>JALHLI010000050.1:0-502421 GCA_023349425.1 Anthopleura sola | reverse complement strand
ATAGTGCATTCTAGCTCTTTCGGATTACATTGGATCGAACTGAAACTTTGGATTATATAAATAACAATACGATCTAAAAAAAAAGTGTCAGATTTTTGAAATGTTTTTTGTCTATTTTGCAGTCATAGCCACCGAAATTTCAAACCTCCGGATTTAACGCGTCATTGCGGAAGATCTAAAAAAGATATTAAAAATCTGAGACACCGTTTTGAAGTTCATTATCCACAGAGTATGAGATAGAATGTCACTTTGAACCCAATAACTTCTTTTGTTTTCCAAAACAGACAATTATATACAGATATTCGAAAACTACATTTATTTAGCTTTCAGAAAATGTATACTTTTATGACAAAATATTGTAAAGCCTGTGCGAAATTTGAGGTAGCGCGTATAGGGGTCCTAATCATATCCTGATACCTTAACACTATAAATCCCATAACTAGCAGTGCCACATGCGCTTTATAAGTGCTATTTTCATGTATTTGCGAGACAAAGTTCGCTTTGGAATCAAGCGAGATTCCTTTGGTGGTACACGCCGTACGTACGGACAAGTTCATGGCGCAATCAAGTCATGAAAAATCAACTCGATGGGTTACCGTTTTTTCTTAAGTATGGTGCTCCGCGCGGGAGCTCCACTACAAACTACTAATTTCTCAGGGACGTCTTTCCAAACACCATCGCTCTGACTTAGTATTTATTTAGTTTTTCAATATCCCCAGCCTTAATTGATTGTTTATGTTTACGTTTTACGTTCCTTTCTTTTGTAAACAAATTGGCTTTAGCTTCAAACATTTTGTTGGCGGACATGACATCACAATCTTGCTAGATGTTGACATTACGGCTCAGTGGAGCAGATGTTATGTGGCGATGTTTATGAAGTTATTGAACTTTGTATCAAAGAATCATAATATGATAATTTTGTCAATAGAAAGCAAAGGACAAAAGGTTGAGGGGAAATATTTTGCGTATTTTAAGGACTATTTTTTTTTTAAATTTAACGCTTCTGCTTTCTTCTTCATAAGGAGGACAGGGAACGTTGGATAAGAGCAAAGTACGAAAGTAAACAATTCTTATGTGAACTGCCATCCGAATTGTCTCTTTGCGCGGTGAGGCATTGGAACGAGTAATTTTTGTCAGAAAAAATGGTGCGCAACACTCCAAGGGTACACAAACCAGGACGATGTGCGCATTTGTTTATTTCACTCTTCAAATTATGTTACCTCCCCCTTTCTTTCCTCTGGGCCATTTTTCCTATAAATATTCCCAGTACCCTGGGGATAGAAGGACGAGCCAACTACGAAAGGGAGAAAAAATTCCCAACCTGGATATAGCTGTATATAAGTAAGAAAAAATGTCTTCTTTATTCACCTCCTACAAGCCCCAAGGGAACCCCTCCCACTTAGAGAAAACGATGACAAGTGCATTGATCTTTTTATGCTACTTAACTGATTTATTCCCTTTGTATCGGCAATTACACGATGCTGTTGCCAAGGAAGATTTACCATTATGTATATCATTACTGGCCTACTGTGCTCCAGGTGATGTTAATACGGTAAATGATGACAGAGACAAGCTTACACCCTGCATTCTGGATATATGCTTGACAATATTGTCATCACTCAACTTCTTACATGGGTGAGTATTACCTGTTTGGATTAATTGTACAACAAAAAACCTTCCTTTTTCGTGTTTTGCGATAGCGATACTTCATGTGAATAAGCCTTTCTCATGTGCCAACCAGAGATTGATTGGCTGATAAAACAAGGCAACTTATGATCTCACCATTTTCTATACATTTATTTATTGGTAACAGACAAAGCATTCAATCGAGGCAGCAAGGTAGTTTCAAAGGATTCAAATTTTAATTTTGCAGCCTCAACTGAATGCTTGTGTTTGACCATTGAACCGATGTATGGAATGTGGTGAATGCACCATGGTACGTAAAGCATTAGTGAGTTAGGACAATAATCATCCATTCATTTGTTTCTAGTACTTTGCAGATGTAAAGGCATTGGATGCAAACGGTAAGTAGCCTCTGTGACACCCCAAATCTTCTGGAAGTAAAGAATGTGCTGACATATTGCGAAACAATGGTTGTGTTTCGCTAGAAATTTGCATTAGTTTCACGTGCGCGTCGATATTTTAAGCTAAGTTACATCACAGCTAATGTGAATCTTAAGTACTATAGGCATTACGTAATCAACATAAGTAAGATATATAAGATATGCAATAGAATATAATCATTTTCACTAGACGCTATGAACTTAACAATATATGCGCTATATGGGTAAGTTTTCGTTTCATGAATTTGTACTTCGTTTTTTTTTTTTTTTTTTAATAATAATATTTAAACAGGTTGCTCAATTCAGTAAAACTGGTTTAAATGGGGACCTGTATAACTTAATCTAATACCAATAGAACAACATTAAATACAAATAAGGGTAACACAAGATTTGAAGTGGCTTTTCAAAGCCGTTTTGAATTTGGAAAAATTAGTTTCGTGTCTTATTTTGGCGTGCAGGAGATTCCACGTTTTGACAGCGTTAACCCGGAAGGAGCTCTGATATTTAGAAGTACGGGATAGCGGCAGTCTCCCTGGGTATGACCTTACGAGCTTTCCGCAACTTGCCTATCCGTGGTGAAATTTTAGAGGTCATGTAGTCGATGTGGTCATTCCAAGAGAAGCATGGATCAAGGATTATTCCTATGTACTTAAATTGATAGAATCTTTCAAAAAGAGAGTCACATGCTTTAACTGTAAAATCATTGACTTTAGCTAGCCTTTGGTGGGTACCTAGCAACATGATTTTTGTCTTAGTGCAATTTAGAAAAAGGACATTTTTGTCGAGCCAACTAATTATCTTAGTAAGATCATAAGAAAAACGAGATTCGATTTCACTAACAGACTTACTACTGAAAAAAGAATAGTATCGTCAGCATAGAGCTGAATACCACAATCCTTAAATACTGAGGGAAGGCCATTAATATATATGATAAATAATAAAGGCCCTAGAATAGATCTCTGAGGGATTCCAAAATGGATAGGTTGAGGGTCAGAGACCACGTCGTTAGTTACAATAGATTGCGTTCTGTTTGTTAAGTAGTAAGCGTTCAGCCATACCAAGGCAGAGTTCGAAAAACCCAGCAAAGATAGCTTCTTGATCATGAGGTTATGGTCCAAGGTGTCGAAGGCCTTGCTTAGATCTAAGAAAGCCATACCGGTAAGTAGTCCACCACAGTAATTATCTAGTATTTAAGTATCCTAAGTAGACTTTATCTGTTTTTACATTTCGAACCCTGTATACCTGTATATCTCTATACAACTACGTTATGATAAGCAATAAATGTACAAGTTAGTTCAGAAACCGTAGCCGCCGATTTAGTGTTTGCTGAAACAGGTTGTAATGACTTACGAACCCTAGTACCTCAAGCTGAAGACGTCATACTATAGGCACGTGACTACCACGTGATGTGGTGGTGAATCAAAAATGATGTGCTATCAATATAGGGCTGCCTTATATACCCAGCGTTGAGTTACCTTTATGTAAAATCTCTTGCGAAGTCAACGTTAAGTTACGCTTAACGTTGTGGCATCAACTCCGACAATGACAATGACAATGATTTAATTAGTACTAATTTTGTACAAAGTAATCAAAATAAACTAATTAAAGAACTTGATTTAGTACATGCTAACTGAAATAACCATAAGGCTAAACAAGTCAGTTAGTTACTTTTGAATAAATTTTGGTCAAAAAAGTCAGTGACACAGAAACGAGAAAATTTACAGTCAATATTACGATAAATATAGATAAATTACAATAATTATAAATAATTCAGTTGTAGTACGATAAGAAAGAAAGAAAACGTTACAATAAATATAAGGAAAAAATGAAAATTGAATGATAATAAGGAAATTGGGCTACCTTTGCTATGTTTTACGAGAAAAAAACCGGTATCAAGTTGCTAACGACTTCCGGCAAACTCACAAAACGACGACGACGATAGTGACAATGACCAGGAGAATGAAGACGTATTTAATTGACACTTGTGTCAAATGTTTAAGGATCTCTGAATTGTAAAACTTACTACCAAAATACTTGTTACACAATTAAAAATATTTGCTAAAATTTCTCAAAGACTTTTTTAAACATAATATTCAGCAAAGTCTACATCCAAGTACATATAAAGTTGCTGGTTCAAGGTTTTTCAGTCTCCCTTCGCAGAAGTTAAGACTTGTAAAATCATGCAGTATTCGTGAAACTAGGACATTGGGTTTTTTCCGGATCTAAGGGTTCAACTGTTGCGCACAAGTCATCATCGCTTAAGACGCATGTAAAGTTATTGACTGTAATCTTAGCCAATGGAAAAAAGTTCAAACAGGCAGCCGTCGCAGTTAACGAATACGCAGAGCGAGAAAAAAGCGACTGCGAATGTACAAGCACGTGCGATACGGGGTGCATGGATGCGTAATGCGACCGAAAGTCCGGTCTTACTTTCGGTAACATTTGGCCTGTCCTGTTAGTCTTTCTGAAAGCATATGTAAGAACCATATGAAATTTGAATATATAATTCACTCACAATGAACTAATTCTACACTGGGGCTACCTGTGCTCAGATGAAAAAATAAAGAATTATCGTTTGCAGAATTTCGAAGCAAACAACACCAATAAATTTGCCATATTGGATAAAGAGGATACTCAATGAAGCACCTTTAACAGTAAATCTCTCAAGCGGTTTCCCATCCAAGTAATAGACTGCCCCTACCGAGTTTTACTTCGGTGATCGGACGAGAGGTTTTTTCTCGGTGGTATGGTCGTAGCTGAAGTAAGAATTCGCACTTTAATAGTTTTAGCATAAATCTGGAGTGAATCAAAATCACTAATGGAAAATCAATTGAAAAACGTTATCGGAAGAAAACAAACAAACAAACAAACAAACCCATCTACAATTGATGAGAACTGAGAGAATACAGCAAAAAAAGTATTAAAAATACAAATAAAAACCGATAGGATGCAGTAAAAGAAAAGAAAGTAAAAATCACCAGCTATTCCCGGCGGTCTCCCATCTAAGTACTAGAATGGCCCTACCGAGTTTTGATTCGGCAATCGGACGAAAACCGGTATATTCTCGGTGGTATGGTCGTAGCAAAAGTAAGAGTCGCCCTTTAATGGTTTTAGAACAAACTGGGAGTGAATTAAAATCACAAATGGAAAATAAATTGAAAAACTTTATCGGACAAAACAAACAAATAAACAAACAAACAAATAAAAAACAAACCCATCTACAATTGATGAGAACTGAGAGAATACCGAAAAAAAAGTTTTAAAAAGAAAAATGAAAAGAGATAGAAAACAGTAAAGTGAAAATAAAGTTTACAACACCAGCTATTTCCCGGTGGTCTCCCATCCAAGTACAAGGTGGCCCTACCGAGTTTTACTTCGCTGTTCGGACGAGAACCGTTTTTTTCTCGGTAGTATGGTCGTGGCGGAAGTAAGAGTCACACTTTAATGGTTTTAGAACAAACCGGGAGGGAATCAAGAACACTAAGAGAAAATAAATTGAACTAACTTTATCGGAGAAAACAAACAAACAAACCCAGCTAGAATTGATGAGAACTGAGAGAATACCGAACAAAAAGTATTAAAAATAAAAATGAAAACAGATAGAGAGCAGTAAAATCTAAAGAAAGTCTACAATACCAGTAATTTTTGCAGTGGTCTCCCATCCAATACTCCCGTTTCGAGTTCTCTTTTACGCTGTGTTAGCCTCAAAACCGTGTAATATATTCTTTTATTCAGTAACAGCCCGTGGAAATTCAAGAGATCTGTGTGTAAAGAAGACAATAAAAATACTTTGACATTTCACGAGTTTTATTTCAATTTCTGCATAATTTACGCACGATTGAGGCTAACACAGCGTAAAAGAGAACTCGAAACGGGAGTATTACAATGCTGGTCCTATAATTGTTCTGAAACAGCTAACCTCACTAAAGACCAACAAATCGATTTGATAGGACAACATCAGTGCTCGACTTCTTAGGGATGCTGCTTACATAATCGCAAAACCAGTTACAAACCTTCTGAACTTATCCATCAAATCTCACACATTTCCATGCACCTGGAAATGTGCTAAAGTTATAGCTCTATTCAAATCCGGTGATAGAAGTGATGCCACTAACTATCGACCGATCTCCATTCTTCCAACATTGAGTAAGAACCTCGAAAAAGCTGTCCACCTTCAACTCTATGAATATCTGGGTATGAACAGTCTCCTCTCCAACAAACAATTTGGCTTTCGCCCAAACGGTCAACAGCAAGTGCATTAACCAGCTTTGCGGATGACATTATTCACAATATGGACAATGGAAAATTATGTCGAGCTGTCTTCTTGGATCTGTCAAACGCCTTTGACACAGTTAACCATACAATTCTGCTGAACAAACTATCTTCAGCTGGTGTGTGTGAGAACGATCTTAAATGGTTTGCTTCCTACTTGTCATCAAGATATTTACGCACATCCTGTGGCCTAGAGCTTTCAGAGCCATTACCATGCAGCCTTGTTGTGCCACAAGGAAGTATTCTTGTTCCGCTCCTGTTTATTATCTACATTAACGATCTACCTGACATTGTCCAACATACTTAAGTATCCTTCTATGCTGATGATACACTCCTGTACTGATTTCTCCTCTTCTTGCTGACATTGAAAATATGCTAAATGACGATCTCAAAATAGTTGGCGATTGGCTCAAACTCAACCGCTTATTAACATCTAAAACTAAAGCTATGCTGTTCGGAAGTAGCAGGAAAACAAACAACATAGCAAGCATATCCATCGAAGTACACTCGAAGAAGGTTGAAAGATTGGATGAATTCAAGTTCCTTGGTGTGGTGTTTTCAGGTAATATGTCTTGGTCAGCCCACATTGAAAAACCGTAGACCAAAATCAACAAACGCCTTGGTCTACTGAAGCGAATGAAATAGCTTCTACCAACGTTTGTTAGACTGTTTTACTTCAATAGCTTATTTACCACTCTTTGATTATGGGGACGTTGCGTGGGGAGATAAAGACAACATCACGCCAATGCAGTCACTTCAAACTCTGCACAACAAAGCTGCCAAAATCATACTGGATCGTCCTCTCCAGTCCTCAGCATCTGACGCACGGAAAGAACTCAATTGGAAAGAGCTTACTCAACGTAGACGCTATCACCGATGTTTACATATTTTCAAATGTAAGAAAAATTTGCAATACTCCAATCTCAAGTTCACCAAACTGAATGAGCATGGACACAACACAAGGTATGGAAACGAATATCGACTGCAAATTGTTAAAACAAATTGGGGGAAGCAAAGGCTATCCTATCATGTCATTAAAGAATGAAACAATCCAAGTGACGTTGTTAAGGGGGGACTTGCCTATTTACTAGCCACAGATGCTAAGGAAAAGATTTAAAAATGTCTAAGAGGTTTTTCTTATATTATAACTTCATAAGTAAAATCAATTTGTGAAATGGACCATTTTTTGATATGTGTGATGACGTCATCACTATTGCGTCATTCATGCCGTCATATTTCATAAAACGTTTAAAAACAATCATGCAATTGGTCAGTTTGACCCCCAAAAAAACGAAAGAATTGCTGACGTGAATTGGAAAAAAGTTAAGCATGGATTTTATACTTCGTAAACAGAGTCAGAAAATATTTAGATTTAAAGATTTCAACATGGCTTTGTAGCCTGGCCTTTTCTCCGTTTTCAAAAAATAATGCTTAACTTTGTTTTGATTCACATCAGCTATGATTTCGCTTATTTGTGAGTCAATCCGACCAAATGCACGCTTGTTTTTTAATTTTTAATAAACTATGACGTCATAAATTGCGTAAGAGTGATGACGTCATTGCACATATCAGAAAATGATCCATTTCTCAAATTGATTTTATATATGAAGTTATAATATAAGAAAAACCTTTTAGAGATTTAAATACTTTCCATAGCAACCGTGGCTGGTAAATAGGTAAGTCCCCCCTTAAACAATATTTTTTCTGAATGAAGTATTTAAGTATGCTATTCAATTTTTACATTTTTGCATAACTCTAATTTTCTCATTTTGTATCGATAATTTGCTTTCTAACTTTTAACTCAATTATATGATGCATAAAAATTAGTTTTGAAGGAGCATCCTGTTAAAATACATTATGAATAAAATAAAATAAATAATATCCCCTCCCCTCCCCTGTGGTGTTGGTTTGTCATGACATGCAAACGAGGCAGTCACATGGTTATCAGTCGACAAGAAAAGTTGCTTGTTGTCGTTTGATTCATTTTCTCACTAGAAAAACCTTCTTTAAATCCTCAAAAATGGATTTTTACGAGCTCACACAGCATCGTCAAGGTAAATTTATACTTATTTTATTGATTTATCGTTTAGTTCATGTATTTAGAGCAATAATATACGAGTTACGTATACGGTAAGTTATGAAAGTAAAGTTCCATAATTTGGCGCCATGTTTTAGCGACTTTGATTCTCAACAACTTTGCTTCAAATTGAACGATTTATTGCGAAAAAAAACTTAAATAATACGAATTCCCGATGCTTTTAGGTACTTACTTAGATTTTTCAGGGTTTGTGCAACTCCTTTGACTCCTTGAGTTTGAAAACATTGTTTTCAAACTGTTCGTTCTTGTATGAAGTTACAAGACGCATTTACAACACACAACTCAACTCGTGTACATTTTATGGAGAAACAAACTGGAGAACACAAAAAAAAAACTTTCATTGTAAAAGAGAGAACAACAGATCACACAGGACCTGTGTCCTGTTGGTTAGACCCTCAACCTATCGAGCAGCGCATAGTATAATATTTTTTTTTCATCTTCGGTTCATTTTCTTGTAGCTGTAATTGTAATTAGTATTTTATGTATGATTTGAACTACAAAATACTAGAAAATAATTTTACATCTCAAGTAAAAAGCCATTTTAATGCATGTTTACAACTATTGAATGACAGTACTGACAGCTAAACAGCGAATCAAGAAGCGACTTTTCTTTGAAAACATACTGTGTGAAAACTAAGCCAAAGTTGAGAGTTTACAGTTCGCTAATTTAAGTTTTTTTCCTCTTTGCATTTGCTAATAACTACAAAAACACAATTTCAAAAATACTTTCTTTGAAAACAAGTTAGCTGGACAATATCAAAAGGGATAAAAGCGACAAATATGTCGTTCAAGTTAAGAGTTTTCAAGTACAGCTTGCCGTGAACGAGTCGCCAGTGATCAGACCATGTGCTTTGGATATTATTCCCTCCTGTAGCTTGAAGAATTTCGCTGCTATTTTCTTTGAATGGTGAATTATCTGAAGATTTTATTATTTCAAGACTGGATTGACAACTTAGGATCAATTAACTTAATAGCTGAATAGCTGAATTCGTCTCTCTACAACTACTCGACAGTTTCCCGGTAAGATTTGATCTTAACTATTTTCAAAACGAGCCTCTTCTCGCTGTGTTTTTTCGCTAAACGGAAAGAAATTTGCTTTAAAAGTATTGTTAGCTGTTTTATACATATTGTACAATTATTGTAGATGTGGTGTTGGATATATTTTTCGAGAAGACCACAGAAGACAACAGGTAGTAAAACGAGAACATTTAAAACTCCAACTCAAATTGTTTGGCGAAAACTAGAAAGAACTAGACGCATATCTGCGTGAACTCGGGCTTCTCTTTGAAGAGTGCAATGTAGATAACCGTTAGCTAGCTAAGGAGACCTGAGAATACTTGAAATTTATTATTGCTGTTAGTTGAACTCATGGATTCTCTGAAAATAAATGACAATCTCTTCCTTTCCCTCAAAAAAACCCACCAGTTCAAATTGTCATATAATCTTTTGCCATTGTCGACTATAGTAAGCAAGGCGTTTGAATTCCAGTAAGCACATGGTTTCATTATAGCATAATAGAGAGTACATAGCTAAAGCACAACTTAGACTAAATTTTCTGATTTCATTATACATAGTTCTGAGGATGAATGCTATTTTGAACTGCATTAGTTTGTACTCCCTTCACCTCAAATATATCCTTGTTATGTATACATGTACTCTGGAAATAATGTACTAAACTATTTACTGATGATACGTCAAGCAGCACATATGAGGATGGCTTCTACTATATAAATCCCTTGCATGAGAATCAAATATTTTGAACCTCACATTACTATTACGATATATAGCAACAGCTGTGCACCCAACTGTTAATACAAAATTGGTGTAGTTTTTTCAGACATAAGTGATTCAAAGGCTCTTTGTAAAGAAGTACAGTACTGATATCCTTCTATTGTAGTCTCTTGACGTACAGTACCAGTGTAGCTTTCACTGTATTGAAGTTGATAGTCAGTATCAAACACATTCAACATTGGTGGTAATTCTGTCTGCATTGAAAAGTACTGTCTGGCTAATTGAGACAAACCTGAATACAACTGATTTCCTATATTCATTATTAATACTAGGTCATTGGCAGAATTGATTTCTTGTTTGTTATTGTAAATCAAAGAGCACAAACACAATGTTGTCCTGAGTTTTGTCCAAATACCAACTCATCACCTTGGCTATATGGTGCTGTTATTGTTTTGTTAGGGTCAATATACATTGGAGTAGGACCAGAGTTCTTCTCTATGTCTGTACTCAGTTTAAATTTACAATAATTTGATATATGAGTCTGAGTCTTGTAAAGACACATCAGCCTATTGCAAAAAAACAATGATAAATACCGAATAGCTCTATATTTTAACTTCATTATCCCTTGATAAACCCTTCTAGAACAATTAAGCAAAAGCTTCTTTTCATGTTCTGTGATTTTATTCAAGCTCATTCTCTTTGTATTAAGCTTACATCTATTCTTTGTAAGTTTTCTAACCTTCACATAACAATGCAGCTTGGAGGATTTGGGAATACTTTGACAAATACGTTTGTAGACAAACTCCTTCAGCTTTCTGCTCCTGTTCCTCAGACGTTTCAGAGTTCGTACTGGTATTCTACTGGGTTCACGATCACGTCTATATACACGACGATGCTTATTTGACTCAATATAAGATAGCTCATTTGATATAAGTTTAGCATGATTCTCGATACAAACTTCACTCAAAATGGTTTCCTCATAAATTGATCTCTCATGAAGTTCCGAAAACGCTCGACATCCTTTAGTGTGGGTCTACCGCGAACAATTTGTGCTTTTGTATGTGTTTTGAGCGTGTTAGACTCAATATTATCCGTGATTAGAGTCAGCGAGGATTCCTTCGATAGATCCGCCATTGCTCAACCATGTGGTCATGGCTGATTCTACGCATGCGCATGAACTTTGATTCGACCGACGCATGCGCTTTAGCGCTTCGAGGGCGATTTGTGACTGAAGTAAAAAAAAAACGAAGCCCAATTTATACCTCGGGCATTCCACAGGAAGCCCGAGTAAAAAACGACTTTCTACTACAAAACATGATTTATTACGTCTTGAATTTGTCTAGTTATCATAATTTGCGGCCTTCCTATGTGTGTATTAAACAGTTTTCTGAAATTTTTGCATTTTAATGTATAAAACATTTATTTTTTTGGGAGTTTCACTCATTTCACTGGGGAAATTTGCCGCTTTTGGCCGTGTTTCCATAGCGACCTAATTGGTACTCCCGCGGAGTACCAATTAACGCTCTAATTGTACTCCTCTAGATCAATCAGAATCGAGTAATTTTGTCGTGCGTACTATAAATAAATAAATACAAAGGCATGTGTTACAAAGGCATGTGTAACTATTGTTTTAATCACAGAATAAGTACAATTCAAATGAGATACGTTAGAAGATATTGTGTTTTTATTGGTGTGAAAAATATGAGCATTTTTTGACTAGCTAGCTATTGTTTGATACACTACTATTTTTATCAAGGGCGGATCCAGGAATTTGTTAAAGGGGGGAGGGGGGGGGGGTCCAAATGTTGAAAAGAGTCGCTAAAGCAAAAAAAAAAAAAAAAACAACAAAAATGTGTGCGACGACATATAATTTTTACTACGGGCCTGGAGAGGGGGGGTCCAAATGTGTTATTCGTACTAAATTTACTTAAATACAGTGCAACCCTACGTATCACAAGGGGGTCCTGACCCCCTGACCCTCCCCCTGGATCCGCCCTTGTTTATTGATACTTTTAAGCCTACAAAATAATACTTATCATTTAAAATAATTAGATTTTAGAAGTTAAATGTATATTCAATTATTTGTTACCTACAACATGTAATTGATAAAATATGGTTCTGAAGCTTTTCCAACTAGTCACTAGAATCATATTTGTCAAGAACTTTTGAGATCTTATCCATTATGCCCATGGCTCGCTCACACATTGTGGTGTGTGCTTCTTGAGCAGGGTCTTGCTTCTTTCTCCTTTTGCTCAGTTTCCTGGCTGGCTTGGAGTCATTGTGACTGTCTTTCTTTTTTAACTCTTCTTCTGTCTCCGGTGTTTTGCGTTTATGGCTGGTAGGTGGAGCAGTACTATCATCGGAACTGCTGTCAATCATGAGCTCTAACATCTTTTGCCCTCGCTCTTCCGGATTCAATTTTTTGAGTATCGAGCCTTCAACTTTTTTATGGACTCCACCATGCTGTTGGAGGCTTCAGACTGTGTAGTCTGTGTTGAAAGGCCGTCTTCAACTTTCTTGAGACTTTTGTTGACAACACGTTGGATTATTTTCAAGGCTGCCTTATTAGGTGTTGTTTTATAATATTATTTTATCTTTTGTTGTTTTAAATTCTTGCACCTTCTCTTGGACACATTTTAATACTCGGTCCCATCCTCCAGTGCAGCTTTTGTAAGCGTGCAAAAAAACTTCTTCTTCCTTCTTGCTTACACTACATCTTGTCAACTTTTTCTCTTGCATGCCTGAAACTGAAATAGAGTAGAATTTTACTGGAAATGGTCTAGCCACAGCATTGCACAACAGTACCATATCATAAATATTTTAAAACAGTTGTGAATACATACTTTGTAAACCTGTATTCTCCTCAATATCATCTTCAGTTTCCAAAGGGTGCCAGAATTCAGCCATGGTTTTAGTTATCCGTCAGTATAGCACTGGCTCCAAAAGATTGTGAATTTTGAAGCACATCTTCGAATTTATAGACACTGGTGCAGTGGGTGTTACATTATTTCAAAATGTGAGCTGTTGTTTTTTGTTTTTGTTTTGATGCCTTTCGTATTGTTTGTTAACGATATCTCTAATTAGCTAGCGAAATAATACGTGATTTGCTTTGTTGTAAATGCGGCTTTAAATGTACCTTATGATATGCAGTCATGGATAGATTATTGAAACAAGTACTTCTAATTTCTAGTGTCCTGTTAAATATTGTGGTTTCAATTCCTCCTCCAGTTAATGTTCATCATCGTCATTTTTTGCGATGCATCATACCACTACTGATGTTACTATATACGCACTTTCATTCTCAAGAACTCAGAATCATGCAACGTCTCAACCCTACATTCCATGGTTATCAATTTAGAGGAGTTGATTTTTTTTTCAAGAATTCAAAATCAAAGGTATTTGTTTTGGCTGAATACAGGTAAACTTCCAGAGACAGTAGAAGAAATAACTGAGCATATATCACATGCTTTGACAAGGTTAAACAGGCGTGGTTTTTTAAGACGTAGGCGAAGAAGATGTGTGCTTAACAATGTTAATCAAGTATTGTTGACAATACTGTGGCTTAGGAAATATCTGTGCTTAGATACACTGGTTCTTATCTTCAACATCAGCCCTTCCACTGTATGTACCATAATTCACATAGTAATTCCAATTTTATGGAGATCATTTCACAACCAAGTTGTTTGGCCAATAAATGCGGAATGGAATGCTCTTCGGGGTAATTTGAGAGAATTCCCAAATGCAGTGGGTTGCATAGATGGGACTCCACACGAAATATTCAGACCCGAAGTGGAACCACAGTGGCAATTCTACAGTGGACATCGGCACTATTATTTACTGAACACTCGATTGATTGTTGATAACCTTGGAAACATTGTTTTTCTAGAGATGGGATTTTTAGGGTCAATGAACGATGCTGGAAACTTTAATGTCATGAATAGAATTGACCTTGGGACCAATAATGATATGCCTGTTGGCGTTTTTCTCTTAGCAGAGAGAGGTTATGCAGATACACCCCCTTTGGTAACTCCTTTTCTTACACCACAAATCGGGCGTATGGTGAGAGGAGATGAAAGGCGTGCACGAACATTTAATAGTAATATTTCTAAATACAGAATTGTAGTAGAGCACACTATAAAACATGTAAAAACATACCATTCAATCGGGACTATTTGGCGACATCCCTGCTGGTTCCAGCCTATAGTAGTAGAGAGGCAGGGACATGCTGTTCTTTTTGAAGAACTTTAATTAATTTCCAAAAATATCTGTGATATAATCCAAATAGTTTCTTTACAATTTCTTTACAAGTCCTGCATTTCATGCCAATGAAAACACGATAGCCTAAATGTATCTCATTTGAATTGAACTTTTTCTGTGATTAAAACGATAGTTACACGTGCCTTTTAATCTCATTAGCATATTTAGTGGGTGTTGTTCTCAAAGAGTGGGCAAGCTACTAATTTGTGTCCTTATGCGAAAGATGTCTAATATGCAGTGGAGAGAGACAGCACTAACATGACGTGTCATCCATTTAAGTGCTACGTCAACTCCGGTATCTGTCGAATGCTGGATATTCACTCTAAAACTTGATTTTCCTATATTCTCTCAAAGCTAGTAAAAATTTCTTATTTTAATTCCTGGATAAGAGATTTTACTCTGAGAAACTTATGATCTCTTATCTGGGGACCTTAAATAAGAACATTTTACTAGTTTTGAGACAATCAAGTTTAAAGGTGACTGGTTGTCTGTAGTGACTATTTCTATACATAAATTTTTGTTTAGCGTACAGATACTTCACAGAAACTGTTATAATTCCTCTGGTTTAAAGATGTCATTTTGATTTAACATGTTTTTCATATTATAGGGATGGTAGGGATGGATTGGCATGGAGTTTTACTTTATCATAGGCTGCAACCATATACAGAATGGAGTAAGTAACGAACATTTATCCCACACCATAGAAAATACAGCGAATCATAAAGCAGGAAAGGCATTGTATATTCATCGGTATTTCACTCGTCCTTCCCATCATGCACTGCACGTTGGATCTACGCATTTGTATTTTCTATGGTGTGGGATTAAATAGTTATACAATGGTTTCCCGTGGCACACCATGGATATCCCACTTGCTACTAGTATTTTCTTTGTATATACACTCGACTGAAGGCTCGTGCGTATACTAGAAACTACAAGTGACTCGTTGGATATTCCATGGTATGCCACTTGAAACCGTTGCATAACTAGTAGTTATTATTTATTCAAAATATTTCACCGTTTCTGATTGGCCCACAGCCCCCAGTTAATTTTTCATAACAAGCATTGACTGACCAAATTTACAAAGAAACGTCAGTTGTCCATTAATTGTTTTAAATTATTGGACGATTGATGTCATTCGTCCAATAACTAAAACATTATTGGACGATTGACATCATCATAGCCGCCAAACAAAAATGGCATCCCAACAGGGAAGGTTTGCAAACTTATCTGAAATGCTTTCTTAAATGACTGAATTGAGAAAATATTTTGAATAAATAACAAATTAATTATTGGATTCGGCTATCGTATGATATGAAAAATCATGCATACCTTGAGGAGTGTTATCTGCCTCAGCCTATAGCTTCGGCAGATAACACTCTCCTTGTTATGCTTAATTTTCCATATCATACTCAGCCTCATCCAGTAATTGCTAAATATACTTTGCTCGTTTTTATGATGTTTAATGGATGTTTATGTCATTTATGAAAATACTATGCATATATGTAAACATGTAAAAAATAAAACGTAAAATAATGAATTTTATCAATCACTCACATTCTGTTCGCATTTCATGAAGTTTCTATTTACTGGAAGCCCAGCCGTGAAATGCCTTTGTTTCTTGTCTCTTTTCCCTCCCAGAGAAAACAAACAAGTTAACCATTAGTACCCTTTGCAGGCTTCTGCAATTAGCAGGTACTAGCTGGCAATCAATGCAGACAATGTTGCTAAGTGTTTAAGATGGGACAGAGCTAGGTTATTATGTGACAGAAATTAATGTCTACTAACAGTCTATTTTGTTAACTGCTACAATTTAAGACTAAGCTGAGTAAAAAAATAGTTGTTACCTCTAATAAAGCTCAAAAGCAATCAGTAATCCAGGATTTGTAAAATTATTCAAATCACAGGGCAAAATGACAAATTTAAATTGCATTAAAGAACTATTAAAGTCAATCAAATGGGGTATTTAAGTTAAGTTTAATGTTTTTCATTAACGTTATTAAGTATAAGTTGTATTTAAATCTCTTTAATGAAGTGTTTTCTCTAACTTCTTAAATTCACTTAAATTCGTTTATTTCTGTGTTTAATGACCTTAACTTGCCCCCTTAAAGTTTACTTAAATATTGGTTTTATAGTCTTTTATATGTTTTAAAGTATCATGAAATGTGTATTTAGTAGCCTTTCATTATTGTACCTAAAGAAACAGGGAATCTTCCTTTAATAATGCTTTAAGTGGAGAACTAAAGACTAATATTTTGCTAGTTTTTGGTCTTTAATTAGTACTCATAATTTGTAACCGCCACCCGGTTGGCTCAGTTGGTTGAGCACCAGACTTTCGCGCGGAAACGAAAGGTCGTGGGTTTAAGCCCCGGCCGGACCAACACTCAGGGTCTTAAAATAACTGAGAAAGTGCTGCCTTTGTAATTACATCTACAAATGGTTAGACCTTCCTGTGGCTCGGATGACCACGTAAATGGAAGTCCCGTCTATCCACACTACCTAACCCTGCATCGGAGAACGTAAAAGAACCACTAAGAACTTAAAGAAACCCTGGCAGTGACCACCCTCAGTGTCTGGCCTTTACTAATGATTTTTTAATGGTTGATTGTAGGATGGTTATGGGAGTTTTAAGGGGTTGGGAATTGGTGCAATGTACCTTGAAGGGGACCTTGTGTCCAATTGTATAGCACCAGTCTGCCGGCAAATCTCAAAATAATAAATAATAAAATAGAAAAATAATAGTATATATAATTGGTTTTATTTGGCTTTACAAAACATTTAAGGTTCATTTTATTTCACTTTATTCAATAATAGAGAGCAACATATTGTTTTTACTGGTTACGGCTTTCTATACGTTGAATCATACAGTTTCATCAACTGATCGATCATTCATAAACTTCATTTGTGGTATACATTTAGTTGTATTTAGTAACTCTTGTCTTGGTCTTGTTACAGAAAACCGGCTTAGGCTACTTGGATTACTGATTGCTTGGATCTTGAACGTTGGCTAATGTAAGATTTTGTTTATTTGTCATCTTTGAAATCTTCTTTCTCCTCTCTAGTTCTTCTTAACCGGCATTATTCTGTAAACTCAAAAGCGGAGAAGCAAGAGTTGAAATAACTGTGTTAAATATACGTTACGTTACTTTCACTTCTGTCCAAAATATAGGATATACTGGCAATATATCACTGAACACAACTACAGTTTCTTTATGATTATCTGCACGTTATTTATTCATTTCTCCTTTCTAGTTCTTCTTAACCGGCATTATTCTGTAAACTCAAAAGCAGAGAAGCAAGAGTTGAAATAACTGTGTTAAATATATGTTACGTTACTTTCACTTCTCCTGCCCAAAATATAGGATATACTGGCAATATATCACTGAACACAACTACAGTTTCTTTATGATTATCTTACTTTCTTTTCGACGCCAGCAAATCGAACTTCTTCAGACTCTTCCTGTTGTTTGTTTGCTCTCCATACGTATACACTTTCCATCTAGTATTGTAAAGTACCTTTATAATAATTACACTCAGGATTCGAGTGCGGTTTAGATTTTGAAATCCAGAATTGAATTGAAGGATTGAACTACTTAGCCAATCATATGGACAGTGGCACAATAAGCCACGTACTGTGCTCGTGATCAATGTCAATAAAATGAAATCTGATAAGCCACAACAATGCGTGCAAACTTCCCGCCAGTGTAATAATTTACTGAATTGTTGATAGTTTGGATTAGATGGATTTCAGTCCAAACTATGACAAAAAGTTGGCTTGTTCTATCTTTGTGTTATTCAAAGACATTGAATGGACAATGAGAAGTTTTATTTGAGGTAGTCAGCTCACTTAGTTTTCGCAATCAAGCTGTTGAACTCCGAATATGCGGGTTCTTAGCAGCGGCATTGTGCAGTACCTTATAGGGCTTACAATAGGTTTCGTAAAATGAGGACTGCTGACTTTGACTACAAAACAACTCCAATTTCATAATCAGAAGAAGAACAAAAAGTTAAGTTATAAACGGGATGCACACAAGGAGGTTTTGAAATCCAATGTAGCCTGAGAAAACCACAGACAGCTCATGCGGGGTCGGATTGCTTGGACAGTAGATTACATAAACAAGCCTCAGTAGCGGGAGACTTTGAAGATATTAGGTAAATTTGTAAGTTAAATGATTGCATATATATAACTTATTGGTACTGCCATACCATATCTAGAACTTAAAACTGTTTAATGGTGAGTGGCATTTATGTTTGCAGTTCAAAGATATGAAGGATGCCTTATCCTAGAGGAACTACTTATTATAACTTTTGGTTTACTTTAAGTTAAAGTAAGTCTGTTGCCTGATCGTGAGTTTCCCTTCCCAAAAAGAAAGGCTTTTAATGTACATTTAAATTTAAAGTAAATGTATGAAGGACTTTACATAGACTTTAATCTTGTAGTTAAACCCCTTAAATCTCTTTCGCATTTAAGATACCCTTAATATGCATCTTAAACTTACTTAAATCACTTTTATGTAAAGACTAACTAAATATTAGAAGAAACAAGCGACTGAAAAATGAGACAATCTCGGGAATGGAGTTTTTTTTGGGGGATAAAACTAGATGTCAACGTTTTGTACAAAACATCTGATCCATTGTCAGGTACAAAATATGCTTATAGTATCTGACAAATAGAGTATTAATTAGCTTGAAGAGCCACTAGTGAAGTTGAGAGAGATAAGATGTCAACATGGCGGTCAGAGGGCTGTTCTTGGCTCTCCAAATAGTTTACCTAATACGTCTTTTTGATATAACTTCATCTAACGAAACGAACTTCAACTCATGTGTTAACCATAATCGGTACCATTTTAAACCATCACACTGTCTAAAAGTTCTATCTGGACAAGAAAATATTCAGATCCTATTGTGCTCAGTTCCTATTTTCTCTCATCTTCCAAGTACTAAGTAATATTTTTTCGATCATTACAACAGATTCTATAATATTTTAAAATTTTATATATATTGTATATCTATAGGTATGAGGACCACCTGAAAATTATCAGCCTGGTAATGGTGTACCCTGTCCAATAAAGTTATTATTATTATTATTATTATTATTATTTTATTTTTTCATTATCCGAGCAGAGCCGTTAAGTCGTGCTCTGTATGTGTCTGCTGTTTTAATGCTTCTTTCTTACTTGAAACACAGTTATTTTTAATCAATTTCATGTTTTTAAGGTAGTAACAAGTTTTGGATCATGATTCGTTCAAGTTATATTATTCCTGATTTGTGTTGTCTGATTGTTTTGTGGAAAAGACTTTGTCACGCTAGGCCGCCATTCATGGTGTTGTAAACAATGAGTCGACCAAGCAGAACAAGGTCGTATCAACAGTGTGAAATGGCAAGTACCCGTTATTCATTCTCCAGGTCCTGTTGCAAACTCTAATGTAATCAAATGCTGCTGTGGAAAGCTTTGTAAAGGTAATCGTGGTTTGAAAATGCACCAGCGTAGCTGTAAAGTCGTGCATGGTTTGGGTGATGAACTTCGGCAAGATCTCCAGGAAGAATTATTACAGGATACAAACTCTCATACTACTGCTGAGGTACATACGGAAGATGCTTTAAATGATAATACTCCAGGACTTAAAGAAGGAATAAATCTACCAAAATCTGATTCAGAATGGTCAACGGCTAATGACTATTTCAAAATGGTTCTTCAACTTAATGCACCAATCAGGCCTCAGGATCTGAATTCAAATATCAAGCTCTTAAATGACGTTATCTACAACTATTTTGCTACTAATTTTGGAAAAGTCCAAAAGGCTGATAATAAAAACTTAGCAGTAAAATATAAAGATTTCACAGTGAAAGAATTAAAGAAATCTCTAAAGGAACTTAAGAACAGCAACGGTAACATTGAGGAAATAAAATATGTGTCGCGTGCTTTGCGTGACAAACTGAATACTAAACGACAAACCTTGGCTCAAGATAATGGCTTCTGGGGCTATGTTAAAAGTGTTTTAAACAGGAAAGATGCTTTGTTCCCATCCTTTTCTATGGCTCAATGTACATCTTACTTCAAGAAAACTTTGGCATCAATCAACCCAAATAAACTGTTTCATATTCCAAGTTGGATCCCAAAACTATCTGAACCTGAAGAGCCTTTTGACCTTGAACCTCCTACTTATAAACAAGTCACTAACGTTGTTCAGAAGATGAAAGCTTCTGGTTGCCCCTGCCCCTTATATCAGATTTCTATCATATGCTTCAAGAGATGTCCTTATCTACACACTTACCTCCATGAAATTATAAGCACAGTTTGGTCCTCTGGTACTATTCCTACTGAATGGAAGAGAGCGTGTACCATCCTAATCCATAAAAAAGGAAGCACAGATAATCCTGTCAACTTTCGTCCAATCACCCTGGAATCTATACCTTTGAAAGTCTTCACATCATGTCTTCGAAATAGCATATTCCCCTTCCTAGCTGTCAACAAATAGACAACGAAGGTCGATTAATGATATTATTATGCGAGATTCAAGGAAATAGCTTTTTTTGTTAGTAAATTCGTACTTTCCGAACGATGAGTATAGTCAAATTGAATTCCTTAAGTTCATTTATAAAAACATTGAAGAAGTCGATGCACGAATTGACACGTCGATTATATGGGGAGGAGATTTTAATTTTATACAAAGTATAAAAATGGAAGCTTCAGGAGGAAACCCAAAACTGAAAATAGGAACTATTGAGCAACTGCATATTCTGACAGAGGAATTGGACTTATGTGACATTTGGCGGATAAGAAATCCTGATTCAATACGTTTTACATGGAGCGGAAAGGGGCAAGGAAGGGTCTCAACTAAGAATGAGACTTTATTTAGACGACTTGATTATTTCTATGTATCAGACCCATTGCAACCATTAGTTCATGATACCGATAATATTCCAACACCAGCCACAGACCACTCGGCTATAACTCTTAAGTTAAGATCTCTTCCAAAATATTCTAAAGGACCAGCATTTTGGAAAATCAATAATTCACTACTCCTAGACAAAAGCTATGTTCAAACGATTAAAACACTAATAGATAAAACTAAAATCGAGTTAAAAGAAAGCGGTATTTGTAATCCCCATTCACAATGGGAGCTTATGAAATATGAAATTCGAAAAGAAGGTTTGCAAAAACAAAGGCAAAACACATTAGAAATAGATACCAAGAACTTGAAAATAAAATAAAAGAAATAGAACAAACAGAAAACTGGTATTCCAATGACAAGCTTCTCAAAGATTATGAAAAAGCAAAAAGAGAGCTGGACATGCTCAGTGACTACATCACAAAGGAATTAATAATTAGGTCTAAAGTAAAATGGTTTGAGCATGGTGAGAAGAGTAGTAAATATTTTTTGACCCTAGAAAAAAAGCGTAAAGCAAAAACACATGTAAGAAAATTTTTAAAAGATGATAAAGAAGTAGTGGATCCCCAAGTCATATTAAAGAGAATAGAAACCTTTTACAAAAATATTTATTCTTCAAAAAACGACATATCAGTCGAGAGGTGCCTTCAAATTTTGGAAAAGGTAGATACACCAAAGTTGGAAGAGATAGAAAGACAACAATGTGGACACCTATTAACAAATAAAGAATGTTTTGATAGTTTAAAAGGAATGGGAGACAATAAAACTCCTGGAATGGACGGATTAAGTAAAGAATTTTATGTGACGTTCTGGAATGAGCTTGGCCAAATGGTAGTCGACAGTTAGAACCATAGTTTTAAAATCGGTTCCTTATCAGCTTCACAAAATCAAGTTTGTGTAACATTACTGGAAAAACCTGATAAAGATGTGTGCTTGATTGAAAATTGGCGTCCAATAAGCTTAATAAATGTTGATGTGAAGATATGTAGTAAGGCCCTCTGTACTAGGTTAGTCAACGTATTACCTAATTTAATACATCCAAACCAGTCGGCTTTTGTGAAAGGGAGAAATATAAACGACCCTATAAGGTTTATTGCGGATTTATTTGATTATACGGAAATGAGAGATGACCAATCATATATTGTATTTGCAGCAGACTTTCAAAAAGCGTTTGATTCGATCGAGCATAATTTTATTTTAGCGGTATTACAACATTTCGGATTCGGAAATGAGTTCATTAGCTGGATTAAAATACTACTCTTAAACTCTAAAAGTTGTATTCTTAACAATGGAACAGCCTCTGATTTCTTAGATATAAAAAAGGGTACAAAACAAGGGGATCCAATCTCCCCATACTTGTTCATATTGACCATTGAAATATTGGCTCAGTTGATCCGAAACAATGAAAGAATAAAAAGCATACAAATTAACCATGAAACAGAACAAACTAAATTAGTCGTATTCGCAGATGATGCTACCTTTTGTTTGATGGATATAGACTCCGTCAAAGAGATCTTGCGCTGTCTGGACAGATTCAAGTATTATTCTTCTTTACAATTGAACTTAACGAAATCTGAAATCGGATGGGTCAGAAAAGAAGGTAAAAATCTAAACGATATAGAGACAATTAAAAAGATAGATTTTCGATCTGACGGTACAAAAATTCTTGGAACATTTTTTTCTCTCGAACAAGGCCGCTTCACTTGGCGTCATAACTCTGTCCTTCATTTTCTCGCCTGTCACCTTCCAATCACAAGGAGCTCAACCCTATGCGTCGATCTCCCTGGATTCGGGTATTTTATTTATTTATTTATTTTAATTTTATAATAGATACTATTAGGATTTATATATTAGATATTAGATATGATTAAGATTTAAGATAGATCAGTTTTGAATTTACCTATAAGATATAAGATATATTAGATACAAGATATAGGGCATAAGATATAAGGAATTAGATATTACACACTAGGTTTTTTTTTTTATCTAGATATTTACTTATTAACTTATATTATACGACGAGTTACTATTAGGTTTTATTCTACTTTCTACTATATTATTACTACTAGTCATTATTACTATTACTATGAATTATTATTATTATTAAATTTTTTTATTATTATTAAAAATAAAATAAAAAAATTAAAAAAAAAAATATTATTATTATTATTATTATTATTATTATTATTGCTTAAAAACTGCTAAATTGCTTAATGTTTTGCTTACAAAATTCTTAGCTTACTGAGTCCAATCCTTGAACCTTGGGAAAACTAGAATCTATTCACTTTCACAATTGAAAGCGGATTAAATCAAAAAAAAAATCAAAAAAAGAATTAATTAATCATAAGAGTTCTCCTGATGATGTGAGCAGTTCCTAGGAGGGCAATCTTCTGCATTTCTGCGATAGGAATGTCTCCTGGTAGTTTATTGACATACTGTTCAAGTCCTTTGTGTATCAACCCAAGTGCCCCAATAACAATAGGTATGGTTTTTGTTTCCATACCCCACATTTTTCTTATTTCTATTTCTAGATCTTTGTATTTGGAGAGTTTTTCTATCTGTTTTAAGGGCACATTTCTTTCCGCTGGGATTGAAAACGTCTTTTTCTTTCGGTAAAGATTCTGTAACATTTGCTTCGGCAGTTTCAGCTTTGAATCTTTTGCTTTCTTTGTGTATTTAGTACATCTTTTTGTTGTTTTCATGCTTAGAGACCAGACGTAGAAGACATTCTTGGTGTTCTTTCAGGTACATGTCCAGGCCGATAGTTGATATTTTGTACGAATTTTCTATCTGGACGAGTCCTCTACCTCCTTCTTTCCTTTTTACATATAATCTGTCAACATCCGCTTTAGGGTGATGCATACGGTTCATTGTTAGATATTTCCTTGTCTTTGTGTCTAATCTTTTGATCTCACTTAACTTCCAGTTAATTATGTTGAAACTGTATGATACTACAGGCACAGCTAAGGTGTTAACAGCCTGGATCTTATTCGCTGCGTTCAACTCACTTTGTAGTACCAATCTGAGTCTTCGATAGTACTCCTTCCTCACTTTTTCTTTCATCTTGGAATGCTGTATTCTATCACTTTCATCAATGCCTAGGTACTTGTACGTTTTCTCTTGGTCAAGTTCTTTAATGACTGTGTCAAGATCAAGTTGGATGTTCGATTTCTTCGTTAATTTACCTTTCTTGAAAGTAGCTTTGGCACACTTGTCGAGGCCAAATCTCATGTTGATGTCGTTACTGAAATGGTGTACAGTGTGGAGAAGTGTTTCAAGATGGTTGTCGTCTTTTGCATACAGCTTTAGATCATCTACGTAGAAGAGATGTTCCACCTTCACGTTTTCAACGCTGTATCCACATTCTGTGCTATTTAACATGCTGCTAAGTGGTGTCAGGGCCAAGCAGAACAACAGTGGTGATAGTGAGTCTCCTTGATAGATCCCGCTTTTGATGGTGATCGTTCTTGTTGTTAGTGTTCCTGTTGCGTGGTTTAGGATCATGGATGTTTTCCAGTTCTCCATGCTGTGTTTCAGGAAGCTCGATAGTAGTGGCGATATCTTGTAGATCTGCAAGGTCTTTAATATCCATGGATGAGGGACACTATCAAACGTTTTCTGTAATCAATCCATGCTGTACTGAGATTTTTCTTTTTTTGCTTGCAATTTTCAAGTATCATCTTATTTATTAAGAGCTGATCTTTGCATCCATAGGATCCTTTTCTGCATCCTTTTTGCTCTTTTGGTAAGAGTTTATTGGTCTCCAGATGATGATAAATTCGACTTGTCATGATTGATGACATGAGCTTGTACATGGTAGACAGACAGGTTATTGGTCTGTAATTTTTTGCTTCCTTTGTTTCCTCGGTCTTTGGGAGGAGGTAGGTAATCCCTTGCGTGATCCATTCTGGACATGTCTCTGGGTTCTTCAACATATCATTGACACTCTTAGCAAGATCGCCGTGCAAAGCTGTGATGTTTTTAAGCCAGAAGTTGTGAATTTGATCCAGACCAGGAGATTTCCAGTTGCCTGCTTTGGTTAACGCAGATGCTATTTCTGCTTGTGTAATGTTGCTCCATGTCTGCTCTTTGATCTTGCTGTTTTGACTTTCTGTCCTTTTTGTCCATTCTGCTTGTTCGTTATAACCTTTTTCTTGCTCTAGAGTTTCTTTCCAGAATTCTTCAACTTTCTCTACCGTCGGTGGTTCTTCTACCGTTATCTGCTTTTTTCCAAGCTCCCTGTACA
This sequence comes from Anthopleura sola, assembly GCA_023349425.1. Classification (NCBI taxonomy): domain Eukaryota; kingdom Metazoa; phylum Cnidaria; class Anthozoa; order Actiniaria; family Actiniidae; genus Anthopleura; species Anthopleura sola. The sequence continues at coordinate 476,863 of JALHLI010000050.1, read as the reverse complement.
ATTTCTTGGTGTCTTCTCTAAACATTTTGTTTTGAGTAAACTGCTTCTCTTTTCAAACCTTCGCATTCTTTTAGCTTTAGCTTGTATTTGCTGTTTGAGTTGTTCCATTACTTCAAGGATTTTGTTGACTGTGTTAATTGAATACTTCGCCATGATGTTTTTTCTTTTTCTATCAGATAACCTGTTAAGCGATATCTCAGCCAAAACCGATAGATCTTTCCTTTTTTTCTGTATAGTTTTCATCATTCTCTCTTTCCATGAAGGTTGTTTTTTCTTGATCCTTCTCTTTTTCTGCCTCAACCCAGTATGCTCAGTTATGACTGTAGCTGTTGCATAGTATAACTGGTTAATATCTGAGACGTTGAGTTCTCCTTTGGTTTTCCTTATTTCGTCCAGTGCTTTATTTGCACGGTCTATCAGTCCTATTACTTTATTGGTTTTGTTCAGTTTTGGTAGCTGGGGTCTTTCTTCCACACTTAGATATTTGATTTCTTGCCATTTAATCAAAATGTCATTCCTCAAGCTTACTTCACCAGTTGTTTCGGCGAAGTTCGTGTCTTCCTCACTTATCCGTCTCACGCTTGCACTCTCGTCTTCGTGTCTTGCCTCTTCAGAAGCTCTTTCTTCCATGCTGGTGTCTTTGTCATGGTTATTTACACCATCTTGTTTTGGCGTCCCTTCCATCACTTTCTTCTTTATTTCAAGGATCTCCTTTTCTGACAATCTTTTCTGCTTCTCAATGTCTCTTCTTACATTAGCAAGTTTGTTGTAGTCAAGATTCATTCTAGTACTTGGATTCTTTTCTCTCCATATCTGATAAGTCTCCTTGGTGACTGACTGATGGGATGGATTTAACGATGCTGTGTAATACGCTTCCATAACTTGTTTATACTCCTCGCTAGTCCACTTTTGTCTACTTTTTCTTCGAGATTCTGTGGCTCCTTGATCTGTGTCCAGTGGTCCATGGTGGGACAGTGTCTCGTTACGGTTGCCATTTGAACCTTGTGGAGTGGAGTTCGTTCCAGAAGCTAACTTTTCGTTCTCGACCTGGTTCCTCGCCGAAGAACGCGCTCCTTGTTGATCCCCAAGACGAGCGATTTGGTTTCTATTCGATTCTTTATTCTTTTGCATTAGCGGTTTTGTTTAAACTTTTCAGTGCGCGCGCATCCCGTGTCAGTTATGTGCTTGAGCTTAATTCAAACTATAACGAACTTTCTATAGCTCGCTCTTTTTCAAATATGAAAAAACGAAAACAAACTTTGGTTCTGGAAATTCAAAAAAATAAAGAAAATCTAAGACAAAAATATTAGATAAATATTAAGATCAAACAGCGTGAACAGTAGTTAAAGGAAATACTGACCTAGGAAAAAGAAACGTAAATATCACTAGTGAGAGTTGCTTTATAATATTAACTCTTGCCGTGAGATAAATACTGGATGAATAGAAATACAAGGAAGCTGTTTTGAGATGATCACTTCTTGACTACCTAAATAAAACCTTTATATGTAAGGAAATATTAGGGATAAAGCTCAAAGAAGTGTATTAAATAATACTATCCTATAAAATATCAACGTAAACCTATCGTTTCTGCAATTTATTCAGTCTAATCAGAGCTAAAACTGTAAGTATTATAAGTTGCAGTCGACGAGAGATCACTAAGTTATGATCTCTAACGGATGATCTTTTTAGCTAGGATGAAATTGGAGTCAAAAAACAAAGACAAGAAACAAAATTTATAAATAATCTAGTAGAACTAACCTTAAGGAGTTGAATTATCTATGACAATAAGTTCTATATGCTGGTGTTGAGTGTAAAATTAAAAGGAATTACAGAGCTGAAGCAGCCATGACCAACGTGGGAGAGCGCGCGCGTATTATATATATTCTATTCTATTATTATTATTATTATTATTATTATTATTATTATTATTATTATTATTATTATTATTATTATTATTATATTATTATTATTATATTATTATATTATTATTATTATTATTATTATTATATAATTATTATTATTAATATATAACATATATATGCTGCTTGAATCTCTCCAACCCTATTAGCTACGAATGGTTTGAAGTGGCGACTGTTACCTCTGATCCAGTGGAGCACATCCATGCTGTCTGACCAGAAATACCAATCACTCTTGTTGACTTCAAGTGTCTTCCATTATCTGCGTCATTTTCAGCCCATGAACAGCTTGCATGAGTTCAAGTCTAGGGAAAATGATAGCTTGAAGCGGTGCCACTCGGGCATTTGCAGCAACTAGGTGGCTGGTTAGGGTACCATCGCTGTTTTCATGTACAGCATACACAGCAGCACCATATGCATCCAAGGATGCATCTGCCAACGTATGTAGACTCAGATGACTGCCCATCCTGTCTATCCCAAGACAGCGTGGAACACGGATGTCAACCAGATGGGGCAGTTCTTTGAAACAGGTGGCTTATCCCACTCCAGACCTGTTGTCCATATCTTCTGAAGCAAGATCTTGGCCCGGATAGTAAACGCCATCAGTAGATCGAGAGGATCAAACAGTGAAGCACTGCTCAGGGAGTTCTTCTTTGTGAGGCTATCTGTGTTCACTGGCTCAAAGGAGAAAGTGAACATGTCTGGCTCTGGATGCCATGCTACTCCTAAGTTCTTGGTAGAGGGTAACTGACCACTGTCTAGGTCCACAGCAGCAGCATGATCAGCAGATGGAATGTTTCGGAGCACAACTGGATGGTTAGACAACCACTTTCTGGCATGCATTCCTGCAACTGCCCATAACCCTACGAGTTGGTCACACAGTTCAATTGCAGTTGGTACATCCTTCACAGAGTCCATACTGTCATGCATGCAAGGTGCTCTTGAGCACAGTTTCAGCAGCAAGAGGATACTGAAATTGATTGAGACAAACTGTACTAAAAATGGCGATGCATTTACACTGAATATGACGCAGTTGAACTTGTTGACTTCTGGGGGCTTGCTCTGGTCCAGATCCCTCCACAAGAATCAGTGATTTGGTTTATCATCTGGCTTTAAGTCAGTCTGTAAGTACATCTAAGCTCTGTCGCACATGATCGCAATCGGATTGCGACGGAAATGTGTCGGCATTGCAAACAGATCATTTTGGAGTTTCGGACCTTGATGGATTATGTCATTCAGGGAAACACTGTCATGTTTGGCGGAAGCATTAAACACAATTCGAGTTTTCGTCGTGGTACTCGACGAACATATCCCTTTTTGAGATAACTGTTCATGACATGTTGATATGAATTTCTGAAATCTTGATCACTCAACACGAGTTTCTCATTGCTCTGCAGTCTTTTCAGTGCCATGTCATGATTGTTTGGTAGTGTAGACTTGTCTTATGGTATTCCCAAAGTAGTGACCATTACTATATGTTAGTGACTACAATGCATCTTGTTTCCTTGCTCCTCATCTGGCTTGACTAGTTTACTCAGCTGTGATTCTTCTATCTCCCAAAAACAAGGTGGTTTAACTCTCCAGGGTGTTGTTGACAGAATGCGAAGTTTGTTTATGGTGCTGTTCTGTTAGTCTTTGGGTGTCCAATACATGTCCACCCAAGAGGTGTGAGACTGGCTATGGGTTCACTTGGGTCACCTTAACCTCCTGTAATGAGCAATGTAGATGGGACTGATCTACGCAAATAAGTATATCCACAATGGGTCGTCTTCCTATCTGAGGGAACTTGAGACCATGAAGGTGCTTATCTTTATGTATGCTCAATCAATCAATCAATTAATTAATCAATCAATCAATTACCTTTATTTATCCACAGTAGACGGCTAAGTAAGTTGATTTTCAGACATGTCGTGCTTACAAAGTATAAGTATAATCTAAACAAATAAAATCTAAATAGACTATGTATGCTTAATAATATAAAAAGTAATAATTTACCTAACAAAAACATTATCTAACTAAATGGAATTGTAATAATGAAAAGTAATGAGCTAGTCAGCATTCTACATCCATGCGAGAGTTACTTTAAAGTTTCTTAGACTGCTAAGCTCTCATAATTCATTTGGCAATTCATTCCAGGCAACAGCACCGCGATTTGTGTTAGGCAAGGGAGGCAGGAAGTCAGAATTGCTGCCATAAAAATTCAGATGGAATAATAAATTGAGATAATTTGAACCTTTGCGGTAAACTTCAAACATCATGATCTATAATTGAATTATTTGTCTCTCATTTAAGTCTAACCAATTTAGTCTATTTCGAATATTTAAAAAAAATTTTATTTAGACATTTAGACACTTTTTTATTTAGAATTTTTTTATATATTCTTCAGTTTACCCCAAGAGCGAATGCTCATCGAGGAGGCTCACTGACTATTTTACAAATAAAAGTTAATTAATCTTGAAACTGAATATGGGACATAATACGATAATTACAACAAGGAATATAGAGTGCTTACATTATGTCCATGAAATAAAATCTAAATAGTTACTACCTAATAGTTTTTCGTTAGTGACTATTAGTCACTATCACTCAACTGGAACAGCTTCAGTAACAATGAAATATGCCTCTATTAAATAAAGTGTTATCTTTCTGTTGTCTTGAGTATTTGATTTCCCTTGTGTATTGTTACTAAAGCTGTTCCAGTCGAGTGATAGTGACTAATAGTCACTAAATAAAAACTATTAGGTAGTAACTATTTAGATTTTATTTCATGGACACAGTGTAAGCACTCTACAATAATTGGAAAATACAATATTTAAAAATACATAAGGAAAATACAATATTTAAAAATACATAAGGAATGAAGAAAATATGAGGAAAAACTATTAAGAAGAAACTTATACAAAATAAGTAATTCTAAGTGAGTAAGGAATTGATTAAGTAAGATAAATAATATAATCAACCAATGGCATTTAGAATCGTCTAGAATCTAAAATAAATTGTTAAAGGGCTTTAAAAAATAAGGAATTTTGACGAAATGATAATTTTTCAGAACCGTGCAACAAGAAATTATTTTTTTTCTTGTTTGAACGAATTTGCAAGTTTGGAAATGTTTGTGCAGCAGAGGAAAGCAAAGTGGCACGTTGAGCAGAATACCGGGGACAAGATAAGAAATAATGCGTAATTGATTCTATCCCTCCTAGTTGGCATTCACATTCCTGTCTCGAGCTGCAATTTATTTTAAATAAATAGAAATTTAATGCACATTGACCAAGGCGCAGTATTGTGTGAAGTATTGACACATAACGAGTTAAAGAAATGTTGTAGATTTTATTATAATGATAAGGGAAATATAAGGAGAATATTATATTCTTAAACAAAGACAGTTAGGTTGAATTTCTCGTGGATTCTTCCAGAGCATTCCAAACAACAACAGAAGATGGATAAAAAGACTTTTGAAACCTTTCGGTATCTACCTTAAACAAGGAAAAATCATATCCTTTTCTCAATGAAAACTTGGAAATTTCACAGATCTTTGGTGGCAATAATTGATGTAAATAATTAGGCGTGAGGCCATTCACAATCTCATAAAACAAAGTCAATTTATGAAAAAGTCTACTGGTTCTTAGGTCTTCCCAAGACAATTCTTTTAACACGTTCTCTACTAGTACCTTTCAATGCCCCAATTGTAATGATAGCACAATCGTATTGTAAATTGTCAAGATATTGGCTGCAACCATCCCAAACACAAGCCGCATATTCGAAAATAGGTCTAATAAACGATTTGTACAGAGTGATCAGAATATCCCTATTAAGTTTAAACTTCAAGCATTTTAACATATGCACCCGCTTGGATGCTTTTTGATGGATATAAAATATGTGTTCACGCCAAGACAAATTTGAAGATAGAATTAAGCCTAGGTGCGAGTGACTATCAAGGGCCTCAATAATCTTGCCTTTCATCATTAAAGGAGAATGAAAAGGCTTAACTTGTTTAGTAGAAAACACAATAGATTAAGTTTTGTCAGCATTCATTGTTACTTGCCATTTATCAGCCCATGCAGCTTTCTTATGATATCACTGTTTAAATGTGCAGACGAAATGAGTGGATTCTCAACAACTTCAAAAAGAGTAGTATCATCTGCATAAAGAAAACAGTTTGTAGCTAACGAGTTAGATATATCATTAATGAAAATGAGGAACAACAAAGGACCGAGCACAGAACTTTGAGGAACACCAGCCTCAATTCTGACCCTATTAGAACATTCACTGTCAATTACAACACGCTGATATCTATTGCTTAAATAGCTTCGAAACCAATTTAAAAGTGGGTTTTTTATCCCAAGTGATTCTAATTTGTGAATCAAACCACTATGCCAAACACGGTCAAAGGCTTTACTGATATCAAGGAAAACCATACGGATTTCCTTTCGCTCCTCCAACGCTGAATAAATGGAATGAACAATAAAAAGCAATTGATTAATGATTGTAAAGGGTTTAGATCATTAACCTCAATCAAATAATTATATAACTGAATTAACACTACCCTCTCTAACAGTTTGGAAAGAGAAGGAAGAAGGGACATTGGACAATAGTTAACTTTGTTTTGACGATCGTCTTTTTTAAAAAGAGGAATGACATTTGTTTTTTTGCCATTCACTAGGGAATTCTCCTAGTAGTGTGGGGCCATGTTTTATCCCGTGGGAAGTTTGTGATCATTTTAGTTTCTATACGGGAATAGATACATTAGAACTGAACTCAAAAAACTTTGTCACCATTTTTTCCGAGCATGGTGATGTCATTTCTATGCTAATTATTTGTGATGCATCATGTAACAGTACAATCGCTATAAAATGAAGTAATATAAGTACTTTTGGCAAACTAACGCATCTAGAATGTGTAGTTTTATGGCAATAATGACAATAAAAGTAGAGCACAGTGTTTTCCAGACTTTGTGCTGACTGATGTTTATGGTAATTAGGTGATGACGTCATACAATAGTATTCCCTCACAATAAAAAACTTTCTCTACCATATAATATCAATATGCGATTTTTTAAAGAAAAAACATAAGATACATGTGAATACCTATGAGAAGCTAAACATTTTCTTTAGAAAATGTTTTTAAGGCACTTTTGAAAATGAAGTGGTTCTTTCTATATGCATGTGCCGTCTCCAATTTATTGCGGGAGAAGCTAAACACATTTGTAATCTATCTACAAGTGGAGTAATTTGGAAGGAAAAAAAAAAACATTTTTGTCTCAACAGTTTTTGTCTTAAGGTATCAGGATACGTTTGAGGCCTTTCGAGATTACTTTACTCCCGACCATAATTTCGCACTAAATAAACATAGTTTTTAAAAATCAATATGGAATTCTCTGTTTCGCGACACAAAAAAAGTTGTTGGCTTTCTCCGCAGTTTTTGTGTGACCAAATGGTTTTAAAACATTGTAGCTCTTTCGGTTTACATTGGATCGAACTGACACTTTGGATTATGATAAATAATAATACAATCTAAAAAACGGTGTCTCAGATTTTTGAAATGTTTTTTCATTCAAAATATATTGTCTATTTTGCAATCATAACCACCGACATTTTAAACTTCTGGATTTAAGGCACGATCTATAAAAGATATCCAAAATCTGAGACACCTTTTTGAAGCTCATTATCAACAGAGTATGCTAATGTAATTTTGATTGACATAGAGGAAATTCGGACCCTGTGGGAAGTAGTTGAATGAAGTGCGGTAGAATGCCACTTTGAACACAAATTTGGTTTGTTTGTGTTCCAAAACAGACTATAAATCGATATTCGAAAACTACATTTATTTAGCTTTCAGAAAATGTATACTTTTATGGCAAAATATTGTAAAGCACGTGCAAAATTTGAGGTAGCGCGCATAGGGGTCCTAATCATATCCTGATACCTTAATTCTTTCATGTGCTAGATCTAGCTCCAGGTCTTCCTCGTCTTCGCTTCCGCATCTTCAATGGGAGGATCTACGTCTTTGTTTTCATATTCAGAGTCACAGTTCCCACACATATCTAAACATTTTAAGTTGTACTTCCTGCATGAGTATTTTATGGTTGCGCACTTTCCTTTGCAATGAGACTTTTCCAACTCAAGCACAGCGTTTGGTGCAGGAAGAAATGTAGATGAAATAGGCTGTAACTGATTTCCGTATTGATTCCAGCCATGAGAAGTTGGACTAGGAAGAACAGGGCATGCAACGTCACAGCATTTCCAGACCAACGTAACATAGTTTGCTCTCTTGATCATCTGTTTCAGCACTGCTTGTGTTGGCGGTAGTTTTTCATCAGTGTACTGCTGTTTGCTGAACAAGAACCAACACAGTTCCTTAACTGTTGCTATACTGGTAGAGGGTAAATATAACTGACACATAAAGAGCTCTAATGATCTTGAGACGTCATCTTCAATGATGTCAGAGCTTCCCAGGCAATGAGATAAAAAGGCGTACAAAAACTTGTATTCATAGTAAAGAATGTATGGTGTTTGGTATTTGGTGCCCACTTTTTCGGTCTGAACTTCCCGGCATGCATCATGATTCCACCGGAAGTCCGGAATTCGTGGAGCGTGTCTTGTAGCATAGGATGACAGCATCAGATAGATTGTGATGATGAGTTAATGTATGAACTGACATTGAACCAACAAGAACCTCTGCTTGGGTTGCAAGACGACTAAGTTCAGGTGCAATAAGGAACCACCTATCCACGGCTTCAGGTTGCTGTGTTAGATCCTTTAGGCCTCCTCTGATCTTCATGATCTTGTTTACATGCTCTATAGCATGGTCTGGACCAATGGCACAGAAAGGAATTTAATTCTTATTAACACAGAAATTTCCGATCTCAAATTCGTGGTAGATCACTTGATTCCATTTAATTAACCAAATTCCACAGGAAGCCCGGTCTAATTAAAATCATTATTTACCCTCAATTTATTTATTTTACTTGAATATTATGACACGAAATCCTGTATTTCACATCAAAATATGTCAATATTATCAAACCTTGCATAAACTACAATAATTCAACAAATTCAGAATATTGAGATGCTACAAATAATCAATTTTGCAATTTAAACGTTTTTTAGCTCATATTTTTAAATCCCTTATAAGCTAAGAAAAGCTTTGGTTTGAAATTTAGCCTAAATCGTTTCTGGATAGTTAAGCTAACTATCTAATTTTCATGTTTTTTAACATGTTTTTCTTCTTTGTGGTAGATTTTATAATTATTTCCTGAAAAATGGGCGTTTAAATGATGACGTCACACATAATTAGCATAAAAATGACGTCACCATGCTCGGAAAAAATGGTGACAAAGTTTTTTGAGTTCAGCGTGCTCTAATGTATCGATTCCCGTATAGAAGCTAAAATTATGACAAACTTCCCACAGGAGCCTTTTTTGCTACACATGGCCCCACACTATAGCTGTAAACTAAGATTAAATAAAGTAGACAGAGATTTAGAAATACCTGACCTGCACATCTTTATGATTCTATTACCGATACAATTGTGTCCGCAAGCCTTGGAAATATCTAAGGTTGATATTATTTGTTCGATTTGAGTATCAGAAGTATGAATGTTTGACAAAGATTTGGAGTTGGAGATAAGATTTATGCTCATCAAATACTTTAGCTTGGCTAATAAAGTACTCATTAAAGATTTCAGCTTTTGCTTTTGGATCTGTAATAAAAGAAACACCTTCTTGAAGAGGAGGGATTGACGTTTGTACTTTATTATTGTTGAACGCTTTAATTGTAGACCACCACTTTTTCCTACTCATTACTCAATCAGAAAGATCCCTATTTAACTTTTCATAAAACGAAGTTTTAGCTTGACATATGAGAGTTGTGGTCAAATTTCTTTGTCTTTTATCCAAAAATCATTTGATTTAAAGACACTGAACTTTTTTAAGAGTCTGTTACGCTTTCTTATAGCCGATCTAACATTACTGTTCATCCATTGTTTATCATGAAGTCGAATTGTCACTTTTTTATAAGGAATATATTTGGCTAAAACTCCTATAAACAATTTGAACCAATTATCATAGATGATTTCAAAATTATTCCCAGAGAAAATATCTTGCCATTCGAATTTCGAAAATTTAAGTTCGTTAAGTTCGTTAAGTTCGTCAATATTAACGCTATCGAAAAGCCAAACAAATCTATCATAAGCTTTTGGTTTTAATGGAGAAATATTCATCTTACCATAAATGAAGTAATAGTCACAATTCGATGGAGGACTATTCGTTCCTGTAGCAACAAAGTAACCAGGAGCATTTGTAATAATAAGATCAAGAAGAGAAGATTGGCGATTCGTAATACGTGTAGGTTCACTTATCATCTGAAAAAGATTATTACATTCCAGCATATGATAAATAGGTACACCAAAATCTGAACTAAGAGACGAATCATTTATATCCATATGGGCATTGAAATCGTCTAGCAGAATGACGAGAGTATTTGATCCAAGTTCAATTAGATCAAGACTATTTTGTAATTTATTTAAGAAAAAAGAGGTACTCTATGGAATTTGATGGAGGTCTATAACAAACACCAAAAACAATACTAAAGTTTTTAATTTTAATTTTTGTCCATAAAAGTTCTAAATCCACATTCACTAGATCGTAACGCCTCTTTATGTTCAAACACTGAGATGCGAACAAAGCAACACCACCACCACGCATATTTTGTCTATCTTTCCAGAATATTGGATGATAACCTGGAATGTGCAAATGATCAACCACAGAGTTACTTGTCAGCCAAGTTTCTGAAACACGAAGCAAATCAAACATGTCCACACTAGTTCACGACTTCTAATTTCACATGTCAGAAGACCTGACTGAATAGTCTTCTCTGGTTATAATTCGGGCTGCTCTATTTTGCAGTTTTTGCAAACAGTCCATGGGAGTTTCACAGCTGTTTCCCCAGGCAATGCTGCAGTAATCAAAATATGGCAGCACTAAAGAATCAGAAACAGATTTCAATGTGTATATCTTCAGTCATATTTCTTGTTTCACATAACATGCGCAACCCGTTGGATACTTTTTAAATAATATGATTAACACTGTTGGGAGAGTATGTGAAATAAGTGTGAAAAGTATGTGAAAGGTATGTGAAAAATTTCACATAGTTTTTCACATGGGGAACAGGTGAAAAACATGTGAAAGTATCATGTGGAAACCATGTGAAATGATGTAGTCCTTACCACATGGAGAAAATGTGTGAAATTCGTGTGAAATATTTTCGCACAAAAATCACAAAACAATATGAAATACATGTGAAATCGCAAAGGCAAAAGATCACATAATTGCATGTGAAAACTGTGAAAATACAAGGCTACCATGTGAAATTCATTATAACAAGCTTAGTCTCAACATTTATAAATATATAAGCTAAGACAACTAGATGTTCAAACTATAACCATTTAATATTTTCTCAAAGTAATAACTTTAAGGCGGACAGAATATATGGCAAAGGGTAGCAAAGGCCTTCTTTGTGGTGAAATTAACCTGTAAAAATTAAAATTAATAGCAGGATTTATTTTACTAGGACTATCAAAATCAGTAGACTGCAGCACCCACGTGATACAAACTTTTGGCATCCATCAGTCAACAGTCATATTCGAACAACAGTGTATTCATTCCTTGAAATATCACAAAACTTCTAACATGATTGTGTTGAAGAATGGCTGCAGTTTTACTTCTGGAAAAGCTCTAAGTAGTGACCTTCACACCGCCGTCATTGACCATATTGTCCACAAAGGTTGCGATATAATTACGTCATTTTTTCAAGGATCATTTACAGCGCTTGCTAAATACTTCAATTTGAGTCAAATGGGCATTCAAAAGCTATTGAAACAATGCTGCGAATAAGGTGATCTTACTAATCAGTGGAAAGGTGGCAATAATCCCCCACACGAAAACAAGATCTTGATTTCATTGAATCCCTAAAGACAGCTACACCATCTATGCCGCATGCCAAAATCTACGATGCCGTCAACACACATTGTAATACCCAAACTGGGACTTCAAAGTCTGCCAATGCAAGAGCAGTTGAAAGTCACTTAGATGATGGGAAAACCTGGTTTTGGAAAAGAATGTCCCTTCCAAAGGCTGAAAAATTTACTCATGTAAATGTATATTACTGTCAAGACTTTTTAAACTACATGAGCACAATTAACCTACACAGAATAAGGTATTTTGATGAAGCTGGATTTAAACTCTCAGATGTCGGTAGACCAAACTATGGCCGCCAAATGTAACTTTAAATTTGCTAATGAGAATCGAAGGCATATTGTATGCCAATACAGAGGACGGTGCAAGTGACACTGCTTCGTTTCTTAAGTTTTGGGGAGAAGTAGGCCAGAATTCATTGAGTAATGGACAAAGTCTTTTACAATACGGGGACATCGTCGTCGTTGATAACTGTGCAGTACATCACTATATGGGAGGTTATGCATTATCGGCGTGGCTTTTAGAACAAGGTGTAGAGTGGTTTATTTAGTGGTTTGCTCTCCCGAACTTTCAATCGACGTAATGTCCTTCTGTAGCTCTCTCTGCTGTTGCTCGACATCTTTCACTTCGGCTTCAATTTCAGGGCATTTGCCCAAGTAACCACAATGAAAGAAAGCTCCACACTTTTGTTAAGGGCAATTCAATCAATTGTGGCCTTCCCTACGGTGGCATTTGCCGCACATTGGTCCTTCACAACTACTTTTCTTATTCTTGTCAGATAAAAAATGCTCTTGTAGCCATTCCGAGACTCTTCTTTCTTTTGATTTAGCATCTTGCAAGTTTTCTTTTAGTGTTTTGATATATTTTTCAAGAGGAGACTGATGGCCATTTGTCGTGGGAGAAGATGTTTTGTATACCTACACCATCGGAGTGATGAATAAAAATAACTGCAGCAATGCTATCACATGGATGCCAAAATTTTGTTCACATGGTACATAAAAAAATCTGATCAATTTTGGTAGAAGACAGACCAACCAAAAAAAGAGCGGGTGCCGCGGTCTACCGATTTTGATAGTATCTGAAAACAAGCTGAAATTAAGGTACCGATTTTAAAACCAGTGAAAGTGAAAAATACAGTGACCTGAGTACAATCAAAACCGCTGTTGACAACACTCAGAAACAATTAAATAAATTCACAGACTGGATTATGTCATATGTTCCTCAAGAGGTCAAGAAACCATTTAATAAACGTGTTGAAGATTTGAAGAACAAAGTTAATAATACCTATAACAGTAAGAAGAAACCACAAAATAAACCAGTGAATATAAAAAAGAAAGACTCAGCATTGAAAGGAAACCTTACTTCTTACCAAATTAACGGTGAAGATGGTGTTGGTTACAAAACCTTTCTAAATAATAAAAAGGATATATGTTTAAACCGTTTTAAAAACTGAAAAAACCTATCAAGATGAAGATGATCTTTAATTGTGAATTTCATAAGACGGGAGGTAAAAATATCATTATATGCAGTTATGGATATTTTTATTCTCTAGTGAATATAATAACAGAGTCAACAAATTTAGATGGTGTTTATGACGATTGTAAGAATAGGATAATAGAAACGATCAACTATGAGAAAAATGAATGCTATTAGAAGTCATAAACATCAGATATACACAGAAACGATTAACAAACTAACACTATCAAGAGATGATGACAGAAATATTCATGCAGATAATATCCACACATAAAAATATTAATGAAAAAAGTTATTAGTTCAAAACAGGTGGAAATTCAGTATCTTCAGGAACTACTTGTAATTCTTCTCTAACAAAATTACGTTTTGGGGCCCCTTCAGAGAGGTAATAGACTGATTTAGCATGAGGATGTTTCCCTGGAGACTGGGCATGAGGGTACGTCCAATGTTTTGATTTAGCTTACGTGACGGGAAGACGCGAACAGGTAAACACTCATCAACATGGCTTCCTGACAAGGAGGACTTTGTAGTGTTAGAGAAGCTTTAATAATTGCATACTTCGAAAATATTATTGACGACCTCGAATTTCCTATTCTTTATGAAGAAAATTTATCAAGAGCTTCATTTCCCTACCGGAAATTTAAGGAGTTTGATTTGCACGATTGGGACGATGCTGAGTGCAACATTGAGTTGCGATTTGCGAAATCTGACTTGCTTACACTACTTGATGCTTTTGATTTTCCTGACAAGTTTGTTTGCTTGCAGAGGACGATATGCTCAGGTTTGGAAGGTCTTTGTATTCTCTTGAAAAGGCTTGCCTTTCCATGCAGATATACTGTTATGGTTTCGAGATTTGGCTGTAATCCCACAGAGTTTTGTTTGATTTTTAACCATGTTTTAGACTTTGTGTATGACAACCACAAACATCGCTTTAGAACATGGAATCAGCCATTCCTTTCTCCACAAATGTTGGAGCCTTATGCACAAGCTGTACACGACCGAGGTGCTCCACTGCAGAACTGTTTTGGCTTTGTGGATGGAACTTTGTGTAAGATTGCAAGACCAAAGAGGAATCAACGCGTAGTTTTCAATGGTCACAAACGAGTCCATGCAATAAAATTTCAGAGTCTTGTTCTTCCAAATGGACTAATTGCAAACCTTAATGGGCCATATGAAGAACGACGAAATGACAGTACAATGCTTTACCAGTCAGGGTTACTTACAGATTTGCAAAGATATGCATGGGCAAATGGTCAACCTTTGTGTATATACAGAGACCCATCCTACCCTCTGAGACTTCATTTACAAGCTTTTTTTCAGAAATGCTGTTCTAACCCCTCAGATGGCACAATTCAACAGGTGCATGAGTGAAGTCAGGGTGTCTGTAGAATGGATGTTTGGAACAATCTCAAATTACTACAAATTCCTAGATTTCAAGAAGCAATTACGAATTGGCTCAAGTCCTGTTGGTAAGATCTATCTTGTGTGTGGTATTTTCCAAATTGCCACACATGCATCTATGGTAACATTGTATCAGAGTATTTTGACTTATCACCTCCACATATTCAAGATTATTTCTTGTAAAATACTAATAATGTATAGTTTAATACAGCTGCATGTATTAATGTATGCTATTCAGGGGCGGATCGAGGATTTTTAGAAGGGGAGTGGGTGACTGTTACAGGTAATTAGTGCCAATACCACAGAAAAACCATAAAAGAGTAATCCGAGTTAAAATTTATCCAAATAAATTGTTTTCAGTTAACCACCTTTCTTTTTTCTTTGCACAAAGAAATAGAGTGATTAGTCAGCCTATACTCACCACCCCTGAATCCGTCCCTGCTATTGTTATCATCTATGCTCTGGTGTAAATCACAAAGCATGCACAAAACAGCTGTATAAATCTTTATCCCACACCATAGAAAATACAACCAATCAGAATGCAGGGAAGTTGTTGCATATGCATTCATCGGTATTTCACTCTTCCATTTCTTCCCATCATGTGCTGTATCACTATTGAATCTCACACTTGTATTTTCAAAGATGTGGTATTAAACAGTTATACAATGCTTTCTCGTAGCACACCATGGAATGTCCCACTTGTATTTTCTTAGTAAACACTCTCTCCTGAAGGCTTGTGTGTACTAGAAAACACAAGTGGGGTATTCCATGGTATACCACTCAAAACCATTGTATAACTATTATGTATACTAGTATAAGATAATACTTGATAACAAACTTGAATTTATATTAGTCATGGATCAATACTGTAAAATATTTATAAATTTTACCTCAAGGTTTTGTGATTTCAATGATCTACTTTGTGCTAGCTCTTTGTATATTTAATTAATTAATATAATTAATTACATTATAGCTAGCATGAGTATTATGAAAGAAGATGATTATATTTGATTTGGACACATTTATCCAGGTGAATTAAATCATTGAAAGCTCAAATATTTTAATTGCCCTATTTCACTTAATGACGTCACAGCTTGTTTACATGGACAAGAATAATAGAAATTTAGGCTAAATCTTCTTTCGTTTGGGATATTAAGTGACTAATTACCCAATAAACTCCCTGGATCCACCCTTGTTTTAAAGATGTTTTTCCTACTTTTTCCTTATGGCAGGATTTGTTATTTTTAAGGGGGAGGAAATGATGAAGAACATTAATTAGAATTTGGACTAATTTTACTCTGCATGCAGCTAATTATTGCCATGTCTGGTTTTCAAACATTACATTGTTTATCCTACAATATGTATGATTTTAGATGGCTGTTATAGCATGTTATAACTTTCACGCTGGCATAAATTATTAACAATGTTGTCTCATCTGCACTAAATTTGTTTAATAGAACCAAGCTTTCAGCCTGTGGCCATATTCAGCATTGTGGAAAGGATACGCATAATGTGTAGTTTTTTTTTTTTTTTTTTTTTACTTATTACTTTATTAACAATTAAACAAATACTGTCATATTTAATTACAACTTAAGGAGGTGGTTCCTCTAGATATCCTATTAACTATTTCAAGATTATTTACAGAATACAAATTATGTTAAATGGCAAAACTATATGACTCTACAAGAAACTAAGTAAAAATACTATCAATAACAAGCAAACGAAATAGAAAAAAAACACTAAAACACTGAGAAGGTACATTTATACTTATCTATTGCTAGAGTACAAACACTAAAAGTGTGCAATACTTTGCACTATTTACCACTAAATAGTGTTGATTAAACAATAGAGAACAATAGAATTAGCATAATTTACCAGTACTTAGTGGTACTTATGTTGCACGCTTTTAGTGTTTGTACTCTATAAAATTGATTTAACCAATATAAAATGTATATTTATATATACAAGCGCCATGTTGCACCATGTTACACGCTGCCATTCAGAATTATTTATACCAATTCCAGGGATATTTTACTCCATTTATTGTTGTGTTTTAAAAGAATATCTTTTGATTTGGCCGTTTTATACTCAATTTTTTTATTTTGTGTAAGAATATTTTTAAAAAGAGATAAGGTAGGTATTTTGTCTTTATCTCTAGATTTATATAGCAATAATTTAAACGATAATAGAATATAGTTAACAATAGTAACGTCAACACCTAATAGTATATTGATTAAGTTAGATTCTGGCAAATTTATTCCAATTTTTTTCAAAATGATCTTTAATTTCAAAATATAAAGTTTTGGATTCCACACACTTGACAAAAAAATGATCCATTGTTTCAAGATAGAGAGAACAAAAAGAACAAGAGGAGTTATTGAGAATTTTAAAACGATGTAAATTGCGATTGAGATACAGAATATTATTTAATATTTTGTATTGGAAAAAACGAGAATAGGTGTCTATGGAGGTTGTGTATATTCGTTTGTAGATACCACTCCAATCCAATGGATTATTGTTATTAATTCTTTTATTTAAATTATTTTGAGCTGTTGGAGGTTGAAACTTTTTCTCTATAAACCACTGGTACAATTGTTTTGCTTTTATTTTACCTAATTCGATGTTATTCTTCCCTAATTTTAAACTAAGTTCCCAATTTATTTCACTGTTATCGTCATATAAATCAGAGATATTATTGATATTCAAGTAACAGAAATCTTCATAGATGATGGCTTTTCCACCTATTTGTATATATCTATTTTTCCAAATGCATTGATTTAATATCTCATTTGTCTCCTCACCATTATATTTCGATATTTCTGACCATGTTATTGATATACTCTTTTATAATATAGCTTAGATGGTACGCGCGCTCTCATTGGCTAATTCACTCCAAAAACCTATGCTCTATTTCACCGGTAAAGACATGGTTTATGATTGACAGCTCACAAATGAAAGTTTCTCTACTACATTTTAACTCCAAAATCTGCACAAAATGGGTAATTTTCAAGATTTTCAAGATTGTTTTAATCTTTCGTAGTGAATTTTCATTCAACAAAGTTTTGTTGTTTTAAATAAAAAGACAAAAGAGGCACAAAATATACCTGTAGAGTGCCTGCTCAAGGTTGAAATTCCCAGCACAATTGTCTAACATTGCTGACTAGGCTTTCTTGTTTACAAATACGCTTGAACTATTTGTTATAAGCTTAAACTAAAACTTCCTGTCAAATTTAAACCAAAGACATACACTTTACAACTAGAATAGTTCTCTGAAAAGGAGTAAAAGAAGAAAAATTCGAGGAAATACCTTGCGAAATGCTAGAGTAAGTTTGCCGAAAAGTTTTTTCGCTGAAGCAACCTCCAGCCAGTCAGTAGATCGAAAAGCGACGGAAACTACGGCCCGAAAACAGTCTGGTTTCACTTAGGAATGAAATAAAAAGGTTCCTAAACAATTCCTCAAATAACAAAACTATAAAACTTACCCAGGACGTGAGGTTTGCTCTGTTGTAGATGTAGAAAAGAAGTTCAAAAAGATCTGACAAAATCCAGTGTTGTTTTTGAAGTAGAGCTTGCACGATCCAAAGTTGTGCACATAACGTATAAATATTGAGGAACTGTCACTTCTGTTTAAATTTTAAGTCGGATTTCCCAAACCTTTTTGTATAATGTTGATGTTTACATCCTTTTTATAATTTTTTCAAGACATTTCCGTGAAAACTGCTTTGCAAGACTCTGCTTCTTTGTGAATGAGAAAAAGTACGACGAATGTGATTCGCTTATTTGCCATAGTTTGGAGAATCTCAATTTTGATCAAAAAATTAAACGTTTTTATAATCTTAAAATATCTTCTGCTATATCATAAAAGCAATAGAAACTAAGTTCTTATGACTCTACCAGTGAAATAGAGCACTTGGGATGTTGGGAGAAACACTCGATAAAGTTCAAAAATCACTCGCCTCCGGCTCGTGATTTTTGAACTTTTCTCGTGTTTCTCCCAACATCCCGCGTGCTCTATTTCACCGGTAGAGTCATAGAACTTTGTTTCTATTGCTTAAATAGAGAGGTGGGACATTCTTTGGAATTCTTTTCCTATCGAAGTTATTCTTTATATTTTTCAATCCTCCTATGCCTTTAAGATATATAGAGGGAATTCTACTTAAATTTGTTTTTTCTTCATTGGATTTGAATAATTTTGACTCGGTTTGCTTTAATACAGGATTGGAAATCAGGGGATTTTAAGCCACCTAGGTGGTAATTTCCAATTAAGATACTATGTTTGATTTTTGTTTTTTTACCATTCCAAATAAAGTCTTGTGTTGTACCCTCTATTATCTTAACAAAATCTTCCGGAACATGTAGCACAGAGCAAACATAAAGCAGTTTTGGCAGAGCAAGAGACTTCAGCACTTGGATTTTACCATAAAGGGTTAGGTGTCTTATCTTCCATATCGACAGAATTGTCTGATAATTAGTTAGTATACGTTTAAAATTTTGATCATAACTATATTTATCTTTATATGAGAAATGTATACTTAATATTTTGATACCTTCTCGGTAGAAACTAATCCATTTAATTTGTAGTTAATGTGTAGTTAATGATTACGCTTAGTTCAATCAAAAAAATGCACAGATGAAACAACATTTTTGAAAATTGTTTTAGTTTTCTTTCTGTTTTTGCTGTTTTCACCCTGTCCCATGACCATATTAATTATTATAGAGCAGTTGTTTCATGACAGGTTAAGGAAAGACCATTGGGACTATTTTCACTTTCTTTTAGTATTTTTTTGTGAACAGTTGGACTGGGAAAAACATATGATTCACAAATTGAAAGCTCTTTTGAGCATTAAGTCATATGCTATGTCATGTATATCAGAAAAGGTTGAATTTGAAACAAGTCCTGGGCTTATACTCATTTGTAAGGGTATTTTGATTATATTGTAACTGAGAGGGCTTATATTTGGGCTTGGGGTTGGGGAAGGGCTTATAAATAGGGAGGAAAATGGAGAGGAAAAGGTGATTTTTTTAATGTTCATTGGGAGGGCGGGGACTTCAACTTATAACTGGAAGGAAATTTTCATAAGCAGGCTAGCAGACTAGCGGGCCTATAACTTGAATAGTTCAGGTTCCAGTGTAATAAAATATTTTTATTCTGAATCAAAACAATAAGTATTTATGGAAATATAAATATGCATATTTTGATACATGCATTTAATTCAGCAAATACATTACTGTCAAGTATATTGTAATATTATCATTATCAAAAGCAGCAACATGATAAATATGATATCAAAAATTTGTATTTTTTGAGTCAATAATTTTGTAGGAATAAACTGGCAAATAATGAAAGGTTATGTATTTATATTTAACTGAAACTGGTGTTGCAATAATAATGAATGTTCATGTATTAATCTTTAAATTTTGAAAGCATAGCACCAAACTGTTGTTGTTGCTGCTGCATCATACCAAACATCTGTTGTATCAACATGGATTGCTGTTGTTGCTGATCCTGTTGTGCTTTCATCTGCATTTCCAATTGCTTTCTCTGTAATTCCATCTCTTCCTTGTGCTCTTCTCTCAACGATTCCCTTTCCGCTCTCTGCTCTTCAAGTTGTTTTTCCCTCAATTCTGCATCTTTCTCTCCTTTTCTTACAAGCCAGACCATAGTGTCAGACCCTGATCTTCTTTTCTTCTTTTCCTTAACATTATATGCATCGACCATATCTTCTGTTCTTTTTCTGGTCTGTCCCATGGTCTCGATCGCCTTCTGCCTGATATCTACTGCCTTCTCTCTTTCAATGTTTGCCTTTTCCTTCCCATTTTCTGCTTCCTCTTGAAACCTTTTATCTGCTTCCTCGCTCAACTCTACTAGCTCTTCTAAAAGTAAATCAAATTCGGATTGCTCTCTGCCACCAGTACCTGTGCTCTTTAAGGAGGCTCCCAAGGGTTTTTTGACCGCGAAGAATGGTGACGAAAAACAAAATGGCGGCGCTTCCCGAGTCAAAAAAATCCTGCTAAACTTTGAGTAAACCAAGAAATAATGATCACTTACTATTAGATTATTGTCACAAAAACCTTAACCATAGTCACTTTCACTTTTACTTTTACTTACTACGAAAATACCAGAATATGATAAAATAGCGTAAATTGTTGGACGTTTCTGAGAATTCAAGACAATCACACCGAGTTACGAAAAATGTCAAAAAATATACAGCTTCTTCGTATGTTTATAAACATTATTTTCCCTGATATAATAAAATAAATACTGCCTATACATCTTTCTTTGATTGTATTTTTTTGGAAGCTTCTTTAAAAGTGTACGAAATATTCTGTATCATTTTTTTTGCCATCAGCAAGTAACTCTATAGTAAGCCATCATTTCGCAAAAAACATAGAGTATAGCTTGCTTGTGTACGCATCAGATTTAGAAATTAAGTGCTGTAAAACTACTATTATCCACTTTTTTGCGATTTTATATTGCCTGGGCAGTTTTTAAATGGAATCCTCTGTTCAGTCTGTTGAACCTAAAAACAACTTTCGATTGAAAAGTGGACGTTTCTCGAGTTTTCGAAAACAAAACATCATAAATGAACAGGAAAACAAAGTAGATAAGATGGTGTCTTGCAAACGTAGGCTGGAGTTCAGCGAAGAAGAAATACCAGTACATTTACCAAGAAAAAAAACAAGATCAATGGTAAATGATGGACATGAGCTGTCCAAAATATAACTACTCTAGCTTGTCTCATTTATTAGCTTTGTCTGAGTGATCTTGCAAAAAATTAATAGGTACATCTCCCATCCCAGAAAAATGAAGAACAAGAAGAACTAGGAACTAGAGTTATCAACATGGATAGTCTGTGTAAATCATTACAATCATGTAGCAAATGCAACCAAGGTGAGTTATACAGTACCCATGACACCCAGGAAATAAACCATGTTTTTACTTTCTAATGACAGTGCTGCAGTAGAGTAGTTTCTTGAGATTCTCTTTCGATTCTGTCCAAAATAGGACAAAATTAAAAGGACTGTAATAACAGCAAAAGTTAGAGCAACAAAAGTTTAAAAACCCCGCACATACTAGGTACTGCAAAATAAAATTTTATTCCAGAAATACATGCAAACTCATAGTATAGACACACATACACTGACCATAGCTTGATAAAGTACATGAAGTCAGTTCTTTCGTATCATACAGGGTTCTGTTTTTCAAATTGAAGTAACAAAACATTGTACCAATGCAATAACATTGATTTTCTTATAGTGATGTTATTTACAATTCAATTGAAAATAACTATAGTAGCAAGGTGTCATGTGGCCAATATATAGTTATGAGTTTCACACCATAATTTTTACAGGTCCATTGTCACTTACAAACATTATCCATGAAAAGAGGGTTGGTCTTGCCAGTGAGTTCACAGTTCAGTGCCAATATTGTAGCAGCAACAATAAAGTAACAACATCAGAGAAGCATAAAAGTGGTATGAGAGGACCTCAAGCATATGACATCAATAGTAAGGCAGTGCTTGCTTCACTGGATGCTGGGATAGGCCATACACACTTAAGCACAATATTATCCACCATGAATGTACCATCCATTAATCAAACTACTTTCAAAACCAGAGAAAGGGAAGTTGGTACAGCAGTGGAAGTGCTTGCAAAAGGTAGCTGCAAAGAAAATACAGAAAAAGAAAAAAATCATTGCCTTTAAACCAGATAAAAATTATGTAACAGATATAAAGGTGTCATGATATGGGATGGCAGAAGAGGGGAAAGGGCCATAATTCTAATACAGGTCATGATGCTGTCATGGGCCTTGTAACTGGGAAGGCATTGGCATATAGCACTAGATGCAAGAATTGTAGAGTATGTGAAGCCGCGCGGAAAAATGGCAAAGAGCCCAGATCACATGACTGCCGAGCAAATCATGAAGGCTCTTCAAAGATGATGGAATCAAGTGTTGCTTGTGAGCTGTTTAATAATTCAATCAATGAGAGCAAAGTTAAGTACTCAACATATATTGGAGATGATGACAGTACAACTCTTTCACACCGGTCAGACCAAGTTCACTATGACATCACCAAATGGTCTGATCAATTTCATACTAAAAGGTCCTTAAGCACCAGGCTTTACATTTTGAGTAAGAGAAAGCAATTTCCTGATGCGACGCCATTGTCAACTAAAGTCATCAACTACCTCACAAAGTGTTTTAGCTACTGCGTTTCTCAAAATAAAAACCAACCCAAGAGGACTTCAACAAGGATTCAGATGTATAGTTCCTCATGCTTTTGGTGATCACCATCTATGCAAACCTAGTTGGTGTCGAGCACTAACAAATGTAGCTTCTTATAGACATGGGGACTTGCCATATGGTAAAGATTTGTATGGAGAGTCACTAACGAAGGCACTCACTAGTCTCTTTGAGGAATATGCTACAGAAATAGCAGTGAAAAAGATTGCACCAGCTGAAAATTCTCAAAGAAACGAATCATTGAATAACACCATTGGATCAAAAAATTTGAAGATCAGGTACTATGGTGGGAGTGAGAGCAGTGACTTCCGGGTAGCATGTGGTGTTGTGCAGAAGAATATTGGTCACACATATGTAAGTAAGACACTGAAATCCATCAACATTGAGCCTGGATTACATTGTGAAAGTTATGGTGAATCACAAGACAAAAAATCTTCTTTGAATGCCATTAGAAAATCCACACGTAAATTCAAGCGAAGACGAGAAGAACTAACTTCTAAGAAAATTTCAAGAGATGTTTTGAAAGAGAGAAAAGAAGGGATGTGCTATGAGACAAATATTGGTCTTAACTTAGATGTTAGCTTACCACAGCAACAACAGCAACAACAACAGCAACAAGTTATCAATAAGTTGAAAGTACTTGATGATATAAACCTTGACACTATATCAAGTTCTGAGCTTAAAGAATTTGAAAAACTACTTCCTCCTCAACAAATCCGTCCTAACAAGATTCAACTTCATTACAATTGTAATTCGAAATATAATTTCATTTGTTTTGATCTCGAAATGACATGCTTGGGTCGTTCAGCCGAAGTATGTCAACTAGCAGCAATCAACGAAGATGGACGTCTAAATTCGTCGTGCCTAAAGGTGAAATTAGTGAGAGCCCTCAAATAGTAAATAAATTACACGTGGTTACAAAAAATGACAGAAGATTATTGTACAAGAATAACACTGAACTACCTACCGTTTCATTAGAAGTCTGCCTTGAAGAATTCCTCCACTTCATAGAACCAGAAGCTCTAGATCCAAAGCCTATAATTATTCTTATTGGACACAACTCTGAACTGTTTGACACTCCTGTTCTCCTTCGTACTGCTGGTAAATCTTTCGCCGATCAACTCCAAGCCATGAATGTTTTCTTTGCTGAAAGCTGGGCAATTGTTTGCTACCTCAAGAAAAATCCACCGCCAAATGTAGAGATGCCCAGTAAAGAAAACTTGCCAACTTTGTTCAAGAATATAATAAATGAAGATTTTGACGCACACAACGGCCTTGAGGATACCAAAGCACTTTCTAAACTTTTATTTTCTGATAGTTCGCCACTCCAACTGAGTCGAGAAGTCCTCGTGAATCGATCTAACAGCATTTCAGCCGACGATGCGTTCCAAGATATGAAGCTGCTCGACCAAAGCAGCAATCTCGTGCATTCATATCGAGGAAACCTTTACAATCATTTCAACGATCAATTAAGTCCAGTTAAGCTAGGAATCATTAAGAAGCTGACACTCCAAGGAATTGCATATCACCACCTGAGACATGTCTTCCAACAGTACGGGAAAAGAGGTTTATATGCAGTGCTCGCTTTTGCCGCCATCATCCTCATCGACACCAACTGCCAGAATTTCTAAGACTTCACGGATCGTTGCTGCTATAATTTACCACTTCGAAAAACAATAACTTATTCTCACTTCAAAGTAATTCACATTACACAAAAATGCTATTTAGAGGACGTAAAACTTCCATCTCATCGCATCGTTCTGCACAACGTTAATATTCCTCTATCTTGGTTCTCGAACATGTCATTTGAGGTAGGTTTGACGCATGCACAGTTGTTCTAGTTTTACAAACCCATCTGACGCGTACATGATAAATTCGGGCAAATAACTCAAAAACTATTCAGTAGAATTTTTTTATTTTTTTCAGTCTTTTTCTAATTAGGATGAAGATTGCATAGCCAAAATACAAGAAAATTCTGTAATTGGAAAATATTTTTATCTAAAAAAATAGTTTTTTTGTGATATTTTAAGGATTCCCTATTACAGATTTTTTTATTTTCTCTCAGATGAAAGATCAAGTGGGTAACTCAACATATGCAAGTTTAAAGAAACTTTCACTGAACAGAAATCGAGAAATCGAGTAATGACAACAACAAACGTGATAATTTTTAGAAATATCGAATCCTCATTTCATCAGCTTTAATATGGTATATCACATCAAAATAAGATTTTTGGCAATACGAAGATCTGGGACATTTTCTATGAGTGCATAGGTATTTATGAAAACCCTTGGGAGCCTCCTTAATTCACTTGATGTCTTTGCTTTGTGTCTTCTTGATAACAAGGTAAACTGGTCTCTGGCACCTCGAGTTGTCAGTGCAGCACCAAAACCTTCGTCGCTGTTCAGCTTCTCTGCGATGTTCTGCCAAACGTTTCCTCTTTCTCTACTCCCTGCACGGTGTTCAAATATTCCAAATCCAGGCATCTGCTTCCTGAGAAGTTCGTCTTTTTCTTCCGTCAAACTCATTGTAGGCCTTGTTGAAAAATACAATACAATACAATACCATCAACTTTATTTAAAGAGGGTTAACACGCAACAGTACTAAAAACTGATAAACCTGTGGCCCTCAAATAATAATAGTAATTAATAAAAATAAAAATTAAAGGTATAAATATATAAGAATATGTATAGATAATATAGAACACTAATAAAAAGACTAATAAGTAATCAATTTAAAGAAATAATGTTAAATTAAAATTTGGAATGTACTATAAAAAATGGTGGTAAAAATTTAGAAACTATTATGAAAAATGTTAGTCCTATTTCTGACGCCGAAGTCCGCACGCGCCGGGTGCAACACAATCAAGCAGAAAACTGTTCTCTAAGATTAATGCATTAGACCTGGCGCAACAGAACCCAGACGTCAGAAACAGGCCTCGAAGCCTCGAATCTAATTGAAGATTATTAGAAGTGAAATCTTAAGTCTAATTTCTGTTTTTCGATCAAATTCTTAAAAAGAGTCTTTTTAAATGATTTAAGACTAGGAGCTTCCTTTAAGTTCTTGTCGAGGCAATTTCAGTCCTTAATAGACCTGACAGAAAAGGTACGACCTCCTTCGGTCATTTTCTTGAAAGCTGGGCAATTAAAATTAATTTTGCTGAATCTAGTATTACGTTTATGAATATCACAATTTAGTTTAAGAGTTTCGTTGAGATAAGATGGCGTAAAGCCATTTGCCCTCTTAAATATAAGTGCAAGGCGGTTTATATAGAGTCAGCAGAAAAAGGTAGCCAATTTAAAGAATTGAAAATGGGTATTGACCTACTTTGATGGTCTGAACCAGTAATTATCCTCGCAGCTCTTTTTTGGAGTTTAAAAATCCTACTTTCCAACCCTTGATGACCGTATGACCATACAGGTACATTATATAACATTACTGGCTTTACTACTGTGTTGTAATATAGTTCTCTTTGGTATCGTTTCAGATAGGGGCTAATGTGCTTTAGCAACCCTATTCGTTTAGATAGTTTTCTGCATAAGCTTTCAATATGCTCACTAAAATCTAGATTTCCGTCTAACTCTACCCCTAACAGCTTGTGATGTTGAACTTGTTCAATGGTCTTATTGTTTAAGTTAATGTCCAGGGTTTCAGAGATTCCTTCACGTTTGCGCAATCTTTTTCCAACAACCAGCATGGCTTTAGTCTTATCTTCATTTATTGCCATTTTGTTAGCTTGGGTCCACATTTCAATGTTGTTGAGATCACTGTTCAAAGATGAACTGATGTGGTTGGGCTTATCCCATTTGGAACTAGCTGAAAGTGTTGCATCATCAGCATATATATCTAGGGTGGAACTTCCGAGGCTTAATGGTAAATCGTTTATAAATAACAAAAACAAGATCGGTCCCAAATTTGATCCTTGAGGAACTCCATCTGTTATTGGTAATACTGAGGAAGAGCTGTTAGAGATTTGAACATATTGTCTTCTAGCTGATAAATACAATGTGAACCAGGTGACTGCCAGGTCTGAAGCACCATATAAACTTAGTTTCTTTAATAATATGTCATGGTTAATTACATCAAATGCTTTTCTAAAGTCAATAAAGACCAGGCCAGACAATCGATCATTGTCCATATCAAATAGAAGTTTATCTGTTAAATTAATAAGTGCAGTTTCGGTAGAATGATCTTTGCGAAAAGCTGACTGATTGATGTAGATGAGATTGTTGTATTGAAGGTAGTTAAGTAAAGACTTGCCAACATGCTTTTCTAGTATCTTGGAAAGGGTACACAAAACCGATATTGGACGATAGTTCTTTTTTTCATCTCGAGAGCCATCCTTGTGGATTGGAGTTACACGAGCAACTTTCCATCTCGACGGGAAGACTGCTGAATTTATCGAGAGGTTTAACAACTTCTGAAGAGGTGATGCAAGGACAGGTGCCGCTGCTTTGAGGACACGAGCACTTATTCCATCAGGACCAGTAGCAGTATTAGTTCGTATTTTATTGATGGTTTCTATGGTCTCTTCCTCCGTTATTAAAGGGATCTCAAAGACAGTCGATTCAGCATCGATGCGTGATCTAATAAAGTTTTGGAGCTTTACATCATCGCTGCCATTGTCTGCTTCATTGCTGATGTTCAGCTGGGAGGTGATATTTACAAAATAGTTGTTTAATGAGTCAGCAATCTGGGTAGGCTCAGATATAATCCCAGTGTCGGTTTTTGATACACTAATCCTTGTTGAGTTAATTTCGGATTTCCCACTAAGGGTACGCAAAGCACGCCAAATTCCTTTAGGATTACCTTTGTTCCGTTCGATTGATTCACTAAAGTACAGGCGTTTTGACTTTTTTATAAAATTTACTGTCTTACATCGAGCACGTTTAAACTTTTGCCAGTCATCAGCAGTGTTTGACTTTGGAGCCTTTTTCAGCAGCGAATCTCTCTCTTTGATTGCTAGTCCAATTTCTCTGTTGAACCAAGGTGGCTGAACTTTCTTTTTGACGCGTTTTTTCTCTAATAGGAATGTGTTGCTGTAAGACGCTATCTAGTAACTTCTCATAAGTGAACAGAACATCGTCTATTTCATCAAAGACAAAGCCTACGTCCCACGGGACCAAAGAGAGATCGAATAACGAATCATCAATATTCAAGTTTTTCGTATCTCGATATTTAATTGTTATGTGATCTGAATTTGGCGTTTCTGCATTTTTCATGTTGATATATTTTCGCCGGACGAAGACAGGTAGATGGTCGGCTAGGCCAGTCGCGTGTACTTTAACATCAGTAATAAACTCCGGATTTGTTGTGTAGAAATGATCAAGGCATGTTGAGCTGACTGGACGTGTAACAGAATTGACTAATTGGGTAAAACTCATAGATTTTAAAGCCTTGGTCAGTAGATGTTTTTTGTAACTTGGTTTGAAATAATCGATGTTGAAATCACCCAAAATATGGGTCTCTTTGTTCTTTAAATAGGCAGTCTCAATATTCATTTCTAGACGTTGGTCAACAGTGGCGTGTGACGAGGGTGGTCTGTAAACAGTTCCTATCAACAAGGGGCGGTTCGACTTGTACAGGCAAACGTTAAGCCAAAGAACTTCAATATCATTCTCTTCAAGGTTAAATGCTCGGCTCACCTTTAAATTATTGTTGACATAAGCCAAGATGCCACCGCCATTGGTTCTACCAGTCCTGTCTTTACGATGCATTTCATAGCCTGGAATTGTGTATACTGAGTCAGGTTTTTTAGGTTTCAAGAATGTTTCGATTAAGAATAAAATGTCTATTTTCTGGAGGTTCAGCAGAACTTTTATCTCTTGGAATTTGGAGTCACTGAGTCGGTTGATGTTCCATGCACCGATAGTCAAACCCTTGTTGAGAGAGTTGTCATCAAAGATAACTTGCGTTGAATCAGGACCAGGGTTTAGTGCTACATCTCCACACATAATCAGGCGGACACCGCGGAAATACGTTTTATGACGTCATTCTTTGGTCAGCGGTTTTCTCATTTTCGCTCGTGTCGGCCATCGAAGAGGATTCTATCGATTCTATCACGAATTCTTTGTTTTAAAGTAGTTTTATTTGCAAGAATGAAGATTATTGTGAAATGAAATCATTGTTCAAGCGAAAGAAACTATAACAGTTTCAATTGCTTCAAGGATTGCTATATAAATGGGGGATTTTTTTGGATTATTTGAATGCAAACAACGCGACATGCCATGAGGTGAGTTCATTAAATTTGTCTTTATTTACATTTCTTCTTCGATAAACTTTAATACTTGTAGCATAAATACTTTATAAATCTCATAGATTTATCTAAATAATATTATTTGAGGAAGACTATATTTGTATAGGAATATTTACAATATATTCAAAATGTATTTACATGTAATACGATCCGTTGAAGTGTTGTTTTATAAGACTTACGTAGCTTTAATTTTTGTGTTTTCACAAGTTTTTAGTAATCTTAGTCAACTTTCTTTTCTCTCTTACAAATATAGAGTTGACATTTTCAACATCAAGGAAAAACATTTATTGCTCATGAGATTTGTCAGCTTTGTCAATGATTTCTTTTATCCTTAGCGATTTAGTTTTAATATATTCATTAAAAAACTTAGAATCAAAATATTCATTATCTCTTTTCCCAGGCTTAGGGAATGGAAAACTGTCGTCATCATCATCAGGATCATCTTCATTGTTGTCTTCATCACTGTCATTATTATCAACTTCATTATCATCTACTTTCATCAGACGTTCGTTCCAAGCGTGTGAGAGCTGTTGGATGTCTTTGATGAGGTTTGGTAGACATATTGTGCAGCCATTGTTGCCAAGACAGACACAGTGAAACGTGTGCCCACAATTTAGCCGTTTGATTGATTCTGATTGTGATGGTAGGTGGCAAGTTGGGCTGTCGCAATCAAGGAGGGGATTTGGTTCAGAACCTGGCCATCGATAACCAAGAGGTAAGCTCTTCCTGGGGAACTGCTTTTCAAAACTTGCCAGACTGTACGATGCTTTGCCATAAGGTTTTCCAGCCTTGTTCAGAGGTCTTGGAAGTTTGGTAGACTGGCCAAGGTTTGATGCTACTCTTTCAAACATCTTGAGGATACTATCAGCTGCCAAACCTTAAAAAAAATCTCATATTAAAATATAAAACATCTATTAATTGAAAGCTAAATAAATTTAATTGTATAATACCAGTTAAGAGAAGCAAATTCTGGTTACTGATGCCACGAGGATATTCATTGACGTAATCTTGCTCAAACAAATTATTGTCAAAGCTTGATCTTGCCAATAGACGTGCTGTTTCCTGTATTTTAGGTGCCTTGTCATTTTTGTCGATACGACTTCTGATCTTTGAGTGGAAAATTTCTACCTTCTTCTCAGTTATGACAGAGCATAAATCCTGCTTCGCATGGAGATAGTCAGGAAAGGACTCTCTTTGAAACTTTGTGTCACTAATCCATGACAGCGAGGCTTTGTTGTAATGATGTCTGTCCATGGCGATAAACATTAGGGAAAGGCGCTTCATTGCTGCTTCTAGTTGTTGAAAGTTTCCTCCTCTCACCACCACAGGATAGTGCATGAAGTTAAGTGGCACTAATTCATCAAACAGGTGGTACAGACATGCATACTCTACATCTTTGCATTGGCCAAATGCTCTTGTAAGATCATCTCGGATTTGTAACCATCCTGCAAATGCCAGGGTAATACATAAGGTGACTTTGTCTGGTTTTGGTTTCAAAGGTAACACCTTTCTTTGGCCAAACACTGCTTTGTAGATTTCACTAAAGATGGTGTGGTATCTAACAACAACATCTTCTGTACCATTAAGGTATACATGGAACTGTCCAAATTCTGGTATCATCGAGTCTGCCTCAGGCTCATGGCAAACTATCTTTTTGTGAAAGTACCATGTAGGCCAGTCACCAGCAACAGGTAGAACATTTGATTCCCTGAAAGTAGATAGTTCTGGTGCAACTTGGGAGATGTAATTATGTGCCTCTTTGTAATTTCGTAAACTATGTAAGTCTTGCTCTATTTCATCTATCAGTATGGTTGATTGTAATGTATGCCACTCATGGTCTTCTTGTCTGTCATAAACTCTGAAAACAAACAAAAAATGAAAAAAAAATCATGTCATTTCAAGATATGACATTTCATTTTATTTTTTGTTGGGTTTCCTCTGTATTACATTGTTCATATTTAAGCAGAAAAATATTGCACTGACATTTAAATAACCCCTGTCCCAAAATATTTTACATTGTTTATTTGTGGAAGCATTGTTAGCATTTTTGCTGCTATCTACCTGAGCTCTTTTAATGATTTCTGGAGTATACATGGATTAACTTCTCTGTAGCTTTCAGGAGCACTCTCAAGAAAGGTGTAAAGACAGTACTCCCGCCAGAACAGTTGTATCTCCTCAATAACAGCATCACTACAGATTCCACCTTTACAACTCTGTGGCTGATTACCAGGTACTGTCACCATGACATCTCTGTGTATAGTATGTGGGCGCTGCACTGCTTCATGGTTATGAACATCTACCATTAAAGTTGCCATGTGAACTGCATTTGAAAGTTGTCTCCCTTTTGGTGTTTTTATGGCATTAATATTGTGGAAATCATCAATCATAAGAGTGAGAAAGCTGGATCCCTTGAACATAATATGTGCTAGATGAGTAAGTAATTATAGTTATGCATTATCACATTATATGCAGTTATCATTTTTAATTGTACAAGTGAAATGGTTTTATTCAATCTCATAATTAAGTTATGAAATGTTTTGACAGCTTGAATATATTATTTCACATGCCATAGAACTGTATGTAGCTATATAAAGCTTTGCTCATAGGATTATTTTGATGGTACAATGAATTACATGTATAATTGTATCACTTTAGGCTGACTCATGCATGCTTGAAAGTTTTTGGAATGAATATTGAAATGTTATTGGTTTGACCAAAATAATTTGAGAATTTACAATGCATGGTTGTTATGCAGCTGTAAACAAGGAAAAAAGAGCTTACCTTTTTTGTCATGACATTACTCAGCTTGTCTTGCACTCTTTTTGTGTGCCCCATGGCAATTTCATGTTTAATTTTTGTTTTTGTTTTAGGGTTTCTGGAGAACCCAAGGGTCATCCCTGCAGACATCGCTGTGGATGTTAGACCATGAAGGTCAAGGAGATGGAACTTTCATCATGAAAATTGCCATGTCTTTGATTTCTGTTGTAGTATTAAAATTACAATTTAGTAGACTTAAAGCAAATAGTTACAGTACATTTAAAGCTGAGCAGTACCTGAAGTACAATAAGTGCCAAATTAGTGATGTCACTCTCTTTTCTTGCATAACCATTTTTTTGGATCCTTGCCTTTCATTTGCAATACTCTTCAGGAATGTATAATAAACAGATGGGGCATGGTGTAGCACAAAGGCTTTCATATTTTCATGTCCAACTAGTGACTGTCTGTTGGTATGCTTATCCAGCATGTTGCTGAGTTTATTCAGGTTGTCTTCAAAAGTTGGTTCTAATTAATAAAAGGAAATAAGATATTTCAGTCATGAAACAATAAGATGTTAGCTTAGTACTGATAGTTTTTGTTATCTTTTATTCATCTATCCATCCTTCCATCCATCCACTTTTTGCCTTTTTTTTATATATGCTGTTTGCCATTTTATTTTTGTGGTTTTTTTTTCTGAGAAAAAATTATTTTGTTTGTGAGAAAAACTCTGCGAGCTTACCCTTCAGCTTCGACTGAATTTTTTCCCAGGTGGAATTTTCCAGCATTACATCTCCATCTTCACTATGAATGAGAATGGGTCCAAGAGCACAATTTGACATCTTCCAACTTTCTTTTTCATCCTGGGTTAATATTTTCAAAAATGATGGTTTATTGCAATGTCAAGTTTGGAAAAAAAAATTTTTCAAAAGTTTTGAAAGTTGTATCAATTAATTAAGGAACTACCTGTTTTAAGTATTCATCTTTATTTGCTCTATTAGTATAATGGTCATCCTTGTTTTCTGTTATCTACAAATATTGATATTGTTATTTAATAATTTTTTTTTGGAGTTAATTTTCTTGCTGTATTACAGGAGATAATATTTTTGGGGAGGGTTTAATCTTTCTTACTTTTTGTTGTTTTGCTGACTTGTTCTGTGTATCCACCGGTTGCAAAAATCTTTTTGAAGCTGTTTTATGGCACTTGTTGCACCAACGGGTTCCAGGTATGTAGTTTTCAATGTCTTGGCCAGCTTCATCTAATAGTTGGAGATATTTGGAAGGAATTGGGTGGGGGTGCAACGACGTAGAGTGTCCCCAAGTGGATGGACATGAGCACCGCTTGTTGTTATGACGGCGAATTTCATCGAAATGGTGCTGGCAAAGATATTCATTTAAAGGGATTTTTCCGCTTCGACTAATTTCTGAGTTGGTTTGTCGAAAAATACCTCTACAACTCTGAGATGACCTTCTAGTTTTGGAAAAAAAGCACAGCATTGCTGCAGGCTGGGAGAAAACAAGAAAGGGGAAAGGAAGGTGATTTACGAGTGCTGTCGTCAGGCATGTATGGCGTAGCTATCTGCAAACTTTATTCGCTTTGTTTGTACCGTGTGCAAGTATGAATTATCTTGTGCATTACATATATTATTTAAAATTTATAAAACTCACTACTTCTCAAGTATTAGGCCTAAGTATTGAGTATTGCGGCTAAGTTTTGAGATTTTATAGACGACATACGTGAAGAAATAGTCGCTTGAGCATTGTTTACGTTCGAGAGGCGGGCCGGTTGAACTACGATTTTTTCATCGTCAGAAATCATTTTCGATCCTTTAGTCAGCAAATATGAAATAGCTATATACATCAAAATATATTTATTTAGGTTTATTTTAATTTTTAATGAACTCATTGTTTATTCAGTGTTTATTCAGTGTTTATTCAGTTACTTTTTTCTAGACAAAAATTGAATAAAAACGCTAGCAGAATTGTAGTTTTAGATTATACTCCGCTGACCAGTACAATAGAGTGACCGACAATGTATTTCCGCGGTGTCAATCAGGCGACATTAGTTGAAACTTGCTGTTGAGTTCGGGTAGTAGTTAACTCTCGAAGTGAAATAGCCATTTAGACGTACTCGGCCATCACGCGGGATTTGCTTCCAAGGTTTGACTTCTGAGCGTACTCGATAGTGGCTACTTGATGAGTAATTAATCGAATTGATATTAGGGCAGTTGTTATACCCATTTTTAGCTGAAAAGACTAAGTATAATATAGATATAAAGCGTAATATGACAGAGCGATCTAGAACATGACCGTTCTTCATGGCTGCCCACCCTGTCATTCAACAACAAGAAGAAAATTACAACTTGAACTATTACTCGCCAAGGGGTGTAAATAGGCTTACAAGGACAATTAATTACAAGAAAGTATTTCCAAAAACAACAAGCTTACCGTAACAAAAATTTTGATTAAAAATGCCATGGTACGTATGCTCTTAAAAAATAGGAAAAATAAACTATCAAATGACATATTAATCTTCCTCAAGCAAAGTTAAACATAGTTACATTAATCTTAAAAAGATATATTGGAATTTTACTCACTTTTTACTTAAATTTGCCATTTTAAAGATTTTTTCCCTCGACATTCTCTTGAGGACGTGAAAGTGCTTGTTTTGACGTTCCAAACACGACGTCGACGATACAGGATGCGGGAAATTTACCTCGTACCAGTCTATTTAGCCGAGCATTACGTCCTGATTGACGTCCACGTCCTCATGCTAAATCAGTCTAATAAAATACAGGTTGGATAGCTGACACCACGGTTCTGGTTATATCATACATATCTAATGACCAAATAGGATCGGTGGCTCTTTGATTCCCACCTTCCAGCTCACCAAGAGCATATGAATATCTAACTTTTGCACCCGATGGTAATTTTTCTTCCCCTAATCCAACAGGTCTTTTATATTTCACATGGTTTTCACCAGCATCTTTCAATTTTATTGTATCAATAGTTTTTTTTCTTATTATTCTTTTACTCCATTGATTATACTTCGTAGAACAGCTGGTAGTCTTTCAACCAAATCACGGGATCTTTAATAATAATAATAATAATAATAATAATAATAATAATAATAATAATAATAATAATAATAGACTCACTATCACCACTGTTGTTCTGCTTGGCCCTGACACCACTTAGCAACATGTTAAATAGCACAGAATGTGGATACAGCATTGAAAATCATCTCTTCTACATAGACGATCTAAAGCTGTATGCAAAAGATGACAACCATCTTGAAACACTTCTCCACACTGTACACCATTTTAGTAACGACATCAACATGAGATTTGGCCTCGACAAGTGTGCCAAAGCTACTTTCAAGAAAGGTAAATTAACGAAGAAATCGAACATCCAACTTGATCTTGACACAGTCATTAAAGAACTTGACCAAGAGAAAACATATAAGTACCTAGGCATCGATGAAAGTGATGGAATACAGCATTCCAAGATGAAAGAAAAAGTGAGGAAGGAGTACTATCGAAGACTCAGATTGGTACTACAAAGTGAGTTGAACACAGCGAATAAGATCCAGGCTGTTAACACCTTAGCTGTGCCTGTAGTATCATACAGTTTCAACATAATCAACTGGAAGTTAAAGCATCGAAAAAGCACGAAGAATAAAGACCACCTACAAAGACCATCTACAAAGACCATCTGCAAACGGAACAACCTTAGAAGTGGGAATCTAAACCCCTTCATGGCCAATACAAAAGGCAAGTGAACAAAGCAGATGTGGACAAACAGAGAACACATAGTTGGTTGAAAGGAACAGACAAAGGCAGAGAAAGAGGGGCTCATCATAGCAGCGCAAGATCAGACACTGGCTACAAGGTACTATAAGAACAAGATCATAGGAAAAGATGTTAACATCAAATGCAGAATGTGCGGTGAATACGACGAGACTATCAACCACATTATATCAGGCTGTCCTGTTCTTGCAAAGAAAGAGTTCATAGAAAGACACGATAAAGTTGGGGCATATGTCCACTGGAAGCTTTGCAAGCAGTATGGATTCGACGTATGCAGGAAATGGTATGAACATGACCCTGAAAAAGTAATGGACAACAATACAGCAACAATTTTATGGGACATGCAAGTACACACAGACAAAACCATCAAAGCTAACAGACCAGACATCATAGTCAA
Source organism: Anthopleura sola (assembly GCA_023349425.1). Taxonomy (NCBI): domain Eukaryota; kingdom Metazoa; phylum Cnidaria; class Anthozoa; order Actiniaria; family Actiniidae; genus Anthopleura; species Anthopleura sola. Next base: position 440,641 of record JALHLI010000050.1, on the reverse strand, counting down.
GAACAAAGTAGAAAAACGATGTTTTCTAATTGATGTTTCAATCCCAGCGGAAAGAAATGTGCCCTTAAAACAGGTAGAAAAACTCTCCAAATACAAAGATCTAGAAATAGAAATAAGAAAAATGTGGGGTATGGAAACAAAAACCATACCTATTGTTATTGGGGCACTTGGGTTGATACACAAAGGACTTGAACAGTATGTCAATAAACTACTAGGAGACATTCCTATCGCAGAAATGCAGAAGATTGCCCTCCTAGGAACTGCTCACATCATCAGGAGAACTCTTATGATTAATTAATTTTTTTTTGATTTTTTTTTTGATTTAATCCGCCTTCAATTGTGAAAGTGAATAGATTCTAGTTTTCCCAAGGTTCAAGGATTGGACTCGGTAAGCTAAGAAATTTGTAAGCAAAACATTAAGCAATTTAGCAATTTTTGAGCAATAATAATAATAATAATAATAATAATAATAATAATAATAATAATAATAATAATAATAATAATTTGTTTTTAAATTTTTTTATTTTATTTTTAATAATAATAAAAAAATTTAATAATAATAATAATTCATAGTAATAGTAATAATGACTAGTAGTAATAATATAGTAGAAAGTAGAATAAAACCTAATAGTAACTCGTCGTATAATATAAGTTAATAAGTAAATATCTAGATAAAAAAAAAAAACCTAGTGTGTAATATCTAATTCCTTATATCTTACGCCCTATATCTTGTATCTAATATATCTTATATCTTATAGGTAAATTCAAAACTGATCTATCTTAAATCTTAATCATATCTAATATCTAATATATAAATCCTAATAGTATCTATTATAAAATTTAAATAAATAAATAAATAAAATACCCTAAAAAAAAAAAAAAAAAAAAACTAGTTAAAAATTTATACTCATGCCACTCTCTATTATTTCAATGTCAATGTCAATGTTTTTAATATCACATTGTGCTCTTTTTATTGTCCTGGATCCTCGCAGACACACCAGAGCAGATCTGAGTAAAGAAAAGGATGTTTTCGCTCTAATCCATGATATTGTCTTTGCGTATTGCTCTCCTTTCTTGTTGGCTATAAGCTCTGCAAGTCGGCTGTGGTACCTTTGACATTCTTTTCCCATACCGCCAGTTGTGGTGAAAACCAATGGGGTGAATGTACCCTGTTCTACTTCGATGACCCTTTCCGCGTACAAACGCTTCTTCTCGTTTTCGTGTATTCTGTAAACCTGTTGAGGTTCGAGATCTTGGTACGAATCTGCATTTGGGTGGCAAACCCTTACGTCAAAAAAGGCAGATCGTTGTCTCTCCCAGAATCCACGTGCATGGATGTCCAATCTCGCTTCCGGGGCTTTGTTTGTCCCTCTACTAAGATGTTCTCCTGTGATGTCTTGCAGGGCAGGTTCATTTTCAACATCGTTACATACTGTGTTAAGTAGCTCAGCTTCAAGATCACGTAGCTCGTTATGGCGCTGAATAATAAATCCCCCACGTTTACATATCATGGCGTGGTTTGCAGAAAAGAGTTCTCCACATACAGGGAATACGTGGAGGGAATGTCGTCAATTGGCCAGTCATAACGAAGCCGAAGAGCGTCTCTAAACTCTCTCTTATTCAGGTGGAAACCCATGTCTTTGAGTGCCATCATGGTAAGCCAGGTGGAAGCTCCTTTCTCGGCAGCCAGATCTAATGCCCTTGATGCCTTTCGTGGTAGTGTCTTCTTAATATAATTCGCTGCATCTTTAGTTGCCTTTTCTCTGTCACTTCGGACATTCTGCTGTGCTGATCGTACTTTAGCGTCGTCTGGAAGCTCATGTGTTTGAGAGACGATTTTTTCAACCAGGGGCATGGTTACTTTGACTGATGATGAATACTCACGCTCTGCTTCAAGACAAGGGTTGGGGATTCCAAGACCGTCATGATGAGCTGGTAATGAAAGGATGTCCCGATCATTTTGGCTGCAGTCAAGTCCTGTAATTGCAGGAATGAGAACACTTGAAATTGCTGTCTCTAGAGGTTCTAAGAGATCTTGAATGTCTGGCAGTGTCTGAAGAAAGTAGTTCCAACGATGTTTCATACCATAGGTGAAAGCAGCGTAACATGCCTGAGGCTGTGATAATGCAAACTCAGCTAACTTGGTTATATCATTAACCCAGCTTTCTACTTTCTCATTGAAGTATTCATTCTGATATGATCTTGATCCTATTGCTGCTCCAAGGTGTTTATGTCCTTCCGTGGTAATGTTGATGGCCGTGTCTTTGAAGGCTTCTCTCACACTTTCTTCCTTTTCGGGTTTAACGATAATCCAACACTTCTTATCATTAGGGAAATAACCCAGCTCTGGACCAAGTACACTTAGTTCGTCCCACCATTTCTTGACATCCTGTACGGTTCCAATACCACTCGCGTCGTCCGCAAACCAGCATTGTTTTGCATTAGACTTTAACTGTAGGCATGTAATGAGAGGCTGAATGCTCAGAGCATACAGACCCATAGCAAGTGGGTCACCTTGAGTTGTTCCTTCAGCTGACATAAGTTCTCTTCCGCCTGTGATGAATAATCTTGCTGGCTGTCTATATGTGTTTATGGCATAGACTGCAATAAGAGGGCAAAGAACTCTGATGTTATGCAAGGCTGCAGCTCTATTCAGTGCATTAAATGCATTCGACGCATCGATGAGAAGTACAGCATCCGTACAGTCTGCCTCAAAAATGGTATGCATTGCATGGACTGCAGCTTCACTTCCTGATTTCTGACCAGCACACAGTTGAAGTGAGCCGCTAATTTCGATAACATCTTTCTTAGCAACGTTCCTTACACATTTTCCAATGATACTTCTAATCACTTCTATCCCAATAGGCCTAACTGCTCCTTCACCTTTATCTAAAGGGATCAAACGGCTTGCTACCAGTGGTTCTATGGTCAATGGATCGATATAATGAGAACATAGAATCCTTGTCGTTGTAGCTAACGCTTCGCAGAGCTTTGAAGATGACTGTTTAAAGGATTTGCACGCGAGAATCCTCCTGAATCCATTTGCATCAACACATGATGGACCACCTGATCCCTTCGTCCTCAGGGCAGCTTGTCTGATCATATCACCATTTATTTCGGTATATATTGATTCTGGAATCTCGTCGTCAATTGGTCCAAAAAGCAATGAACCCAGTTTTGCTGGTTGTGGTTTGGGGTGTTTCTCTTTGAGCTGTGTCATGACGTCGTTAGAGAGCGGAAGAACTCCTCCAGATAAAGATTCATTTAGGAAGCGTAATGCTGAGTTGATTTGCCCCTCCATCACAAGCTTAGCAAACACCTTGGATCTGTCAGGTGGATCCGAAGTCTTACGTTTTCCAATACGGCCTTGAATAATTCTTCCTTCACGTAGTAATTTGTTAATTTCACCGTCTTTCCAGAGAGCAAGACACTTTGATAAAATATCTTGATGGTCTTTGGCTTTGGATTTTGGAGGCCTACTGCTAAACGTACAAATGCGGCTTTCAAGGCAATATGTTGATTATCGGAGCAGTTATTCCATTCATTAATATGTAGTGTTATTTGGTCGATAAAGTCTTTTCCTGTTCTACCGTAGGGGACAAGAAATACATTTTTTCTCCAAGTTGTTACCTCATCGTAGGCATCTGATATAGTTGACATTGAAATGTAGATTGTATTTCCATCTCTCCGTTTCCCCCAAATATTCGTCGATGCTCTTATAATTTGGAAGACATCCTGGGATACTCGCTACTTCGTCACGCTCGTTAGGCTCCAAGTCTCCTGGGATTTGCGGGATGCATTGTGTATGCAAATCTGGGTTTGTTGTCGATGAATGATTAGCATTTTGTTCTTCGTTCTTGATTTCTTCATGATTTAACTCAATATTTATCCTAATAGAGGAATGGCTTACCGAATGGTCTTCCGCTTGTGTCTCCAAATGCACATCCCGCGAAGTCTGTCTCAGTGACTTTTCGAGTCTCGCAGCCTGATCACGCAAATTTTGGCTTGAAAACCCAAGGTCGCTATAGCCCTTCGTATCCCAGAGCTCCTTCATAATTTTGATATAACACTTTTTCTTGCCATTGCCATCAAGAGGCGGATATTCTGATGTACTCGAAGCCACAGCTTCCTTTTTGCAGGAGATCCATGTTCATTTGTTCCGTCCATTTACGTCTCTTTGACCTGGCTTGACTTGCCTCAGCCATATTGCCGGTTCGTTGTCCTGAGTCAAAGCTTTTCGATCTAGTAGAAGTAAAAACACTAGAAAAGTAACGCTTTTAGAGATAAGACGGCATTGAAAGCTCCATACGTATATTAAATGTCGGCTTTGTTCTTTTAAAAGTGGAGCTGTAGTTCGGTACGGAGTAATTTTAAAATTTAGTTGAGCCATTTTAAAACGTGTCCTTGCTCACCGCCATCCGCCCAATTATCCGCCCAATAATAATAATAATAATAATAATAATAATAATAATAATAATAATAATAATAATAATAATAATAATAATAATAATAATAATAATAATAATAATAATAATAATAATAGTCTTTAATGAGGGAACCTACATCACTATATGTGGTTTTCAGGAGGGCCATAAATAAACAATATACAACAATATGAACAAACAAGTATATACCTGAAAAGATAATTTAAGTAAGATAAAAAAATGTAAAGTTATAAAATATAAAAATATAATCTAAGAAGTCTAATGATATAAGCAAAATATTAAAAAGCTAAACTATACTTTTGAGAGATTTCTTAAAACTAGCGACTGATGTTATTTGCTTATAATCTAAATTTAAATCATTGTATACTTTTAAAGATTGATATATATAAATCTCTGTTTTCCCCAGTTAGTACGAACTTTGGGAAGATGAAAATTATCTTTGGTTCTTGTGTTGTAGGAATGAAAATGACTATTGTTATGTACATTGTCTAATAAATTAAAATCAGTCTCACCATTAATGCATTTATATACAGAAGAAATTTCATTTTTATCCATTATCATTTCGTTGGCATACTGGTGACTAAATAGTTTCTCAGCAGTAGTTGGATTAGCACGCTTGACTAATGCTTGAGCTCTATGGTTATTAGCTTCAGATCTTTGTATTTTGATATTTTTATTTTTCATTATCTTTGTGACGTCACCCATGAACTCAGTACCAGGGTCTATAATAATTGCTTCAGGCCATTTCAAACATCTGGAATATATCTTTTCAAACCCTCTGGATACCTCTGTTGAGTACTTAGACGTCAAAGGCTTAGCATCTGTGTATCTACTAGCAATGTCAACAACCACTAGAGCATATTTATAAGTCTTTCGTTTTTCTGTATCATGAGGTAGAAATAATAAGTCTGCTTGATGTATTTTATTAACTTTTTCAACATTCCAATGCCACCTAGGTATGTATTTCGAAGATGGTAGGTATATTTGCCATAATGCTTGTTTTTCCAACCATTATTTAACAATATTTTTATCAATATTAGTGACATCTGCTAGTTTATCAATTGCTTCATACCCTTTCCAATATCCTTGTGGACTATAATAATGGTTTGATAATTTTCTGTTATCCATATATAAGACAATAATAATATAAATAGTATATATATATATGAGTCAATCTATTTCAGATGTACTTGATGTTAATCGAGAATGTAGGAAACCATTTGCATTAAAAGCTGAAAAAACACTACATAGGGTGACTTTTAATCCATCAACAGCACAACCTGATGAAACGTTGTACAATAGCATTCCTAAATTATCACATAATTACGTCTTTGTTCCTAGTAGTATTGCGCTTAATTTTAGTCTAACATTAGGAATGGGACAAGCAAACAACACTCTTGTGAATAACCTCGGAATAAATCTGGTTGATAGGATGAGAGTGGTATACGGTGGTGAAGTTATTCAAGATCTTAACAGATACGATCTTTATTCAACATACAGAGATTTATTTTTGCTTAAAAGAGAACGGGAAAATATGCTTAGGGAAGGGGGAAGTAGTCTCAATATGCGAAAACTACGAACTAGCGCTGGTGATAAGGGAACGTCTGATGCTAACGAGGTAGCTTTAGGTATGATTTATGGTAGTAAGTATAGAATACCAATTAGTCATCCTATTCTAGACCAACATGGTACGTTTTATGCAAAACAATTAAATAATACTTTAACATTCGAACTAACACTAGCTCAGAGTAGTAGTATTGCTATTACTAGTGACAATACAAAAAGTTATGCTTATAGTATCAGCAACATCGAACTCGAATATGAAACAATACAAAGCGATTATCTTGCATAGGAGGTAGCAAGCAGTTATCTAGTAGGGAAAGGGTTTTATTACGACAGTATTCTTCTTCATAAATCGTTAACTATCGCAAAAGCAACTGATAGTGTTATCAATGAACAAGTTAACATACCCAGATGATCAATGACTGGTATTCTAATGTTGTTTGTTGGGTCATACATTGCCGGAGCTCAAGATTCAGAGAAGTTTGTAAATCCTAATATAACGAAAGTCGGAGTCAATATCGACGGGATGCCTAATAAACTTTATTAAAAAGGGATGTTACAAACCGATTTTTGGCATGCTATTGTTAAAAGATATGGTATTACAGATAATGTTACTCTGAAAGACTTCTACAGTAGTAAAAGTACCTATGGATTGATTTAAGAACATTCCCTGATGATGAACTACATGACAGCGGTCTTCATCTTAATATCACCAAGGATGGTGTAAAACTGACTATGACAAGAGCAACTGGTAGTAGTGGAAATATCACCTGTTATATGTTTGTTGTAGGTGATGCTTTGATTGAAATCCAAGATTCAAATTTGAAATCAATAATGTATTAAAAAATAGCAATATAATATAGATATATGGAATATTCAAGAGTGGCTTTCGGGCAAATTTTGATATTATCAAAATATATGGAATAGTCAAGAAATCAATTACCGTTTCACTGTATCATAACAGAGCCTACAAACTCAGGAAAAACAATATTGGCTAATCAATTACGAACCTGTTATAGATATGTGTTTGAGTATATAGTATAATTTCATCAGACGTCACATTAGTATTTTCAGGTTATAAGACATTAGTTGTTCTTGATGATTGTGTATTCAGTAAAGATCTTAAACAGCGGTCTAATAAGTTTATTAATCTAGCATTTAGTGGAAGGTGTGAGAATATATCAGTATGGGTTTTAACACAACAATTAACAGCCATAGCTAAACCGTTTAGAGAGAATGTGGGTTGTATCAGTAGTTTTTTCACACCTAATAAGATATCAAATCAAACATTATTTGATGAATATGGTGGAGAGTTAGACACAGAACTTAGGAAAGAGTTTATGAAAATACTAAAATCTGAAAAGTATGCTAGAGTATGTTTTTGCTTACGACATCCATATCACATGTAGAAATCCGAAAATCATTTATTTAAAAAAATAATCATATAGTATTTATATGGAATCAGTACTTGATCAGTTTGATAATAAGTTAGATACAATACCAGAAGAAGATATGGTTGTAGACATTCTGAGCGCGCTCGCCTCATGCGGTTGAAGCCTGGCTGATTTGCTCTGTAAGTTTTGCTATTTTTCTGCTTTTTTGTATTGTTAATACCTTTGTATTTGTTCCTAATCCTTTAATAACACTCCACTCTCTTAGAGTTTGTAATATTATCCATAATTTCTTTTGATTCTTAGTACTTGTGGGCGATTGTTGTTCTGTATGTCTCGTAGCACTTGTCATAGGAATTGTCATAGCATTCAGTTCGTTTGAAGCTGTGGTTGTTTTTGTGGCCTGTTTTGTCATAACATGCATTTTTGACATCGTCTTTATTGTTATCTGAACTCTATCATACATTTTTGTTTCTGTTAACATCTGTTTTCATAATGTTTTTGGACATCTTTTAATTCATTTGTCAGTTATTTTTCTTCCTTTGTTCAGTTATTTTTCTTCCTTTGTTTATTTATTTGTTTGCTCGTCTTTTGTACGTTGATTTGAATGTGTCTTGCTCGCGCTTAAACCGTTTTGAGCAATGCAGCTTCTACTAAAACTGCCTGTATAAATGGTATTCCGTTATTCGTCGACGTTCCTCAAGACTCTTTCCTATGATGTACCATCCAAGATTAACCCAACGCTCTGGAGAACAATTGTTAACTTGCATATTTCTAAATCAAGACGCACTAAAAGAGGTTGCCGTGTCAGGATTGTCCCTCCCAAACAATCAACCAGTCATCCAATGGAATATTCATGGATTCAGCCTTATTTGGTTATTTGAACTGTCGCTCAGTGATAAACAAGACTCTACCAATCATAGACTAAATGGTTGAAAGCAATCTTGATATTCTAGCTTTAACAGAAACTTGGTTGAGCACTGGTGAAATGGATGATCATGTCATTGGTGATCTTATACCAGATGGCAACGAACTTCACCATGCTCCAAGGGATGGTAAAGGCGGAAGTGTTGGTCTTCTCTTCAAGAGTGTCTTTGATCTCAAACACTCTGATTTAGCGTCTAACAAACCTGCCACTGATTTCTTGGCACTATTGGATTTATTCTGTCATCAACAACATGTCTGTGTATCTACTCATCGCACTGGCCACACTCTTGATCTACTCATAACATGTTGCCAGGAGCATGTTCTGAGCAATGTCTTGGTTCATGATCCCGTATTATCTGATCATTCAATTGTGAAATGAGAATTGTGCTTGGCTAAACCACATTTTGTAAGAAAGCTTAAAAAGATTAATATGGAATGCTTTAGGGATGATATTTCAAAGTCAGATCTTCTCAAGAACCTTGCAAAAGAACTCACTGGCCTTGTAGCTCAATACAACTCTGTACTGTCTTCCGTCCTTGATGTCCATGCTCCAACTAAGAAGCGTATTGTCACTCTACGACCAGCTGCACCTTGGTATACTAATGAAATCTCTGATGCCAAAAGCATAAGACGGCGTCTTGAGCGAAGATGGCGTACTACTCGCTGTCCAGAAGATCGCCATCGTTATGTGGTTCAATGTGATGTTGTCAAGAAACTCCTCACACAAGCAAAGTCTCATTTCTACACTACAGTGATTTCTGAATACCAAACTGACCCCCATAAGCTGTTTGCAACGGTCAGCAAGCTACTTCATAGAACACCTGTACATAAGTTTCCTCGTCATCATACTTCTGAATCACTTGCTCAAGACTTTGTCGAATTCTTCGAGAATAAAATCAAGAAGATATGCATTGATATCGACCATGATAGCCCTGTTATCGATCCACATCCAGATGTTTGTAACAGCAAATGCCAACTGCTCTCATTTAGAAGGTTCTGACCTTTAACGTCCTCAACAACACTGGTCCTGTTTATCTTCAAGAGCTGATCTCCCATTACAAACTGTCTCGACCTCTAAGATCCGACAAGAAGTTCCTGCTCAGCGTACCCTGTTATAAGCTGAAAACCTATGGTGGATGAGCCTTCTCTGTTGTGGGTCCTGAACTTTGGAACAAGATTCCAGTAGACATTAAAAGACTAAAAAGCATTGGAACATCTAAAAAGGCATCAAAACCTTATTTTTTCGTGATGCATTTGAAAAGAACGGAAATTAAGAACCATTTATACTGCATACAGCGCCATTGAACTGCTGGAAATGGCGCTATATAAATGTATTATATTATTATTATTAGAGGGAAAGAAACCCTCAACAGTTAGAAAGAGGAGACAACCAGTTCAGAAAGATGATAATTCACCTGAAATGGAAGAAAAACGTAAACGACTATTTATCTTAGCAGTGCTTGGAACTATCGAGAATTATACAGGTGTTAAGATGAGTCTTGGTGATATAAAAAAATTATCACAACAGATATGAAGTTACAATGGGTAATCAAGTCTCTAATGGTTTGGTAGATACGGCTGAAATTATTTTTGCAGTTTGGAAGTGTTTTCTTTTTTGTCAATAAACTTGAGGGCCTGGCTGACCCACATGCCCATGTGTTAAATGCTTGTGTGTAGTGTTCTTTATGCGTAGTGTAGTCAAAATAGAATGATTCTTTCATTACTTTTTTACCAATGTAACCCACAGCGGCAGCAAGTCCGACTATAACAGCTGCTTCAATTGCTGTTTTCACAAATTTGTTTTCAGTTATTGAAGTTGACATTTATATATATTATTTATACAATTTATTTTTATGTTTTATTCCATTCCTATAATTCTCTTGGGTGCTTCTGATGTTATAGTAACTGGTTTGAAGATATCTTTATTAACTTCCTCATCGTTTTTTATCTTAGGTTTAGTTATAGTGGTATTCTTGTAATTATTCTTTTTCCATCTAAAGTACTTGTATAATACATGAATACTATATGGCCTATAAACATCAAAGCCGGTCACGAAAACCCTGAAAACCACTGTGTGGAAAGGAGGGGAACGTGAACCCCCGACCAATGCTAAGATGTAACCTTTGGGGTTTTAAGGCAAAACCTATAATAATTAACGAAAAAATTGGGATACAGTTAAGAATGAAAATTTAGTAATAGACTTCTGCGAGCTGACTAACCGTAGATAACTTACACATGGTCAGCACACTACTTATATGTTTGATATACACAAGGGACCCAACTCTACTTATGCACGGGCTCACTAGCTCCGTGCCGGCAAAATATTCATTTATGTCAATCTCGTACCTCGCTTTTCACAAATTACATATTTTGACTACACTACGCATAAAGAACACTACCACAAGCATGTAACACATGGGCATGTGGGTCAGCCAGGCCCTGTATAGACCGGATAAAGGTAGGACTTGAGTCAGGAGTCAGAGTTGCAGGGACTTGGATACATTTAATCTTGAGTCGAGAGAATATTTGAGATATATATCTTTGGAGGAGGTGGATTTCCACCTGCAGTGTAGTTGGACTTTTCTGTCGGAGACATCGCCTGAGTTGGCAGCAGCCGTAGCCCCTCCTGATCTGGAAGAATGAGTGCTAAAGCTAGCAATATCAGAGACAATGTTAGTAAATAACTTCTTGAAGGCCTCTCTATAAGTGGAATAACAAATTGGTTTGCTAACAGTGACGAGTTTCTTGACATTCTTAGAAGAGGATATAGGACGAAACAAAAACTCTCTTGAGTCGCGATGAATTAGGGACATAGAGACATATTGCTTAAGTAGGACAACTGGGCATAAAGGAGAACCAGACTTAGCAATAATAACATTTCGATCCTCTCTCAGTTGATCTGTTTTACTTCTCTCAATAGATAGAGTAATATGACTGTCATCAAATTTAATGTCATCGTTATGCAGAGCTAACACCTCTGAACTTCTCAGGAAACCGCTAAAAGATAAAACCAACTTAGTTAAATTTCGGACTTGCAGGAGGTCTTGGAAGTCAGTAATAGAAGCCAATTTTTGAAGATGGACAACTTCTAATGGCTCCGTTCGATGAAGCGGGCGACGGCTGGCAATACGAAGGGACATAAGCCATATTATGAATCCATTTCATAGAATAGAAGACGGAGTTGACTGAGGAAACTGAGGACGACGACTCTAGAACATGCTGGACAAATAGAGCCATGTTCACCAAAGAGACGGGAAAAGTGGATGAAAGGTGAAGTACGTCCACAGCAAATAGTTTCCATCTCTTGAAGGAACAAAGGTATGCACTTACAGTACCGCTGGCGCGGGAAGACAGCAACGTGAACTTAAGGTTTTGTTGGAGACGAAGTACTACAGGATCAGTGTTAGACTGATCAGAACCCCAAAATTCACTGGATAGGATGTCTAAAGAAAAAACACCAAGTCAATTAGAACTAAAAGTAAACAATGCAAACTAAATGAATAGTATATATAATAAGGACTTGGGCTTAGATATTTACTGAGCGACGCGCCATACCGTGAACACCTAAACAGCTTTTTGATTAGTTTTTGACATCTTTTTGACAAGTTGCGATAAATTTAACCAATGAAAGACGAGAGCGGTATCCTTTGACTAATTAGTGTACGACAAAAAGAGCCGGCACTTGTAGATTCATAGTCCTGATAAACTATTTTTTTGTACTGACCTTTTTGTTCCCTTCCGCTCGTCAAAGCATAGTTTATGGTCAAAGAATGATTCAAAATAATATTTGTAAGTATTTTATTATAGATTTTCGATAGTGAGTATGATTTATTTAAAGTTTTACAATTTTTTATATCACGTTGCGAACATCAACTAAAAACTTATTTATTTTCCTTCACACAAGCTAACGTACAGCTACGATTGAACCAAAGCGGAGGAATCTATGATAATGGTAGAGCTCGAATAACATTGTCTCGAGAACGAATACTGGATTTATACCACAATGGAATACCTCAACGTGAAATTGCGCGCCAAACACAGTCAAGTCCCGCTTATGTAAATAAAGTGGTGCATGGTTACGATAACGAAAATACAAGTCTTAGGCCAGAACGGTGTGTTTATCAAACCCCTAAAATTAACCAAGATGCGCTAGAATACACTGAAGTACAACAACTTGTACAACCAAGCATATATGGTTCGAAACTACAACAAAGAATCCTGTTAGATGGCATAGTGCATCCGGCTGATCTTCCAAGTGTATCTCAAATAAATCGCGTTGCTCATGAGCAGCTACTTATGACAAAGAAAAAGATTACTTGTATACCAATAGAATCTACCACCCCGCGAGTAGAGGCAGCAGTTGATAACTTTCTTGCAGAAATTGCGCAAATAGCTAATGGAACAAAATTACACTTTTTTGAGGAGTCAAGTGTGGTTAAAACTACAGGAAACAGAAGATATGGAAATGCTCTAAAAGGAATGCCTGCTTTTGAAGTACAACGTTATGCATCGAACGTAAATTACACGATCAACCTACTTCAATCATTCAATAGTATTGACTTTTTCAATATCGTTGATGGTCCATCCAATGGCATGGAATTGTTGTCTTTCTTTGAAGATGGGCTACAAGTCGAGCGCGCTGACAGAAGTGCAGCACTAGAACATGGGGATTATGTGATAATGGATAATCGTGGCTTTCACCACGGGCGGTGCGTAGAACCTGCACTCAGAAATATGTTAGCTAACTGTGGGATTACACTTATTTATCAACCACCTTATTCACCACACCTCAATCCATGTGAACTCTGCTTCAGTCAAGTAAAGAAATTCTTGCGTAAACATAACATGTTAGCAGAAAACGAAACGAAGATTGCAATCGCAGAAGCTATCCTGAATATCTCACCCAGAAATTGCTACTCTTACTTGAAATTTATTGGTTACTTATAGTATAAAATTCAGTCAAAGACAAGAAATCTGAACATTGAAGCTAATTTCAAAAGCGAACACAATCCATTTACTAAACAATGAATTGTAATTGTTGTGTTGAAAAGAAACAGTTGTACACAAACATAAGTGAATAAACAAATTTTAGTTCTTAGTCACACATTCATATACGTTTTCACGTTTGAGTTTTCAAATTGTTCTATTACTAATGGAAGTCTCCAATCCTCACTCTTGTTCCATTCCGGTACCTTGTTGTTTAGCGGCCTTTGCAACACAAGTAGGTCATGATCTAATCGTACTCTATTCCCACTGCCATATTTCAGCGGATTCTGAGCTTTAAGTCGTGGTTGTAACATAGCAAAAAATGAGGTTTTTGAACGTTCTTGTGCTGATACAAATGTTTTGTAGTGCGTTTCTGCCTCTGTGACCTTGGATTCAAGTGATTTGACTTCGCGCTGCAGTTGCGTTATCTTGTTTCGATATTCAGGTGCTTTTCTTTGATTTTGCATTGACTTATGTCAGTACAAGGGGCAAAAGAACAGGTTGTTTTAGTGTGGCCAGAATTATGGCAATTGCTACACAGTCTACCTCGTATTTCAGTAATGGATTGGTATCGTTTTTGCTCGTTATTTAGTTTCTCGATTTCTTCTTTAGCACTTGTAAGTTGAACTTTCAATAATTGTAGATTTTCTTCGAGCTCTTCTTCTGGGCATCTAGAGGACTTCCATTAGACTTTGTTGATGACGAAGTCGAAGAAGCCGAAGCAGAATTTACTTGTTGCTGCTGAATTGTAGGCTTAGAATCAGTTTGTGGTGAGTTGAACGATAAATGTTTAGGTTGTAAACATGATTTCGTTTGGACAATCGCCGGCGTATCACATGCAGCTTCTAAATCAAGTCGTCTTATTTTACGTAGCATCGGAGAGTCTATTTCGTTCGCCAGAAGATAGATTTTCTTATACTCATGATCTTTTATATCCCTTGCACTTCTAAGAATCTCATTGAAGGAAAATTCGTCGTTTGGAATGAGTTTAACCATGTCGCCATCATCGTCTCTATATCTCACCCTTATCCTTGAATTCGGCAAATGAACCAGTTGAGAACAGTTTCTTTTTATTTCGTCGAAAAGTTTTTCATTGTTTATATTCCTTATCAAAAAAGAACAAAAGCACTTTTCGCCATATTCCACTTTTATCTGGTAAGTTGCCATGTTGTCATGAAATATCCCCAGACAACTGACTGTATTTTCAAAAGGTCTTGCCGTACATCTAATTAGTCAAAGGATACCGCTCTCGTCTTTCATTGGTTAAGTTTATCGTAACTTGTCAAAAAGATGTCAAAAACTAATCAAAAAGTTGTTCAGGTGTTCTCGGTATGGAGCGTCACACAGTAAGGCACTTGGGCCTATAATACTGTTAGCACTTGGGCTAATATAACAGATGGCACTTGGGCCTATAATACTGTTAGCACTTGGGCTAATACAACAGACAGCACTTGGGCCTATAATACTGTTAGCGCTTGGGCTAATATAACTGACGACACTTGGGCCTATGAATATTAACTTCATGATATTATTGGTTTGACATATATACTCAAGTGAAAACAAATAAACTTACTGAAAGTCGATTCGGAGAGCTAAAACTTGAAAAGGCAAAGGCCTTGAACCAAAAATGCTGTTTTTAGCTTTACCCCTGATAAACAAGTTGGGTATGTCAGGTAAGACCGCCCAATCGACAACAAAACTGTTAAAATGAATCCCATCAGAGCAAATAATAGGCCAGAAATGAGCCAACTTCCACTTAGGAACAATGAGGGTACCCTGAGCTTTGCAAACTCTAAGATGATCAAGAACCTTGCAGGTAAGATAAACTGGTGGACAAAGCCAATTGTTATGGTAGGGCCAATCGTGAGAAAAGGCATTAACACCGCTGGACCCAGGTTGAAAATGCTTGGTGTTAAACAAAGGCAACTTGGCATTATGATGGCAAGCCAAACGGTCGAAATTATGAGGGCCCCACATACGATCAGGATCTCTGAACACATGTAAACAATAATCATCATATTCAATGATGTGGCTGATATCATCAGCTGTAGAATTATGATCTCTCGGAATCCATTGCATGTCTAGGGTGATTGCATTCCTAAGACAGATCTCGTGCAAACTCAGGACCATTTCATGTAAAGAAGGTACTTTAGAACCTATGGCAAAAAGCGAAACAACATTTTGATTGTCAGTATACCATAACACCAGTTGGGATTTCAACTCAGCTTGGAAAGCACTTAATGACAATAGAACAGCTTTGAGTTCTCTGTAAGTTGAACTCTGAGATTTCTCCTCATTGGACCAATTCTGTTGAAATACTTTACCATCAAGCTCAATGATAGTACCACATCCTGAACTAGAAGCGTCAGAATAAACAACACGACTGGGTTTAGACTGGACGGGACATATAGGTACACCATTCAACCTCTGGACGTTGGAATTCCAAAACTGAATTTCGCTGAGACAGTCTGGCGTTAAAAGAACTGGAGAATACCAAGACAACCTGGAATTAATAACAGAAAATAGATGTCTGGTCATTAGTCTGGTCACCTTACCAACACATTTAGTAAGGGAAATGATCTTGCCGCAAGTAGAAGCAAGGGATCTAGCTTGTACATAGCCGCAATCAGTAGACTGAAGTGCACTAAGATCAGAAAGAAGACTGTTAATTCTCCTTGCGGTAGCTGAAATAACACAAGTGAAGGTATCAATGTTAGTTTTCAAATAAAGGATGGATTGAGTGGGATTCCAATGACATTTTCGTTCATTAGGGAGAAAACCAAACCTTAAAAGATCAGAGTGCACCTGTAGACTGACGATCTTGCAAGCGATTTCGTTAGACGAGGCACCCAAGCCGTCGTCCAAGTATACCATGATAGTAGTGCCACGCGACCTCCACATCTTGACTAGCGGTTTGAGTAGTTTGGTGAAGAGATATGGAGCTGAACTGAGACCAAATGGAAGAACTGCAAAATGAAAATATCTAACACAACCATTAGGAAACTTCTAAGAGAAGGATAAGAACTTGCGATGGCCTTCAAATATCTCGACATGATGATAGCCTGACTTGAGATCGAATGTAAACATAAAATCACCAGGCTTAAGAATTTCTTTAAGGATCACTAAATCCTTGCATCTGAACTTATTTTTGTAAACACACTTGTTAACATGACGTAAATCAAGGATCAGCCTCTTCTTTCCCGAGCTGTGAATAGAATCAGAAAGAGGATTGATGATAACAGGTGGAGCAAATACTTCTTCGACGCAATTAGAGTCAAGTAACTCCTTGATAGACTGCTCAACAAAAGAGAATTCCTGAGCGCAGATTTATTATTTTTCCCGATGAAGGCAGGCGGCAGAACAAAAAATGGAATTCTGTAACCCTCAGAAATCACATCAACAATGAATTGAGCGTTGATATCTACCCAACTCTGAACTGCTTTCTTCAATCTGCCTTTGACAGAAACCACAGGCGTAGCGCAATCAGATTTAACCTCATAAGATCGAGACAAATGAGGATCGTAGGAAAAACTCTTGTCAGCTTCATTAACAGGAATTGATGACGAATATACATCTAAATCTAAAATAACACGAGAAGACTACAGAAACAAAACATCGTTATATAAGGCATATATGAATAAATATTAGAGTATAAAACGTACAATAAAGCGTAATTTGATGCAAACAAAACAACAAACAGAAACATTTGCATAATACAGAATATAAATTCAATAACTATTTAAATTGAGAAGAAGTTGAAGTGGCACTTGTATAAGGACAACAAACGCGCCAGTGACCAGCTTTACCACAAGCGAAACAAGTACCAGGAGAACGAGAGGAGCCCGCCTGGAAATTCGATCTGATGGTGGCAGACGAAGTGGGAAGGGAGGAATGAACCGACTGTGACTGGGGGGAATAAGGATGGCGTTGAAAGCGATTGCATTGCTCTTCTTCTTAAAGGTTGGGTTGGTGTCTCTCTTCTGGTAGTAGTAAAGAAAATAAAAAAATCATAAAAAGATATTTATAAAAGACGATTAAATAGCAAGAGTACAGCATTAAGACTATTAAACTTTTTTCTAAATTGAGTCCAGATAAACTAATCTATGATTTAGACGATTACGAATTAACTAGGGTAAAAGCCATAAATGGGAAAAAGTGGTATTAGTATAGGAAATCGCATGACCTCGAGTACAATTTGGAAATTAATAGGTACGAGTAATGTTTTGAAAGTTCTTGTAATTGCACGAGCCTTTAGGCGAGTGCAATTAAAGAACTTTCAAAACATTACGAGTGCCTATTAATTCCAAATTGTACGAGAAGGTCGTGCGATTTTTTATTAATAGTTCACTCGACAAAATTTTATAAAATATGCGAAGCGAAGGCATTCATTCATCTTCATTGCCTTTGCTATAACTGACTCTTCTCCAAGAACACTAAGTCAAGAACAGCATAGAAAGTGTTAACGTTGCTGTAAAACCTTTTTAGATTAGTATTTTATGTATGATTTGAACTACAAAATACTAGAAAATAATTTTACATCTCAAGTAAAAAGCCTTTTTAATGCATGTTTACAACTATTGAATGACAGTATTGACAGCTAAACAGCGAATCAAGAAGTGACTTTTCTTTGAAAACGTACTGTGTGAAAACTAAGCCAAAGTTGAGAGTTTACAGTTCGCTAATTTAAGTTTTTTTTCCTCTTAGCATTTGCTAATAACTGCTAAAACAGAATTTCAAAAGTACTTTCTTTGAAAACAAGTTAGCTGGACAACATCAAAAGTAATAAAAGCGACAAATATGTCGTTCAAGTTAATGGTTTTGAAGTACAGCTTGCCGTAAACGAGTCGCCAGTGATCAGACCATGTGCTTTGGATATTATTCCCTCCTGTAGCTTGAAGAATTTCGCTGCTATTTTCTTTGAATGGTGAATTATCTGAAGGTTTTGTTATTTCAAGACTGGAATGACAACTTAGGATCAATTAACATATGATAAATAGCTGAATTCGTCTCTCTACAACTACTCGACAGTTTGCCGATAAGATTTGATCTTAACTTTTTTCGAAACAAAAAACGAGCCTCTACTCGCTGTGTTTTTTCGCTAAACGGAAAGAAATTTGCTTTAAAACTATTGTTAGCTGTTTTCTACATATTGTACAATTATTGTAGTTGTGGTGTTTAATATATTTTTCGAGAAGACCACAGAAGACAACAGGTAGTAAAATGAGAACATTCAAAACTGCAACTCAAATTGTTTGGCGAAAACTAGAAAGAAAAAACGACTATCTACTACAAATCGTGGTTTATTACGTCTTGAATTTGTCTAGTTATCATAATTTGAGGCCTTCCTATGTGTGTATGAAACAGTTTTCTGAAATGTTTGTATTTTAATCTATAAAACACTGATTTTTTTGGGAATTTCACTCATTTCACTGGGGAAATTTTCCGCTTTTGGCCGTGTTTCCATAGCGACCTAATTGGTACTCCCGTGGAGTACCAATTAACGCTCTAATTGTACTCCTCTAGACCAATCAGAATCGAGTAATTTTTGTCGTGCGTACTATAACATCGAAAATACTGAAGATGTTGAAAAGCTACCAACTACATTGAAGAGATACTTCCAAAGAATTAAGATGGATGATCTAGAATATAAAAAGGGAAAGAGTGAAATCGACCAGTGGTTTCCTAATAATAAGTTCCCACCCAAATATGATGAACAATTGGGTAATTACAATATAGGGTATGAGTATGATAGGTTAGTAGTTTATTCTAGAAAAAAGTAATAAGTGGATAACTGTCTTCAACGATGATGGAACTACAAGGAAAAACCTAGCTGTTGATCTAAGGACCTTCTTAGGAGAGACAGTAGATGTGTTAAAAGCAGAGAATGATGTGAAAATAGAAGAATGTAATGTTCAATTGTCACACATAAACCCAAAGGTTGAAATATTAAATAAGAAAATAGCAGATGATGAAGAAAGCATATTATCTAATAAGGAAGAAATATCTGATCTAGAATCAGAATTCGAGTTGTATTACAATTCAAAGGATCATACAGATGATGTTGAAAGACAAATCGAAGGTATAAAGCAAAAACGAGACGAATTAATAAAGGAAAACAAGAAATTAATAGATTCAGTAAAAGAAGAACTGAAACAACAAAGAGCTCACCAAAAATCAAGAATAAGCGAGCTCGAAATCAAGAAACAAGAGCTACAAAATAAAAATGAAGTCATGGAGGAAAAACTACCACTAAAAGAAAGAGTTAAACGCATATTCAAGATATATGGATTCACAGTAACAGCTATAGTTGCATCAACAGGTATAATTGTTGGAGTTATGGTAAGTAACTTGAAGGTTTGACTAACGAGTGTTGCAAATGGTGTGGGGAATGGACTGAAAAACATTGCTAAAAAGCTAGGTGAAATACTACCAGGTATGGTGGGTGCAATTGCTAGCTTCATATTCAAAACTGCAGGTCAAGTCGTCTCATTCGTTGCTAAACATGCTTGGATACTTATAGTAGCTTTTGTTCTATATGTTGTTGAACGATTTAAAAAGAATAAATATATTAATATATAGATAAATATATAATATATATATATGAATGGTAGTATTACACATTGATGAAACAGTAGCTGATAACACTATTTGGTTTGATAATCAAATTCGAAAAAGTATACATATCACTAATTTTGTAAATTTGTAATTTTGTAATTTCGTAAACAAAGTGATGAATCTTAGTAGTGAGGGAACCATCTCAGGTTCAGAAGGTAATGTACTATTAAGAATTCCAAAAGGTAATTACTCTAATGTTACTCAAGTAAAGAGTATAATTGATAAAGCGTTAGTTATTTAGAGGTAAACTATCTTATACCAAACGTTGATTTTAAATTGAATAATTCATTCGCAGAGCTATTAAATCTCAACACTAATCTCAAAACAAAATCGAGAAGTGAAATAAAAATATCTAAAACCCCAAGTGCTATATATATACATTGTAGCATTATCAATTGAAAGCAGGTTATGCAGAATAATAAATATTCTCAAGTGTTGATGTATATCAACACAAAAAGTTTTAATGATGAAATAAATTACGATCCGGAGCGGATGTACATACCTGTCAGTCATGACCATATTAATAGTATTAGGTTTTGGGTTACAGACACTAATAACCAACTAATAAAGGATGGTTTATACCCGATGCATCTCGTATTAGAACTCATATAAAAATAAATTCACTTTATATCATATATATTATGACTGATTATGATACGCTTTATCCTGAGATTCCTCAATTATCTGGGGAAAAATTTCGACTTCATAAAGTGAACAAGGTTCTGTCCCAGCTCGGTAGTGAGCTTAAGCATTTTTAACACGTTAGAAAGAAGTATGCTAGACTAAGGTCATTCTTCTATGGGGCTGCCGTTAGCGCTGGAACCCTAAGTGGGTTACTTACTGCTTCAGGAATAGGTACTAGCCTAACAGGGCCTGGTGTTGTCGTTGGGGTGCCTCTGAGTGCTGTTGGGGGTGTTCTAGGACTGGTTTCAGCTGGGTGTGGTATTGTGCCAAAACGGCTTACTAAAAAGATATCAAAGCATGAGAAAACCATTCAACTAATCAAATCAAAAGAGAATACTATTAGTGACCTTGTTTCAAAAGCATTGCATGATAATCAAATTGATGAAAAAGAGTTTGCACTTATCATGTCTGAGCTTCGAAAATATGAAATATTGAAAAGTGATATAAGAGTGAAAAGAAATTTCTCTACATCCACGATGCTGTGGATGTAGAGAAATTGAAGGAAGAAGTAAAAGAGGAACTATTCAACCAACTAGTAAATCCGAAGAAATAACTTTCTCTCATAATAAAGACCCATATGGTTTGGTTTA
The DNA here is from genome assembly GCA_023349425.1 of Anthopleura sola. Lineage (NCBI taxonomy): Eukaryota > Metazoa > Cnidaria > Anthozoa > Actiniaria > Actiniidae > Anthopleura > Anthopleura sola. The sequence goes on along the minus strand of JALHLI010000050.1, from coordinate 419,440 downwards.
GTTTAGTTTGGTTTGGTTTGGTTTAGTTTAGTTTAGTTTAGTTTAGTTTAGTTTAGTTTAGTTTAGTTTAGTTTAGTTTAGTTTAGTTTAGTTTAGTTTAGTTTAGTTTAGTTTAGTTTAGTTTAGTTTAGTTTAGTTTAGTTTAGTTTAGTTTAGTTTAGTTTAGTTTAGTTTAGTTTAGTTTAGTTTAGTTTAGTTTAGTTTAGTTTAGTTTAGTTTAGTTTAGTTTAGTTTAGTTGCTCTCTTTAAATATTACAGTTTTTATACATAGAATTAGTAATACTAGAATGATTTACAGTTTTGATTTACAGTTTTGTTTGGAAATAAGAAGAGCCTGGGGGCTAAGTTAACTGTTAGGTTTTCTAGTTAGCCCCCAGTCTTTTAGTTACAATAGTAATTCAGGTTTAGAGAAAAAAAAAGATATATAAATAGAATATAATTACAATGGTTATATGTAATAGAATTAGATAATTTGATAATGAGGTAAATTGAATAAATTAAGAAAGAATAATATTGATAAAATTTAAGACATATGATATGATTGATATAGTTTGGAAAATATCATATAATGTATAAGTGCATAATTGTAGTATACATTTATACATTACATTCAATAATTTGTTGATCAAGTAAATACTGTTTGAGATTTTTTGAGAAAAAATATGTTTTTTTACAAGATTTAAGTTCAATGGGAATACTGTTCCAAATATCGATTGCCATGAACGAAATCGATTGTTTGCCAATATTTGTTCTAACTTTCGATTTATATAAGTTACGGTCACTTGCATATCTTGTATTGTAATTGTGCATATCTCCAGCATATTTAAACATATTGTTAAAGATGCTAGGGAGCGCCCCAATATGCCATAAGTGCATAAATTTTAGTACATGTAAGTAGTAAACGTTTTTTACTGTAAAAATATCCAGCAAGGTCATCAAAGGCTTAGCACTCGGTGTATCTTTACCGTAAAGTGTGGTAAAAAAGACTAAGCGTATGATGTGATTTTGCTTTGTCTGGATTTTCGTAAGATGTGTTGTGTATGTGCTTCCCCAAGCCATGATAGCGTAGGATATATAGGGATAAATAAGGTTGTAATATATCTGCTTTAGCTGTTTAACTGAGAGATAGTGCCTTAATTTTGCAATAATCCCCGTATTACGGGATATGCGTGAGCATATGTACGAAATGTGATGTTTCCAACTCATTGAATCGTGTATCATAACACCCAAATATTTTATAAAGTTTTTCCTCTCAATGGGCATTTCCACTCCATTGTTTATAGGGATTTTTATATCAATTTGGTGATCTTTTTTGCGTGGAGACTTAACTATCATAAAATTCGTTTTTGCTGTGTTTATTGATAGTTTATTTGTATCGCACCATTCTTTGACTTTGCGTAGCTCCTGATTCATAATATTTGCTAATGAGTTATGGTCTTTTTCTGTCGCAAATAAATTTGTATCATCAGCAAAGATTTTGAACTGCAGTTTATCCGTACTTTGTGGAAGATCGTTTATATAAATTAGAAACAAAAGTGGGCCTAGTACACTACCCTGTGGGATACCACATGTTATTGTTTGTTGATCAGATTCTATATCATCAAGGACAACAAATTGTTTTCTATTTTGTAAGTAGTTTTTAAACCATGACAACGGTAGGCCCCGGATGCCATATTTTTCTAATTTTTTAATTAAAATTTGGTGGTTTACGGTATCGAAGGCTTTTGAAAAGTCTATAAAGACCCCACAGGTATATAAGTTGTTATCAATAGCCTTCTTTAGATTGTCTGTAATTTCCGCTATTGCTTGCGCAGTGGAGTGACCTTTTCTGAAGCCAAATTGGTAATCAAATAAAATTTTATGCTTTTCAATGTAATGAGTTAGTTGTTTGTGTACGAGTTTTTCAAATATTTGTGTAGAAGTTGATAGTGTGGATATTGGACGATAATTCCATGGATCGGTTGAATTTCCGCATTTATCAATAGGTGTAATCCTCGATATCTTCAGAGAATTTGGAACAACTCCCTGAAGAATCGATAAATTAAATACCATAGCTAACGGCTCAGAAATTTGATTGCATGCAATTTTAAAAAACTTGTGAGGAGTCCCAAGTGTAGACTTATCGGTATTTAAGTTCATAATTGTATCGTGTACCTCTTCTGGTGTTATGCTTCTAAACATAAAACTATCACGATACGATCTTTTAATGTAACTTAACGGGCTTATGTCAGTTTTTGGAAGTTTTTCTGCTAAACATTCTCCTACATTGGTGAAGTGTATATTTAGTTTCTGTACAATATCCTTCTTATCAATGTAAGATTTGTTTTGGTATATTAATTTAGTTATTTGCGTTTGTGAATTTTTGTTCTTGTTAAATAACGTCCCAATAAGTTTCCATGTTGTTTTTAAGTTTTGACTATTTAAATCAAATTGTTTTTTTAAGTATGCTTTTTTTGATGCTTCTTTAATTCTATTCAATTTATTGTTGTATGCTTTGTAGTGTTTGACTTTTTCAGGGTCTTTACTTAAACAGTGTGATTTAAAAAGTTTTTGCTTCTTTTTAATCGAAACTAAAATTGCTTTTGTTATCCAAGGCTTTTTGTATTGTTTATAGCTTTTGTTTGACATACGTTTAACAGGCGCATGCTTATCTGAGATAATTTGTATGGCGTTCAATATTCTAGTCATACTTTCATTAATATTTGTATCAATCATACTTTTGAAGTCGACTGTTTTGATTTCTTCAATAAACAAAGCCTCGTCGAATTTACTAAAATCTCGGAAAAATTTTTCTATTTTAAATGTTGGAAGTTTGCATGTCACGGAACAAAATATCAGTAAATGATCTGTGATATCGGCCAAGCAGATACCCGAGTTTAATATTTTTTGCAGTACATTCGTATAAATGTGATCAATGAGGGTGGATGTATGTTGTGTTATTCGCGTTGATTTAGTAATCAGTGGAATGAACCCTGTGTTTAGAAGCATGTCTAAATAGTCAGATGTGTTATTGTCTGTGTTGTAATTCATAAAATTGATATTTATATCTCCTAATACAAATACTTCTTTTCCTTTATCATTTAGATTACTTAATTGGTCCCTGAGAGTTTCACAGAATTGGGTGGTATCGTAGGAAGGGTGTCGATAAATACATCCGATAACAATATTCTTTTGTCTTTTTCGCACTATTTCAATCCAGCAAGATTCCATTTCTTCAGTACGAAGGTCAAGATCTTGCCTCCTAATGAACTTTAATTCATTAGAAACATAAAGGCCAACTCCACCGGCACAAGACATAGAATTAGTATTCAAAAACGAGTACCCGCTTATATTAACGTTGTATATATTATCATCTTTTAATTTGGTTTCCGAAATTGCAATAATTTCTGGAGTAGTTTTAAAAGTCGAAAGAAGTGGTGGCTTCCTTTATAGAATAACCTATAATAAACATACATAATTGAAGATCTTAGAATACATTAACATTTATCTTTTATTATTAACTATAACACAAGATGAAGTATACAGAGTTCGAGAGAAGATATCCAAACCACATTGATAAACGTTTTTATCCTGATAAAAAATGGTAATGTATGTCTCATTTTCAATGGTGATGACTATGATCCGTTTGATAAAAATGGTAATCTAGTAAAAAAATTATATCAATTCCCAACCTATGAAGGGCATCATTATACACCAGAAAATATACATGATTTCTTTGGATCTGGATTTCCAAAAGCTGTCAAGCTTACTAATAAGAGTTATCCAATTCCAGCTGTATCATTTGATTACTTTTTATATTATATTTTTTTGAATATAATTTATATTTCAAGATTATTTACATCAATTAAATAAAATACACTGCCCTGCAAATAGCTAAGCTAATCTGGGCGGGTTTGTGTTAAGAAAAAATAAAGAAGAAGAGAAAGTTACTAAATGTATAAATTGATGATCTATCTAAGCAAAATCAAAATTAGTTTTAAAGGGAAGAAAATTTATACACACAAGAAATTCAATAAATATTGGTCAGCACGATGGGGAAGAATCTAAGCCTGATCTCCAATTAATTGCTAATACTATCAACGAAGCTTTCCTATCTCCAATGAAAGATTTTACATCTTTACCTTCCAACAACAGAACTGTAATCAACCTGCATAGCCCAATTTCAGTTACTTTACCTTGTGTCTTCGAGAAGCTAGCAGCACTAAATCCTACGAAAGCTACTGGACCTGGTTTACCTAGTTGGCTCTTGAACGAGAATGCTGACCTACTCGCACCTGTGGTAATGGACATCCTCAATGGCTCCTTCCAAGAAGCTCGGCTACCACAATCATGGAAATGTGCAAACATCGCTCCCATCCCCAAGCAAAAACCGGTGACTGACGTTAACAAGCATCTACGGCTGATCGCCTTAACACCCATTTTATCAAAAGTAGCTGAAGAGTTTGTGGTTGAGCAGTATGTCAAACCAGCTGTACTAGCAAAGATCGACACTCGGCAATTTGGTACCGTGCCAGGGAGTAGTACTACACAGGCTCTGATTAGCATGCTACACTCGTGGTATAGCGCAACTGATGGGAACAGTGCAACTTGTAGAGTAGTCCTTTTCGACTTCCAAAAAGCGTTTGATCTAATAGACCACCATATTTTGGTTAGAAAACTTCAATCATACGAAATCCCAGAAGCCGTCATAGCTTGGATCATCGACTTTCTCACTGGAAGGATGCAACGTGTAAAGCTGGAACAAGATTGCTACTCCGAGTGGGCACGTGTCCCTTCCGGAGTACCACAAGGAACCAAACTAGGGCCATGGCTCTTTACCATAATGATAGATGATCTTGATACGCCAGGAAATGAGTTATGGAAGTATGTGGACGATTCAACCATTTCTGAATCAATTTTAAAAGACCAAGCAAGTACTATTCAATCCGCCGTCGACACACTGTCAGGTTGGGCTTCTACTAACAAGTTTCAATTAAACAAATCTAAGTGCAAGGAACTTCGTATTAGTTTTGCCAAAACTAATACTGAACTAAACCCAATCATAATCAACGGAGAAGGAATCGATAACGTCACAAGTGCAAAACTTTTAGGCCTTCATGTTACCAACGATCTCAAGTGGAATGTTCACATTTGTGAAACACTAAAGAAAGCTAGGAAACGATTGTATGGTCTGTCCCAACTAAAACGTTCTGGACTTGGCAGTGATGAACTGATTCAGTTCTTTCGAACATGCATTCGTCCAATTACCGAATATGCATGCCCGGCATTCCATGACAGTTTACCAGCATACCTCTCACGGGATCTTGAAGCTGTGCAGAAACGAGCCATACGTATAATCTTTCCTTTTGAACATTACCAGGAAGCCCTCAACAATTCAGGATAAGTCACTTTATATCAACACCAACAGGACCTTACCGATAAGCTTTTTGACGAAATTATTAATAACAGAGAACATAAACTTTTTAAATTGCTACCCAATACCAACACTTGCTGCCTAAATCTGAGGAAAAAACGTAAATTTAATACATCTTTTAAGACAAATAGATTTCGTAACAGTTTTATTGTTTATAATTCTTTAAAAGCCTAGTATAAGTTAAGTATATTTTAGATTATAATTATCTTAATTATAAGATTTTTATATATATATATATATTGCTATAATTTATATTACAATTATCTCAAGTTTAATATTTATTCAATTCATATGTAAATTCCTATTTAAATTCTAATTTTAAATTTCATATATGTAAACAATTGTGTAATTCAGCCTATGGCTGCCAAGCGTTTGTTATTAAACCATCTATCTATCTATCTATCCATCCATCCATCCATCCATCCATCCATCCATCCATCCATCCATCCATCCATCCATCCATCCATCCATCCATCCATCCATCCATCCATCCATCCATCCATCCATCCATCCATCCATCCATCCATCCATCCATCCATCCATCCATCCATCCATCCATCCATCCATCCATCCATCCATCCATCCATCCATCCATCCATCCATCCATCCATCCATCCATCCATCCATCCATCCATCCATCCATCCATCCATCCATCCATCCATCCATCCATCCATCCATCCATCCATCCATCCATCCATCCATCCATCCATCCATCCATCCATCCATCCATCCATCCATCCATCCATCCATCCATCCATCCATCCATCCATCCATCCATCCATCCATCCATCCATCCATCCATCCATCCATCCATCCATCCATCCATCCATCCATCCATCCATCCATCCATCCATCCATCCATCCATCCATCCATCTATCTATCTATCTATCTATCTATCACTTATGTATGCTGATGATTTAGTATTATTATCAAAGTCGAAAGAAGGTTTGCAAAATTGCATTAATTCTGTAACAAGTTTTTGCACAAAATGGCAAATGACAATCAATGAGAAAAAATCAAAAGTTATGATTTTCTCTAAGAAAACTCTCAAAAAGTCTAAACAACACTCTTTCACGTTACAAAACAATCCACTCGAGACCGTCAAGGAATACACTTACTTAGGAGTTAAGTTAACTTCAACGGGTAACTTTGACGCTCATTTACTTCAATCGAGAGAAAAAGCTTTACATGCTTTCTTTAGGATCAATCGCACAGTTGATTTCACAAAACTTAAAGCACAACAGGCCAATAAACTTTTTGATTGTATGGTATCTCCAATCCTTACGTATGCTAGTGAAGTATGGGGAGTTTATCGAAAACATGATTTTGAGAAGTGGGAGAAAAGTCAAACAGAAAAAGTAAATTTACGTTTTTGTAAATATTATTTAGGAGTTAGTAGTAAAGCTTCGAACATAGCCTGTCGAGCTGAATTAGGTAGATTTCCTTTAAAAATATTTATCGACAGATTGATACTTAAATATTTTAATCATCTAATTAGCTTGCCCGATTCTTCATTCGCTAAACAAGCGTTTTTCATGTCAAAATCTTTACACGAGAAACATAAACCTTGTTATCATACGCATCTACTTTCAATGTTAAGATCGTACAACATAGACGTTTCAAACAGACTGACTAATCCCATTACTAACGTCACTCTTCAACAATATAACGAATTAATGAAAAAACATTATATTAAGAAAAATTTAGTAAATTTTCTAATTTAGAAAAATCAAGAAAATTAGAAGTATATAATTCAATAAAGAAAACCTATGAAACAGAAGATTACTTAAATACTATACAAAACTTTGATCAGCGAAGATATTTCACAAAATTAAGAATTAGTAATCATAAATTAGCTATAGAGACAGGAAGATATGGAAAACAAAGGGTGGAAGTCGAACAGAGACTTTGCATCTTTTGTAATCATAATCAAATCGAAACAGAAGAACATATGCTATTAAAATGTTCTCTGTATTCAAATTTAAGATCAAATCTATGCAACAAGTTGACTGACCTAATATAAATAATTTAGATATTTCAACTTTACTAAGTTCTAAAAATCAAGCTCTTTACTATGTGTCTAAATTCATTTTGAAAGCTTTTGAACTTAGAAATAGCAAAACGCAAAATGATGTTAAAAAATAATATAATTTAATCAGAATTTATTCATGGTAAATATGATTAGTCCGAAGTTCAAAAGCAAAATCATATTGATATATTCTAGTCAATTATTGTAATTCAATCAATTTGTAATTATCTATAGAGTTTATGTTATATCACAATACTTTAGCAATACCTGTAAATTCATAGGTCATGCCAATAAAGTTATCTATCTATCTATCTATCTATCTATCTATCTATCTATCTATCTATCTATCTATCTATCTATCTATCTATCTATCTATCTATCTATCTATCTATCTATCTATCTATCTATCTATCTATCTATCTATCTATCTATCTATCTATCTATCTATCTATCTATCTATCTATCTATCTATCTATCTATCTATCTATCTATCTATCTATCTATCTATCTATCTATCTATCTATCTATCTATCTATCTATCTATCTATCTATCTATCTATCTATCTATCTATCTATCTATCTATCTATCTATCTATCTATCTATCTATCTATCTATCTATCTATCTATCTATCTATCTATCTATCTATCTATCTATCTATCTATCTATCTATCTATCTATCTATCTATCTATCTATCTATCTATCTATCTATCTATCTTTAGATTCATCTGTGCTCCCTAATGTAACGTATTTTAGATAGTCTGTAGCAACCCACTGTAAGCATTTTGGCGAATTATAAAGCCATGTAATTATAGATCAGAGGAGTTATTTTAAGCCATAAAAGCTTCACTGTCTTTCGCCCTTCCTTCTAGAAATGACATTCAAAATAGTCGGAAAATGTTACAATAGGGAACATCTTCGTGGGTTCTCTGGATTTTAAATCTTTGGAAACGTGAATATCCGGTCACATCCGCATAAAACAAGCTTAATGGCGTCCACTACTAACTACTTGCATCCACTGAAGTTTTCAAGTCGATGTGAAAAGCGAGCGAAAAATCTCTAGTGATTTTCTTTTTACCTCATAAGGCATTAGGGTTTCGAAAAAATTGAAAACAAGCGAAAAATGAACATTTCGATAAAAACACTAATAACTTTCGCTATATGCATTCAAATGCTTTGACACTTTGCAAAGTTAAAGCTGAATACATGTTTTAGATGAACCAAAAGTTTCAAGTTTGGAAATGAATCCATTCGGAAGATATCAAAGTTTTACTCATGAAATTCCAAAAAAGCACTTTTGCGCAAATTAGCCGTTTCAAGCAATTCTATATGGTTTGCTGCGGATCGTTACAACTTTCGTCTTACGTTGAGGGTAAAGCTCGTATTTCTACTAATAGTAGATTGTTCTATTGGACACAGGTTAACAAAAGTTCAAAGTGATATGATGTAACGCTAAAGAGATATGATTTTTTAAAAAACACCTATAAATATGCCTTCAAGTTACAAAAAGGAGCAGTTAGGGTTAACGACTGAAAAATCTCGTTTATGGATTCAATTTTTCCTTTCAGAAAAAATTCAAAACCATGACCTTAGGCATTTTCAGGTGCTTGAGCAAGCTGCGAAGTTGTTTTTGTAATTCCTTCAAACATGATTTTTTTAGTTTAAGTTTAAGAGGGTTACAAAAAGGAACATAGCGCAAAAATAACTCGAGTAGGTCAGTCTGTTAGTTTTTAGGCCAATGTCTTGATACTTTTTTATATCAAAATCATCTCCACATCATAATCCAGGGGCAGGGGAATACATCAACATACATGCATAATTGAGGCTAGATGCCCGGGCATAGGATGTCCATGGTAAAGGGCGTGGTTTATGCCATATATATATACCCTATTCGAGGATATGACGCTTTGATGTAGTTACTGCGAGTACTTATAGACCATGAATGAAACTACAACATGTTTTATTTACTATCACTTTTCCGCAATTTAACACTGATATGTTAGAAATGCCAACATTTACATAGATCAAGGCAAATTATCAATATGTCGCCTTATACTTTACACTTATACAAGTTCTTGTTTTATCGACTAACAAGTTATACTTAGCATCAAAATCAAAATGAACGAAACGAATGATCAAATCTAGTTGTCATCTTATATTTTGCACTTATACAAATTTTTATCTTATCTTATCGAGTAATAAGTTTTACTTAACATCAGCTGTTAACGTCAATATTTACTGTACGAAACGCAAGATCAAGGCAAGTAATCTAGTTGTCGTTTTAAAGTTTACACTGCACTTATACAACTTGTCTTATCTTATGGACTAACGTAACAAGTTTTACTTAACACCAACTTCAAAATTAACAAAAACGCAAGTCAATGAAACAATTTCTGTAAAGTACAGCACTTTAACTTTGATAACTGAAAAACGAATGCATCTAGACTTATCAATGAACATAGATCTACTCTACAATTTGCTAGCTGTGAAATGTTCACTTAATATAACAACAAAAATGTCAGAAAATGTTATTTTGACAATGATATGATAATTTCCAACTTTCCGGACGTGTAACTGGAATGAGGTAGTCGAAAGGACAATCACTTGTTGGCTGCTTGACGTCCCATACGCTGTCTTTCGGTCCTTATTTTGCTGCAAAGTTGTAATGGAGTGAATCCAACCATGGTCTTGTTTGCATGAGGATGATCCTTGATACGACGCTGGACTTCTTTGCTTCCAATAGAGGCGTTTGAGAATATAAGATCAGAAAATACCTCGTACATCACTTGTGTCTGTTCTTCAGTAAATACCCTTGAACTTAACTGGGAAGATTTTGTGCCAGAAGTGAAAAGGGAAAGAGTCTTTCTTTCATCTTCATCCATTCTTTCAACTTTCTTTTCTAGGGACTCATTATCTGTTGGCAACTCGACGCTTTCTTCAACTTGTGAAAGTTGGTTTGCTTTTATCTCATCTCTTATCTTGTCTCGAACCTTTTCTAGAGATAAGCCTTCAAGAATAGTTTCATGAACCTTCTCTCTCACTTCATGTATTGTAATAGAACCCGACTGAATGTTCTCAGCAAAAATGCATTTTATTGCTTCAAGCTCTTTTGCTTCCCACTTGTGTCTTCCCGCTTTGGAACTTTTCTCATCATTGACATTGGCCTCTGTGGTTTCTGTGCTTTCCTCAACATTTCTTTCTCTCATGATACGGGACAGTTGCCTGCTGGTTTCGGCTGCCTTTTTCCCTTTTTGCCGGATGTTGTAAAATTTGTTGGCGGTCTCAGGGTTGTGAGCCATAAGATCAGCAAGATCTTTCTTCAGCTTTGGGTGTTTGTCGTGAACAATTGTGACTGATGCCTTACGAAAAGACGCAGCATTAATACGGTCACTTTGCTTCCCCATAGCTTTCTGCCAACAAGAATTTATCTGGGAAGACACCATGGAGGAAGACATATCTTTTCCGGACCAGGTGAGAAACAGATTGCTGTCATCTCTAGGGCTAACACCAGGTATGCGATGGCGCATGCTTGCCACAAAGATCTTCATCCACTTGTGAATCGTTTCAGTCAAAACAACATTCACTGGACCATGGGTTTCTAAAGTTTTATGCTGAAAAACAGTCACCACCATCTCTCTCTCATCAGCTACTGCCTTCCTGAACTCTCCTAGTGTCATGTTTGCAATCGGCCCCGCTCGGCAAGCATTATTAATGCATATATTTGTGAGAAGATAGTCTCTTACGAGGCAGTATTCTGATTGTGTAGCACAGGAGCTCGTCTTTTCCATCTTTTTACCAATTATAGATATCGCTTCTCGAGCTATTGCTGAGCTATCAAATATACGAACATCCTTTGGGGTTATAAGTTTCTCGAAGTCTTCCTTCTGCTTTTGCCATTTCGCTTTGCAATTGGAGCTTTATACGAAGCCATCCATTCGGTGACTTGTTCCTTGCATTTACGTACTGCCTCTTGTGTTGTTATTACAGAGGAGGGGCAATCGATCATTAGAAATCTTAGAAATTTAGCCAAGGAAGCAAGGTAGGCTTTACATGTTCCGGGGCGTCTCTTTTTTTCAAGTGGCTCCAACCATTTGTCTCGCACTTTCTTGGATATCAACAAACAATTGATATCTAAATTACTTGGAGCAACAGCCTTTACAATACTAAAAACCTGTGATGCATACTGTCTTGCCGTTCTTTTGTCACGACGACCACCATCTACACCCTGGAGCCATCTACAAAATGAATCTATGACTGCTTCGGTGTTATCATTGCTTTTTGCAGCCCCATTGCTGTTATCTTCTGCTATTTCTTCTTCATCTTCGGTCTCATACTCATCGCTAGACTCTTCTTCTTTAGCGACATAACATTCACTGCTTTCATCGTCATTTTCACTGTCTCTCTCGGCAGAATGGCCACTTCTATTATCAATGGATGGATCTCCTTCTGTTTGCTCCAGATTATCCCCAGAGGCAGCGTTCCACAACACTGGCTGTAGCACCTCAGCATCCAGCTTATTGGTTCTTGGTTGAGATTTTCCCTTCTGTCCGTGCATTAGTTGTTTATATAATGAGCGACATTCTCTTGTAAGAGTTGGCCTAACTGATGGCGTTGAACTGTTTTCTTCTTTTGATGAACTTGATGTTTCTTCTTCTGATGAAGTCGAAGTATTACTTTTTAATTCATCAGAATCTTCTTGCATTTTTTTGATCTTGCATTTTTTTGATGTTACCACGCCCAAATCTCATGATGTTTTTCGCTAGTGCCTCCTTTTTCGCTATCTGTCTCTTGCGTTTCATCGATGAAATATCACTAGTGCTAGGTTCGTCATCACTACTTGAACTAATTGGAGCTTGGCCACCTTTTCTATCCACTTTTTGTAAATCAGGCGAGGTGGATGATGACGAAGAAATGGATATGATTTCGTCTTCTTCGCTCCTAGAATGATCAGACAGTTCAACGAATCTGCTACTTTTTAAATAGTTTTGATACATCACGTCGTCTGTCTTCATTTTGTGCTTGCCTTGCAAATGATTGTGGAGGCGACGTACGACAGCTGAGCATTTCGGAAGTGGACATACTCTTCGCTTATATGAGCGCGATACCTTCGCTTCTGGCTTTCTTTTTCGCCTTTTTCGCAAATCAAAAGTTGACAACGCCAACTTTGATTTTTCCTGGGACCACTTATGAGCTTGTCTTAGATGACGCGGTAGATGAATAACAAGCTTTCTGCATTCTGTCACAGGACATTTGTGTTTTTGTCTACTAGAACTTTGCTTAGGAAGCTCTTTGTTTTTGTTTTCTTTTTTTGAAAATTCACTGTTATCATCCATCTCTAAAAATGCATATACAAATACTCTTTAAAAAAATCAGGTATGTACAAAAGCATCTTACCTCTCTTCTGCTCATTCTCCCCTCACATGTGTTACTTGATATTCTAGGGAGCTATGGGGGGCTCCCCTACAAATATCAAGAGCATTTCATCCGCATGACGTTGGGTATAATACTTACCTCAAACTAATGAAGCGAAGCGAAAAAGGAAGATAGAAACTCGGGCAAGAAATGTGGTTTAAGTACACTACCTCTTACATGTGGGAGGGATTTTCCAAAAAAATATCATTGCATTAGCGTATCATTTCAAACGAAAAACAAAATATGCTTTGATGTACATATATTTTCTGAAATGGAAAAGACCTACCCTTTTACATTTAACTAGTGATCTAAAGAAAGATACAGTATTTGAATATATTGTGCGCATGCCCATTTAAGATAAATCAGTTTTTTAATTGTTTCTTTACTAATTGAAAAATTTTATCTAGAAAATTATTTCGAAAAATTTACAAAGGAACACGGGTTACATTAGGGAGTGTATTCAGGTTACAAAAGGGAACTTCAAGTTACTAAAGGGAGCATCAGGTTACATTAGGGAACAGTCACAGGTTACAAAAAGGAGCACGTTCCCTTTTGTAACCTGAGTCAAGTTACATTACATGTATCTATCTATCTATCTATCTATCTATCTATCTATCTATCTATCTATCTATCTATCTATCTATCTATCTATCTATCTATCTATCTATCTATCTATCTATCTATCTATCTATCTATCTATCTATCTATCTATCTATCTATCTATCTATCTATCTATCTATCTATCTATCTATCTATCTATCTATCTATCTATCTATCTATCTATCTATCTATCTATCTATCTATCTATCTATCTATCTATCTATCTATCTATCTATCTATCTATCTATCTATCTATCTATCTATCTATCTATCTATCTATCTATCTATCTATCTATCTATCTATCTATCTATCTATCTATCTATCTATCTATCTATCTATCTATCTATCTATCTATCTATCTATCTATCTATCTATCTATCTATCTATCTATCTATCTATCTATCTATCTATCTATCTATCTATCTATCTATCTATCTATCTATCTATCTATCTATCTATCTATCTATCTATCTATCTATCTATCTATCTATCTATCTATCTATCTATCTATCTATCTATCTATCTATCTATCTATCTATCTATCTATCTATCTATCTATCTATCTATCTATCTATCTATCTATCTATCTATCTATCTATCTATCTATCTATCTATCTATCTATCTATCTATCTATCTATCTTGGATACAAACCTATTCGGAGATTTTTGACTCCTACGATCAGACCAATACAAATCTTAATTCGCTTCAAACAATATCACCACAATTTATTTGGACTTCAGATTCCATTGAACCTTTTAAAAATGCAATGTCATCTCAAGAAGTTAAAAACCTGATAAATGCCTTTTTATCTAAAGAATTGAAAGAAATTACTTCGGAAACAGTAGAAACGGCCATAAATTGTGTTAACACAATCTTTGTAACAGCCGCAAGTAAGTCTTTAAAACTTAAATTACATAAAAGAAAGAAAAGAAAGAAACTATTTTGTAATAAGAAATGGTTCGATTTTGAATGTAGAAAAGCACGAAAAGAAAGCACGAAGATAATTTAAAAGTTAAAACTTTTGAAATGATAATAGCTAGGAGTAGTCTGTCAGTGTGTGTTTCAAACAGTAGGTATTGTTTAACAATATAACACATTCTTACTAACACTGACTATGGAAATATATTGAAGTGATATTTAGTATTGAAATCAGTAAATCATGAGTTGTTACATAAAGAAACAAGCAGAAAAAATTATACCTACTAGTAATATTTTGAGCAGGGTTTAAATGAATTTTTACTCTGAGAATATAGTAATAACAGTATTATAACTCAACTTAGGTTAAAGAGTTGCAACATTGATTTTTGTCAAAGAATGTATCATGAGTTTATAATCGAATTTCACCTTGTCATCATATTCAAGCAATAGATCTTCAATTTCAGGCAATTCTTGCCTTGGTACCTTATCAACAACACCTTGTTCAAGCTCTAGATCCTCTTGTTCTTTTTCATCGGTAATAGGTTCAGCATGTTCTACTATTTTCTTATCGATATTAAGCCTCATTGAATATCTTGATTTCAAAGCATGGATAACTTCATTATCAGTGGGCTGTTTTTTGGGTGTTTCCACTCAAAGATGTGCAGTATAACCTAGTAATCAAAAGTAAAATCATTAAAAATCATGTATTAAAATGTGATTTTAATGTATTAAAATGTATTATCATGTAGTAAAATCATGTATCCCATTAGTCTACTTTAACGAAAAGTGAAAATCAGTCCTATTGTGAGGAACTACAAAAGGGAACGATTTTCGGTAGATATTTGTTAATAGTACTAGGTGATTAACACACGACTGGATAGAGCGAATTTCGTATGAGTGGGAAACGGACCGTAAGAGTTACGGAATGGATACGGCTACGTTACAGAAAAGCGAACAAAACATACAAAAAATACGATGTAAGTGCATGTCTTAGAGTTATTTTCGTGAGAGTGAGAAACCTTCACGGTTACGATACGGACATAACACTAGGCGCGGAAATAAATTTCACCTACCAATAATTAAAACAAACTGGGGGAGGCAAAGGCTATCATATCAAGCTATAAAAGTCATAAAAGAATGGAACAATCTAAGTGTCGTTGTTAAACAATCATCAAAAATGTCTCAATTTAAGTCTACTTTTTTCTGAATGAACTCTTTAAAGTATGCTATTTGAATTTTACATTTTTGCTTAATTGTAATTTTTTCTCATTTTGTATCGATTTGCCTTCTACTTTTTAACTTTATTATATGATGTATAGAAATTAATTTTACACAACCTTCTTGAAATTCTCTAAAGTGAAGAAGCATCCTGTTAAAATATCATTATAAATAAATAAAATGAATAAAATAAATATGGTACGGTTACAGCATGAATTTCAAAGGTTTTTATTGAGATAACGATACTGATACGGTTTCGATACAGTGCAGTGCGTTTCTCACTCATACAAAAGGGCGAAATAAACGTTGATGAATATTCGTATCCCACTCCAGCAAGAAGGAAAGAAAGAAAAAGAGAGCTGGACAGCAAGGTAATTACTAATTACTGATATTGTAGTATAGTCTAGTAGTGAAAAGCCGTGGCTCGATTCAGTCGTCCAAATTATACTTAGAACTACTAACCCCTGTGTTAGCTGTAAACCATTGGTTGTTTTCTGATAGGAGCAAAAAGCAGTAATTGGAAAGTTTCGTCGAGTCTGCCAGGAATGTTGTCGAGCACATCTTGCAGGTGATAAGGATACTTTCCTTTGAAGCAGACTTGAATGAATCATCCCACAAGATGTTTGCTCGACAATTAAAGCATATGATGATACACTTGAACTGTTTCACTGCGTTTATATTTGTTTCCACTGTGCGAAGATACGATCGCTTTCTAGGCAAGGAGACTGGAATTTCTTGTAAATCTTCCTAGAGAGGAGAGATTATGGTTTCAGCAGTAGCAGTGAGCATTATTTTTCCATTAAAGGCAGTAGTGGCAGCATTTTCAACTCTGATAACGTCTCCTTGTTGAAATGTAATAGATTCAGCTCTGTCCCTCTAGAACACAAGGGTGATATCTCCCGTCTCGTCTGCGAGCTGTACTTCACGCTTTTGCTTGATATCAGGATAGTGTCCCACTGTCACTATCTTGTCTACTGAAATTAGTTTTGCTTTAAGAGTGACATATTTCATGTTCATTGTTTCTTTTCTTATTATTTGGGCCACTTTTAAGAGCATATTGTGAACTGGAAACTGGAAAAGGAATGACACTACTTGTGTTTCCACGTTGATCAAGATTTCTACTTCGCCATTTAACCCTTTCTTGATTTTGAAATCTCTACGATAGTATGTGTTCATAGTTTGAAACTTTTAAGGTGGCTTCCTATAGTATTTTTCAGACCATACCTTTCATTTTCATTTGGCTTATTCATAGTCTTAACTTATACCTATATACTTGATTTTTGGACCAGTTATAGAACTAAGATGAAATTTTAAAATGATGTTAATTTTAGCTTGATTGACGTTACCTTGGCAACAATAAACAAATATTGTTGAAATTGGTTTTTATCGAATAACTCTAAAACTCGATGAGACCTAGACAAGCGGTAAACGACATCATCAACTTCAAGCTATTGCAAAACGATTCCAACTATTTTAAAGAAAATCAATCTGTTAGATTTCAAGTAATTCGCCGAAATATTCTAAAGCCGTGATTTTCGCACATTGAAAATTACGGCGGCCCGAGAGAAAAACCGAATTACTATTAAAATACTCCAAAACAAATCCTTCCTAATACAATACCTACTGGCTAAATGCTAAAAGTTAATTCTCTTTCAAACCAGAGATTTTTTTTCCCTTGCGTAATTATTTTGATAAATTTTACCTGGCTAACATGTTCAAATTGGTAGGAGTGTTTTTATCAAAATATTCACGCAAGGAAAAAAATATATCTCTGGTTTGTAAGAGAATTAACTTTTAGTATTTAGCCAGTAGGTAGTGTATTAGGAAGGGTTTGTTTTGGAGTATTTTAATAGTAATTCGGTTTTTCTGAGTATCTCTCGGGCCGCCGTAACTTTCAATGTGCGAAAATCAAGGCTTTAGAATATTTCGGCGAATTACTTGAAATCTAACAGATTGATTTTCTTTAAAATAGTTGGAATCGTTTTGCAATAGCTTGAAGTTGATTATATCGTTTACCGCTTGTCTAGGTCTCATCGAGTTTTAGAGTTATTCGATAAAAACCAATTTCGACAATATTTGTTTATCGTTGCCAAGGTAACGTCAATCAAGCTAAAATTAACATCATTTTAAAATTTCATCTTAGTTCTATTACTGGTCCAAGAGTCAAGTATATAGGTATAAGTTAAGACTATGAATAAGCCAAAGGAAAATGAAAGGTATGGTCTGAAAAATACTATAGGAAGCCACCTTAAAACCTAGTTTTTTCGAAGCATACGGCCTTGATAGAAAAAGTAGAGTCATAATCGCACATGGTCATTGAGAACATTTGTCTTCTTGTTAATTCTTAAAGGGTGCTCTTTGTCAGTACTGCACATCTTAGAATGCTTCGATTTTGGAGCTTTCTTGGTGAGAATAAGCTATCTGTTTTTGTCGACAAAAGTTCTTGAGAGACCATGTCCAGAAAAATCAGGCAAATGTGACATTTCGCGGCCAGGGCAGTCTCATCGATTTTGCTCAAATTTGGTCCAGGTGTACTATATTATATCCCAAACTGCACTATATAGTTATTTTAGAAAAATATTTTTTTATTTTTGAGAAAATGCCGTTTTTAACCGACCACCCGAAACTCGCAAGTTTTATCGCTCAAACGTAAGTTGACTTGGTCGACCAATCTCGGTACAAAAATCGATTCTAATCCACTTAATAACTCTGAAACCCTGTTTTATGTTTTCCAAACATCCGGTAACATGACTTTCAGGTCATTTGAGTGATCTTTTGTAACAGAAATAATCCTAGTTTTACGACACGTGATTCTACTCGACTTACGATATCCTCTACAAAATGTCGATTTTCACCATGCGATAAAGCTCCAAATTTACAGAGCTTCTGCTGACAAGTTCTCAAAGGAACAAGCTTTCAATTGATGTAAAAATTTCTCTGGGCAAATAAATTACCGTTACGCAACAGCTCATAGAAAACTTCCGTTTTTGACCCGTTTCAAGTTTACGGCACTCAAGGTCAAGTGCTATTATCATTCAAATAAGTAAAACAACTGCCGAATTCAATTGTCTAATCTTACTATTTTAACTTTCTACGACAAGAAATAGCCTTAATATGTCACTTCTTACCTTACTAAGGCCTTAACTTGCATAATATTTGCAAAACTGCTGTGATAAGTCTTGACCATTGCCTGTCAGTTGATAATTTCCAATTGCTGTTCAACATGTCAACAACAGTCGCGAGCGCTTCCAGACAGCGTTTAAAATCTCTTTGGAATAGTCCAAGTAGTTTTTCGTTTTCTTCTGATGAACTGTTGTTTTATATGGAAAGAATACGAGCTCTAAATGTATGATACAGCTGAACCGCGTACGAAGAATCGAACGTAAACAAAATAACTTTGGATTATGCTAATTTTAGACTACAACTTTCTAGGGTAGGGATGGGATGTTTTGCATTTCTTGGCATCCGAGCTCATATTTAAAACGATCATGACCTGAAAATGAATGTAATTTTGGTTAATTTTTGAATCAAGGCTCAGGCAATGTTAATACAAAAAATAAAAGATAAAACAAAAATAGACCAATTTATTGTATAAACTTTAGTGTAATAGCAGGTGATGTGCCAGCGCGAAAAATAAAATATGAAATCTTCACATATGAAAAGATAGCTATAGATCAAAATTTAAAAACATTACCAGTTATTTACTATTAGTATATCTTTATTATTTTAGTCTTGTGTGTGTGTGTATATGTGTGTGTGTGTGTGTGTGTGTGTGTGTGTGTGTGTGTGTGTGTGTGTGTGTGTGTGTGTGTGTGTGTGTGTGTGTGTGTGTGTGTGTGTGTGTGTGTGTGTGTGTGTGTGTGTGTGTGTGTGTGTGTGTGTGTGTGTGTGTGTGTTTGGGGGGGTAAAGCCTCAGCACATCTGAAGCCTCCCCCTGGATCCGCCCTTGGTAATATCCTTTTTGTAACACTAGACAAGCTAAGGGACAACAACATACCTTTTGCAGCTGCAATTCCCAATGACCTCCATTTTAAGCAAATCAATATATGGCTGTCTTCTTGTTCCCTTGAGTGCTGAAGTGTCCAACTCAAAAAAAGCGCATATATCGCTCAACATCTTAATTGAAAGCTTTGGTAGCTTCTTGTTTGTATCAAGTTCACAAAGATTATGCGATTCAAACATTATTGGGTGAACAAGTCCAACCTCCTTAATGACATTATTTGTGATTTCTTGGAACTCCTCCTCATCAGCCCATGCCTCCTCATCCTTCTCCTCATCATCCGCCATTTTGTCTTCTGAGTTGCCCTCTCTTCTCTTTTTCGCTAGACGTGAAAAAAAGCTTTTGATCTGTTTTGGAGTGAGATATTCACTCGACTCAAACATAGAGGAACCGTTGAGATTTCGTGCTTTTCTCATTGATTGAGAAACTGTACTTGCTTCTACTTTATGGCCCGTCTTCTCACCAATGTCAAACATTTTTGTTAGATATTCTTTTTGACTGTTGCTGAACCATTTTCTTTGAGATTGTGAAGACTTTAGAGCCCATCCTCTTGGTAAATCGTCACTGTACGTCAAGGTCCGCGAGGTCGACTCTTCAATCGGCTGGTTCTTTAAAGGCTCGTCACCCTTGTCCAGTTTTGTGGCATATGATAGCATCGCTTTGTCTAGAAATGTTTCCCGTTCCAGAGAAAATTTATGTTTCCCGACGTCAAGATGGCGTTGCAGGGATGAAAATCGTTGAAAAGATTTGACGCAGCCATCATCGGGACAAGGAAACAGCTTTGTTGGCTGTTCTTCATCTTCTGAGCGTTCTTCATCGTCTGAGCTTGCGCTACTTGTTGGTTGGCTACTTGTGTTTTGCTTCTTCCTGACAGACACCTCCACAAATGTGGCTTCTGGGGAAGCAGCGTTTTTAGTGATGGTCATCTTCGGGAGATGAATCTTCTTCTTTGGAAGGCCAAATGCACTCCATTTCATGTTCTTACCCTTGCCAATGCCATACTCTCTCCACACTTTCACGCCGTCGTTGTCATAAGAAATGTTATTGATGAAACTTACGCCTTCCCATTTCAAAGGATCTTGCTTTTTCAATTCTGGGGGCTCGCCCAGCATCACTCTAACTCCTTGGATGCCATTTGATGAATCTATTGCTGCTTTCATTTGGCTTGCAGTCTCGACGTCTTTGCCAGAGTTGATGTATGCCTTGATGTGGCTCTTTATGTTGGCTGCTTTTCGGTCACATGACCCTTTGCCTACTTGCGGATCTGAAAAGTCAACGTTTACCTGAACCTCGTGCTTTTTTGCTATCTCTCTCATAGCGAGAAGATTGAATGCGCTATGATAGCAGCCAGCGTTGTCCTGCCTCAAGAAGACGTCTCTAAGGTCTGGTGTTTCAGCTTTCAGCTGCCTGACAACATCGTCGATTATGGCCATTACTGAGTAGCTGTCCTGTGTGCAGCTTGTGAAAGTGTGAACAAATGTGAGCATTTCTAAGTGGCCGCTTACGCTTCTTGTAATAGCAACTGCAATGTGCCACGAGATGCTTTTTTTGCCATACCAATCTGATTGGCTTTCATGGTACTTCTTGGGTATAAATTTCATCGCCCAATCTAACACTACTAGAACTGACGTAGGATCCAAAGATTGCAGAATGTCAAGTCGGGCTTCGTCCTGGTTTATACTACGAATGAGGTGTGCTTTCCAGGCCTGGATATTTTTTTTGGATTGCGCAATCACATACTCCATCTCCTTCTTTTCTTCGTGATGAGAGGCAAGTTAGTTAAGTGCCGCATCTAGTTCGGAAAACATCAGTGGAATAAGATCACATCTGTCACATCTGAGATCGTGCTGTTGATTACATTGTGAAATAAAATCTGCATCACTTTGATCACTAAGAGCATGCGACCTGCAGTGGTCGGGAACTCGAGAGCTTTTGGACACATGAACCTTGCAATAAAAATACCTTTTAAATTAATTGAATTAATGTTTTTTACATATAACGTTTTTCATGAAACTGTATTGGGTAAGGGCATGTGTATACAAAATCACTTGTCATCAATTTATCACTTTATGGTTCTTTGATAATATTATTAATATTATTAATATTATTATTTGCATTACTATTATTGTTATTATTATTATTATTATTTGCATTGATATTATCATTAATGTTATAATTATTAATTGTTATCATCATTATCATTATCCATTAGGGTGCACCTGATGGCTCCCATGGTAGCAGGTGTCTGTCATTTCATATCTACTACCATCATTATCATCATCATCATTACCATCATTATCATCACTATCGTCATACCTTGTAGTCGCTTTTTAGAAAGCGTTTAGCCATTTTTGATTTACTGATAAGATTCTTTGCCCAGGTGTGACCTTTACCATATTCATCTCCAAGCTTTAGCGCTATCGCTTCTATTTCGTCAAATGCTTGGGCACCATCGGCAGAAAAATAGTCCAAACTCTGCAATGATTTTCTTACGGAGGCACTACAGACGCTCAAAACTCTACATAGACTGCTTCGGCTCATAGGAAGAAAGCCAGTTTCCTTGCAATAGGTCGTGTATTGTTGAACCACTTGTTCTGGTATCAAAGTCCTTACCACATTTGGCACTGTAACCTTAGCACCTGTGGACAACTTCAATGTCTTTTCTCCAAATGGCAAATCTTGGATTACTTGACCACTTGTAATGAAGGTTAAAAAATGGTCAAGTTTTTCAGGCAAGATACACATGCGGGTGCTTTTTGTGGTAGTAACGGCAGAGCCTCTCCCGTGAAGAAGTGTATGATGACGTGCCAAATTAAATCTGTACCTTGACAAACCAGGAATCCAGTTTTTCAGTGATGGGTAAGGTATCTTATCTGCCATTATCGACAAGATCTGTCTTCTTGAGCTCCAATGACTTGCGTTATTGTAACATTCAACCAGGGCCTCCATAAGAGATTTATCGACATAATAGTCCTCTTCGTCAGATGATGTCTGTATTACATTTAACAGAACTTTTGGACTCTCAGGAGCAATTTCTTCTAGGGCAGCTAAGACAACTTGCTTAGCTTTCCACGAATATCGCCTCTTGGTTCTTTGTGAAGCCTCTTCCCATGGTGTGGTCAGCTGGTTTCTTATAGGACTTACAGAAAATTATTTAGCAGATCTTTTGCTATGGCTGGATCTGAATGGTCTTTAGGCTCTGATTCTGACGGCGAGTAAACAGACCATGGTGTTTCAGGTGTATTTGGAGCACGTGGGCTCTGTGGGGACACAGTACTCTGTGTGTTAGTTTTGAAGGTTACCTACTCGTCATCCTGTGGGACAAATATCATCTTAATGAGATAACTGCATGTCTTTTTATATGCTTCTGAAGGTAAAATGGGAATTTTTTTCTGCTAGTTGTGATTTTTTTCTCTTTCCATTTCAGCTTTCTTTAATTCTTTTATTCTCGTAGGCTTTTCTTGTTGCTTTAATTTGAGTCTAGATAAGGCCCTAGCTGAATATCAATGCATTTAGTTGTGTCTAGATCGAGGGCTACCAAGATAGTATTATCTAGTCACATATGACGGGCACTTTGAATTAGTTCCGCAAAATAAGCCTTATATTTTTAAAAACTACTGAACCACGCAAATTGTTACTATACTAGTTAGTCTTACCATAGTTAATATTAGCTATGGTCTTACCAAGGACAACTATGATCGTTTTTGATATCATATTTTTAAATTACGAGTATTTTTAAAGTTTTTTTTTTTTTTTTTTTGGCTTCGGAAAACTTGGTCTTTCGGTTCAAACAAACATTAAAACTAAGTATACTTGTTATTGACACTGAGAAATATGATAAAGAAAATGATTATACTTTGTACTTGGCAGGACAAGGGATAATAGAGACGTACCAATGTCAACTCTTGCATCCTTTCAGCAATAGGTTAGGCATCTGGCTTTGATGAGTCTTGACTGTCCATTGCTTTAATCAAATATCGGCATTTCTTGCAAATTCCTGACATAATTTATCCAGTATATACATTAGAAGGGAATAGATAAATAGATAGTTTATTGAAAAATGCCTTGCAGCCCGTAAGTTGTCAATCGACATAACAAAATGGTATTATATACTTGCGAGCTATTTTTAGAAAACCTACCTGAACCAGGAGGAACAAACACACCAGTGTTGCATAATATGACATACGATTCTTGCTTGCCCAAACCTCAATCACCTTTTGGCCAACTTCCTTGAGACTTGCCATGACCCGAAATTGTTTGAGGGACTCTGCATCTTGTTCCTCCACCTCTCGTCCAGCTTATTCCAAGCGTCGCATGATGATGAGGGCAGATGGTCATAGATTTAATGCTCTCCTCTGACTTGCCAAACAATGACGCTCGAGACAATATTCGATCGATCTCATTTTCAGGTCCTGAAAAACTCAGTGTGGACAAGTGTTTTGTAATATCCTTTGTACAGGATAGTAATGGCACAATTTCGGTCTGACGCTTTTGATCTTTGGCATCAAAACCACAAGAGCTACCAACAATAGTCTTAAACGAACAATAAGCTTCCATTTTCTTTACAACTAAGTAATCGATATCAGCTGTGTTTATCTAAGTGAAGGCATGTCATGACGGACTGGGGAAGGGTAAAGTTTTCAAGTCGCACTAGGTCTAGCCTATCCAATGTAATAATAACATATATGATACTACATTATTTTAGTCAGTAAGTACTTGCGCATTCTTTTGTAAGCTGGAATCATGTGCGCTTCTATTTTAAGCCAAAAAAAGAAAACATATCGTAAGTCGAGTAGAATCACGTGTCGTAAAACTAGGATTATTTCTGTTACAAAAGATCACTCAAATGACCTGAAAGTCATGTTACCGGATGTTTGGAAAACATAAAACAGGGTTTCAGAGTTATTAAGCGGATTAGAATCGATTTTTGTACCGAGATCGGTCGACAAAGTCAACTTACGTTTGAGCGATAAAAATTGCGAGTTTCGGGTGGTCGGTTAAAAGCAGCATTTTTTCAAAAATAAAAAAATATTTTTCTAAAATAACTATATAGTGCAGTTTGGGATATAATATAGTACACCTGGACCAAATTTGAGCAAAATCGATGAGACTGCCCTGGCCGCCCTATGTTTGATTTTTCTGGACATTGTCTCTAAAGCATCGAATGAAAATTGATTTAATTACCTTGCAAGGGACTATTAATTCACCAACAGTATATTCTCCAGACTCTATTTTCTCTCGTAGCTTTTGTTTTAATTTTTTTCTCGTAATCTCTGTTGGAACACTTATTTCACCACCTTTGCCTTTTCTCTTCCTCCTCCTAATAACTCCACTCCTGTCATCTTTCTGCATACACATCTTGAAACGAGAGAGGTCCACACCTTCTGAAGTCAAATATTCTTTCACGATTTGTCCGCCATTTAAGGCTATCTTGCCAGACCCATCACATACATTGTATCTTCTTGCTAGTTCACTGTAATTAATTACATAACCATCAGGGAGATCTTCAACCTCACTCTTTAACTGCTCTTTCTCCCAGTCCATTGTGTCAAACTTTCCTGTGTGATCCTTTTTTTTCTTCTGAATCATAGGATTTTGATTTTCATCATCTTCTGCTTTTCTTTTTCTTGCAGTTTCCTTCGATTCAAAAGATGATGCCATTCTGTTACGCTGCCATGCATTCAAGGACTGCCCTCCTCCAAAGCACCTTTCAAAGGAATGTAACAACATTATTTAGAATGATTGTTGTGAGTTTTTGTCAATAATCTTTTTGACCAATTTTATTTAATACTGCGTTTACAAAATATCTACATCTGGTTATAGATTCAGATAGATGTTTATCAAGGTCTGCATGATTCATTTGATGATAACTAATAACAAAGAATTAATTTTATATTCTTTCAAGTTGATAGGATATTAATTCTTTGTTATCTTTAGTTTGGCACAATGTACAATGCCACATGTATGATTTATGTGTATATAGTACCTGGAATTAAATGATTGTATGTCATATTTGTTAATATTAATATTACATATTCACCTTAAAAAAGCAGTGTCCTCAATTTGTTTTTCAACATTTTTCTTAGCTCTGCGGTAGTGATTGCTTCTTTCTGCCCTTTTTTCATTAGCTGTTTTGTATTGTAAATCCAACTCTGGGATCTTTGAAAGACATTGTGCAAAATTTGCTCTAAATGTTTTTTCAAACAGTGGAGCCACTTTATCATAGATTGCTTTTGCAGCATTTTTTATATTTTTGACAGTAGGCTTTGATGGGGATGGCTCTTGTGGTCTTAACTTGTTAACCTCTCCAAGACCTGTCATAACTATATTGCTATTCTTTGCTTTTCCTTTCAAAAAAGATGACTTTACAGTAAAGAAAGCCTGAATGTGGGGATTTCGAATTGCACAGCCTTTGCAATTACTAAATGAATGCTCCTTCTTTCGATTAGTTGACATTGCAAACCAGTTCTTGCGAGAGAATGTCTCCAAGTACTTTTGCTTTTCGTGTGCTTTCCTAAAGTTCCACTTATTGATGGCGTTTCTCAAACCAGGAAGCCTCTTGTGAAATTGCAAAGGTTCCACGGAGAATTTTTTTCTGAACAATCATTAAAAGTGTTCCTATATTCCGTGTAGATTTCATGCTTGATTCGAGCCTGGTACTTGGTGCTGCTTTCTTCTTTCTCCCTTTGAATCGAGCTTGATATCTCCCTGGATATTTCTGTCGCGGCAATTCTAGCAAAACCACATGTATTCAGACATAAAAATGTCCCAGCCATTTTAAATCAAGCTCTAACTATGAGGCAAATAATTTTTAAACGTTATTTGCAGCAAATAACGATAAACTGAAGCACAAAACAAAAATATCTTACTGATTCCACAACTACAATGTATTCAAAAACCCCGCTCAAACTGCACTAATGACATGTGCAGACAGAGCTCTATTTGATCACATGATAATCTTAGTTATACCAAATAAAATTTTGATACGGTTTAGAATGGATCTTGCCTTTATTTTTCTTCCTTCGTCCTATCCTTGCTAAGCTTTTCGTAGAAAACATGAATTCGTCTTTGCATTTAATACTCTAAAATGTTCAATACTTACTATACATGTATATTGTTATAAAAATAAGACAGTGAAAGGTACATCTGCGTGTAAATAATCGACAATTTTTCTTCATAAAGATGAAAAATCCATAGAAAAGAGTAAAAATCCTTTACATACTACTTGGGCCGCCATTTTGTTCCCTTTGTTGTATCCATAGAAACCGTACTCTCATAGGAAGGACCGCTGAACGTTTGTATCTGAGCCCATCTTCGTATTTTGTGTTTGAGCTAGAAGAACTTCATCGTTCTTGTGTAAATGTTTAAAGTTCTTATTCTTTTTACTTTTGTGGCGTATTTTGCTCTTCTTTTCATTTATAATTAGGATACAACTGGAAAATTGGAATATCTCTGCTAAAACTTTGCAAAAAAGTAGTTGTTACTCGGACTTGTCACTAAAATATTTGAAAATAATGTTTCAAAATTTCTTATACATTTCTCGTTCAATGAATTTCATTTTGCAAGTTAGTTTCTGCAACTTTTACCCTTTAGGGATAAGACAAATGTTAAAACACAACAAATTTTAGTCACTAACAATTTACTCAAAGCCAAAGAAAATCAATCGTTGATTGTCAATCCAAATATGGTAATATTTGGTCACGTGATCAATTAAAATAAGTTTTTGTCCATCAAAGTGTAGCCAGTACCAAAAGCTATCATCTTGCAAAAATTCATCGATACACACCCATTCAATATTTTGTTACATATTTTTCTTTATTTTTTGCTGGATTATGCAAAATAGCCATTCCTTAACCATGCTGAGTACTGTAGATTTAAAAATACAACTGATACAATAAGTAAGTTTGGTAAGTCAGATAATGTTGCATAGCTGGTCAAACACAAATTGTCATATCATATTTTGCCATTGTCGACTATAGTAAGCAATGTGTTTGAATTCCAGTAACCACGTGGTATCATTATAGCCTAATAGAGAGAGTACATAGCTACAGCACAACTTAGACTAAATTGATTTCATTATTAACGTAGTTCTGAGGATGAATTCTATTTTGAACTGCATTAATTAGCACTCCCTTCACCTCATTGTTATGTATACTTTGGAAATAATGTACTAAACTATTTACTGATGATATGTCAAGCAGTACACCTGTACCTTGAGGATGGCCTCTATCATATAAATCCCTTGCATGAGAATCAAATATTTTGAACCTCAAATTACTATTACGATATGTAGCAACAGCTGTGCACCCAACTGTTAATACGAAATTGGTGCAGTTTTCAGACATGTGATTCAAAGGTTCTTTGTAAAGAAGTACAGTACTGATATCCTTCTATTGTAGGCTCTTGATGTACAGTACAAGTGTAGCTTTCACTGTATTGAAGTTGATAGTCAGTATCAAACACATTCAACATTGGTGGTAATTCTGTCTGCATAAAAAAGGACTGTCTGGCTAATTAGAGATCTTTCGCATAACTTGACTCTATATGTATAGGAAATCGCACAATCTCGAGACCAATTTGGAAATTAATAGGTACAAGTAATGTTTTGAAAGTTCTTGTAATTGCATGAGTCTTTAGGCCAGTGCAATTAAATAACTTTCAAAACATTACAAGTGCCTATTAATTCCAAATTGTACGAGAAGGTCGTGCGATTTTTTATTTATAGTTCACTCAACAAAATTTTATAAAAAATGCGAAGCGAAAGCATTCAGCCATCTTCATTGCGTTTGCTATAACTGACCCTTTTCCAAGAAAGCTAAGTCAAGAACAGCATAGAAAGTGTTAACATTGCTGTAAAACCTTTTTAAATTAGTATTTTATGTATGATTTGAACTGCAAAATACTAGAAAACAATTTTACATCTTAAGTAAAAAGCCATTTTAAGGTATGTTTACAACTATTGAATGACATTACTGACAGCTAAACAGCAAGTCAAGAAGCGACTAAGCGAAAGTTGAGAGTTTACAGTTCGCTAAAATAATTTTTTTTTCCTCTTAGCATTTGCTAATAACTGCAAAAACACAATTTCATAAATACTTTCTTTTAAAACAAGTTAGCTGGACAGCATCCCATGGGATAAAAGCGACAAATACGACTTCAAGTTAAAAGTTTTGAAGTACAGCTTGCAGTTAACAAGTCGCCAGTGATCAGACCTTGTGCTTTGGATATTATTCTCTCCCGTAGCTTGAAGAATTTCGCTGCTATTTTCTTTGAATAATGAATTATCTGAAGATTTTATTATTTTAAGACTGGATTGACAACTTAGGAGCAATTAACTCGTGATAAATAGCTGAATTCGTCTCTCTACAACTACTCAACAGTTTGCCGGTAAGATTTGATCTTATCTATTTTAAAACAAAAAACGAGCTTCTACCCGCTGTGTTCTTTCTGTAAACAAAAAGAAATTTGATTTAAAACTATTGTTAGCTGTTTTCTACATATTGTACAATTGTACATGTGGTGTTGAATTTATTTTTCGAGAAAACCACAGAAGACAACTGGTAGTAAAACGAGAACATTCAAAGCCCAACTCAATTTGTTTGGCGAAAATTAGAAAGACTTTCTACTACAAAACATGACTTATTATGTCTTGAATTTGTCAAGTTATAATTTAGGCCTTCCTATGTGTGTATTGAACAGTTTTCTGAAATTTCTCCGTTTTAATCTATAAAACACTGATTTTTTGGGTATTTCACTGGTGAAATTTGCCGCTTTTGGCCGTGTTTCCATAGCGACCTAATTTGTACTCCCACGGAGTACCAATTAACGCTCGAATTGTACTCCTAGACCAATCAGATTCGAGTAATTTTATCAACTGTACTATAAGTTGAGAAATACCTACAAAATATGCAAGTCATAATTTTTCAATAGATCTAAGGCAAACAACAATAGTCGCAATATTTTTCTGTTTGTATGAGATATGACCCATTAACTTAATACAAAAATAAATCTTAAAGTACTTTGTTGAAAACAAATTATTTTCCACTCTTTATAGTAATATTTCAGTGCTTAGTTTAAACTAACTACTAAAGATATCTCAAGGCTATACATAATTTCCCATTTAGCTTTTGGAAGTTTATACTGATATAGCTGAAATCCTGATACTAACTGTAGCCACTGACGTCATTCATCGTTGTCATAACTATCACTTCGGTATTTTTCTACAATACTATTTAGTTTGTCCATCATTGCCATGGCTTTATTGTACATTTTCCTAGTGTTTATAGTCTTAGATAATTTGGTGGTCTTCTGTTTGACCTGGTAGGGTAGCGATGAGCTTTAGGACTTGATCCGGGTTGTACAGCTGGTGCTGTTGTAGTGTTCTCAGTCAATCTTTTCAGGATTCGATCTTGGTGGAGGGCAACCTTGGATGTCTTTGGCTGAGAATCATCTGTCGGCAGATTTGTAGCATCAGGTTCTGTTACCATGTCTTGATCAATTACTGGTGTAGAGTCACTGGACTCAACATCTAGATTATTATTATTATTATATTTAATGAGGAAGCCACACTCATCAGTGATGATTTTCAGAAGGGTCCTCTAAAATGAACATGAATGATATGAGATATAGATATTACACATATTATATGCATAATTCAAGCAATATATAACCTATTTAGTTGTAAAGAAACGATTTTAAAGTAGACAAAATTTTTTTAATGATGACATAAAATTAATATTTGAAGGTAAAGCGTTCCAGTCATTTATGAAAAAAAATTAGTTTTGTCTTGCCCCCAATTTGTTCTGAATAGTGGTGGCCTCATGGCTGTTGCTTCTCTTGTGTTGTGGGTATATAGCTGACTGCAATAGTTTATTTGTTACATAAAGATACAATGATGGAAAAGTCTTCTCTTTCGTAGTGGATGTCATTGCAGTGATTTTAGAGCGATTTAATAATAATAATCTTTATTGCACATCAAATAAAATTTTAAAATATGCTTCAGGAAAACTCTCTCACATAGGTGATTTTCAGAGAGGTCCTGGAATTAACTTAAAATAAAATAAACGAAAAAAAAGAACAATATATAAAATAGAATATAAAAGCATGAATAATAAAATAAAAAATTCGACTAATGTATATAAAGCTAAAAATTGTAAAACATATTGTAAAAAGGAATATATGAGTTTGTGAAACTAACTGGAGAAATTGCGTTTGAAGACTTGAACACTACTAGAGTTCCTTAATTCTTGACTTAGATTATTCCATTCATTAACGGCCTGATATTCAATCCTTTGTTTTCCCCAATTTATTTTAACTTTAGGAAGCCTCAAGTTATCTTTACTCCTAATATTATAATCATATATATCAGCATTCTTAGTGAATGTAAAACTATGTGAGGCTAGATTGTTAATACACTTGTAAATATATAAACATCTATGTAGTTCCTCCAGACGAACCCAACCCAGTGCCTTAAGAGCATCAGTCGCTGACGAGTGTAAAGGCATGTCTAAAATAATTTTAGCAGACTAATTTTGTAATATTTGTAGAGATTTCATTATTTCTGTTATTCTTGTCTCCCCATACAATATCTGCATAGTCAAAAATTGGAAGAATTAAACTATTATAAAAAAGTAAACGTGTATTCAAGGGGAGCAGAAAATAAAGCAAGAAATAACCTCCACATAATCTTTCCACGTAAAATCAGATGATAAAGTTACGCCCAGATACTTAAAAATATCGGTTCTTAAGATAGCATTATTACGTATTGTAATTGATAAATCATGCGCTAGATTGATAGTTTTCTTACTACTACCAATAATCATACATTTACTCTTATCTAGATTTAGCGATAATTTGTTGCAATTGAGCCAATTTTCTATTTTAAATTAAATCAGTATTAAGGCTGTTTTGTATATCGCTAACGTTCGAAGAAAAACAGTAAAGTACAGTGTCATCAGCATAAAGTGACATCTTGCAGTGTTCAGGTACACTCGACAGATCATTGATATTGATAACGAACAACAGAGGGCCCAAAATACTTCCTTGTGTCACCCCATGACTTACAGGCAGAGCATCAGACAATTCACTTCCGCATTCTCACTTCTGCGTTCTGTTGCTAAGATAAGACTGGAACCAACAAAGCGCATCCTGTGAGACACCAATAGATTTTAATTTGGACAAAGGCTTTGGACAGATCTAAAAATACAGCTCCACAAACATTACCCTGCTCCATTTTTCCTAGTACTTGTCAGCAAAACTTGTGAGGGCGGTAACTGTAGAGTTCTTGGGTCGAAATCCTAACTGCTTGTCTGTAAGGAGCCTGTTGTTAATTAGATAGCCATAGTTGCCTGTGAGCTGCTCTTTCGGTGATTTTGCTTAAGGTTGGCAAGATTGATATAGGCCTGTAGTTTGAGGCATCAGTTCGTTCTCCTGTCTTGAAAAGTGCAGTGACCTTTGCTGATTTCCAGATTTTAGGAAATGTTTGAGTTCTGATTGAAAAATTCAGCAAATAGGTAATAGATGGACATATCGTCGATGCAGCACATTTCAATAGTCGTGCACTAATCTTGTCAAGGCCAATTGCCTTGTTGGTCTTAAGGGCAAGAAGCTGTTCCATGACAAAAGTTTCACACACTTCGCTCAGCTGAAAATTCACAATATTCCCATTGTCTGCAAAAATAGAGCACAGAGACAGACAAGAGACGAATTTTTCAGCAAGCACTCTACCAACTAAAGAAAAATAAACGTTTTGGGCAGTTGCTATGGACTTAAAATCTGTATGCTTGATTTCATCTGCAATGATACATTGTGGACCGATCTCTTTGTTTTTGCTACGTTGTGAAGCTTCATTAACAGCATTCCACATTTCACGGCAATCACCTTTGTTCTGTTCTATTAAATTACAGTAATAGTTGGATTTGGAAGACTTGATCAATTTATTCACAAGATTCTTGAGCTTTTTATACATATTCCAGTGATATGAGGAGTTTGATTTAAGTGCCTTGCGATGATGATAGTCACAATCTCTCATTGCTTCCGATATTTTATTATTCATCCATGGTGCTGGTGTGCCTTTAACTCTTCTCTTCTTTATTGGTGCATGAGTATCAGCAACATCAGAGAATAGTTTATTCCACGTTATTACAGCATCATCAATAGAGCTTTCATTTTGAGAAAGGTGCCATGGTACATTTTTCAAATCTGGATTGAATGAATCAGCGTCAAAGTGTTTATATGAGCGGTATTCAATAACTCTCAGAGGAGCTTTTATAACACCTGACTTGACTACACAGAATACCAGAGAATGATCGCTCAGCGGGAAAGAAACAACGCCAGAGTTCACAATGCGGTGTTCGTTATTCACAAAAATCAAATCAATCAAAGATTTACATTCCTCAGTGATTCTTGTATGTTCTACTATGACTTGATTCATATCCACGGAGGTCATAAAATTTTTCAGCTTTTGTTTATCTTGTTTCTTGCATTTTGTGATTTTTGGTGAAAAATCCACATTAAAGTCCCCAAGCACAATTACTTCAGACTTATACATATCAATCAAAGAGAAACTTTCTCGTAGTCCAGAAATAAAACAGTCTAAGTTCAAGCCAGGTGCCTTGTAGGTGCTGCAAATTAAAGTAGGCTTCCAAACTTTGCGAATAAACTCAATCCATAATAGTTCATTTTCACCATTATTCAGATCATTGCGTACAATAAATGGGAGACCATCTCGGACATAAATAATAACTCCACCGCCTATCTTACCTCCATTTCTATCTCGTCTTACACATGTATAACCAGGAAGCTTTATCTCTTCATCCTGAACAGTTGAGTTTAGCCATGTTTCTGACATTGTCAATACATCTATCGAATTATGTTGTAGCTCTAGGCGGAGAGAGTCCATTTTGTTGCGTATGCTTCAAATGTTTAAATGAGCTATTTTCAGTCCTCTAGTTTTCTTAATATCATCTAGGCACTTGAAACCACGGTTAATCTCAACATCACCCGATAATACAATGACTGCGAGGGCCAACCAAGCATGTTGAAAAAGTTTGCAGGCCATGGAGGTGGAACGTGAAACCAAAGACTCTCCATGGTTCGACTTGACTGGTTTCTATAAACTTTGAATTTCGACTTTCACAGCCAGCTGAGACACAAAATAGACATCTACATCATTATAACTGGTCTTATTCCAAACACTTGGATGGTTAAGAAAGCTGGTAAGAGCGATTAGACAGAATAAAAAGCAAAAACTTGAGGAGCAAAATTGCAAGTGTCCAGTCGCCATGCTTCACTTCACTTCAAAAGAGCGTCAGTAGCAGAAGACCATGGAGGCAAGTTGAGGATCAGCTTGGCAGCTTTGTTGTGACAAGTTTGCAGGGAATTCATGAGACTTGAGTTGTGGCAGTTGCCCCATACTATGACTCCGTAGTCAAGCAGAGGAAGGACTGTTGTTTTAACTACTAAGTCTAAGAGGTGGAGTACGCCAAGCCTTGAAGAGACTTTTTGCTTGATATAGTCAACGTGGTCTGACCAATTCATGGTTTGGTTTACTAATACCCCAATATGTGCCATTGACTGTCACCTCGATTGAGTTTATAGATTTTATTTTCTTGGAATTTTCGATGAGCATGATTTTGGATTTCTTGGTATTTAGATTAAGTCTATTTTGTGGTAGCCAATTTAAAACGTTAAGTAAGTCAGAGTTCAGCTTGTCTTGAATATCTGATGCATCATCGGAGGAATAATACAAATCAGCATACATAGTTATCTTGGTGAATGTAAGATGTTGAGGAAGATCATTTATGTAGATTAAAAACATGAGTGGTCCAAGTATTGATCCTTTGGGAAATCCCAATGTAATGAGCGCACGATCAGACATGTATTCCCCTGATACTGCAATCTGTTGACGATTTCTCAGATAAGATTGGAACCATGCTTGAGAAGATTCGGAGATACCCAAAGAGCTCAACTTTTTTAGTAAAATATTGTGATCAACAGTGTCAAAAGCTTTTGTTAAGGTCCAGGAAGAGAACGCCAGGTAATTTACCATCCTCAAGGTTTTGTAACAGTTCATAAGTGAAATTTAATAAAGCTGTACATGTAGAAGACTTAGGTCTAAAACCGAACTGCTTTGAAGACAGTAGCTTGTGGTTGTGAAGGTGGTCGTACAGCTGTTGGTGTATGATTTTCTCAAGAATTTTACTCAGAGTGGGCAATACGGCAATAGGTCTGTAATTTACAGGATCGGTTCGTTGTCCAGATTTAAATAAAGCCACGACTTTAGCATTCTTCCAAACATCAGGAAATGTAGAAGATGAGATGGAGAGATTAAAGATGTTTGCTAGATGAGGTCCAATCACTTCGGACTTTAGAAGCCTTGCACTAATTTTATTGAGTACTATTGCTTTATTGGTTTTCAGATTTACGAGATGTTTGATGACGTCATCTGTTGATACTTCTTAAAATGAGAGTGTTGTTCCAAGGTGAAGAGGTGCAGTTTTAGCGGTAGCTTTAGTAAGAGTTTTGGTAAAATTTTCTGCTAATTTCTGACCAATGGTAACGAAGTAATTGTTGAAGATTTTCACAATGTCCTTTGATGTGGTGTATGTTTTTCCATCGTGAATGATCAAAGAAACGGAAGAAGTAGCTGTTTTGCTTGGTAAAGATTGCTTGATTGCAACCAAAGCTGGTTGCTATTATCCTTTGAGCTTTCAATAAGGGTGCAGTAGTAGTCGGATTTAGCTTTCCTAATCTCAGTATTTGTTAAATTTCTCAGTTTTCTAAAAGTTTTCCAGTGATGTTCAGTTTTTGACTGGATGGCCTGGCGGTGGTAGTGGTCGCAATCATGCATCAGTTTACAAAGTTTCGAAGATAGCCATGGAGCTGGCTGGCCCTTAAGACAACGTTGTTTGATTGGAGAGTGCTTGTTTGCGATGTCATTGAACAAATTCTCCCATGTGTTAACTGCATGGTTTACATTATTCGTTGAGTAGATTAAATTCCATGGTAATTTAGAGATTTCATATATGAAATCATCTTTGGCATAGTTTTTATGAGAGCAGTATTCAATTGTTTTGGGCTTGGATTTTGGTACACCAGATTTTAGAACGCAATACACCAGAGAATGATTGCTAAATCCTACTGGAATTATTCCTGAATCAATGATTCGGTGTTCTGTATTGGTAAAAATCAAGTCGATTGCAGGAGGAGTGCTCTGAGATACTTATGGGTCCAACGATGATTTGTTTCAAGTCAAAGTTTGTAGCGCATTTAATATAACAATAATAATAATAATAATAATAATAATAATAATAAAAATAATACTCGCGTGCTCTCATCCCACAAGGTTAACGCTCGTTTGGCTCCGTATTTTTCTCTTGTTTTTATAGTTCTTTAACAATCTTCTGCTGTTTGTTAGACATCTGAAACGCAACTGGCTCGCACTAATGACAAATATAAATACGGTGCACTTTAGAATTCTAAACAAAATCAAGGTTGTTTCTTCATTGGTATCCAAAGCTGTAATAAGTTTTACTTACAAAATCAGTACCTTCTCATTAGAGAGCACCCATACCCGTGACGGTGAAATAAGCGTAATATTGAAATCAAGCTAAATGCCGATGAAAACATTCCTACGAGACCAAAGACCTCGAAATCTGCTCAGACCTGCTCAAAGTTATATTTGCAACTAAACATTTACGCGTAATTCACCGGGTTTCTCGACAAGGTGTTACATGTGACTGCAGCAAATAGTAAAAAATAATACAGATTGCAACGAAACACAAAAATATAGCCTGACATTTGGAATTCGCCGAAACAAAGTCTTGTTTATTTACTGAATGGATAGAATTGTGAACCATAATGCTGGAGAGGATTTGAAGTAACTGCTAGTTACTGCAATTCTCAATATTCTGCGAACTCAGACATTTCAACAGCTTGTTGTGAAACTGGTTTTTCGCTGCCGTCAATCAAAACTAATCAGTTGGTACCTTTTATATTTTTGACTGGCGTCAGTGTAAAACCAAATTCCAACGAGAAACTCGCAACTACCGGCGCTGCTTCGAAATCAAATTCTCGCATTTTGATTGGTTAACTTGTACGAAACTTTGGCAGGGTGGCCACGGTAAGGCGCGTCACGCTGTAAGTCCTCTGGATGACACTTTTATAGGTAGAACGTCATTGCTTTCTTGATTTGACGAACTGATAGGTGAGTCAGATGTTGAGTTAACAGAACTGTTGAGACTAGTTGATGGCAATATACAAGGATCACATATCCAAGGAACAGCAGGATCACAATGTCTCTTGAATTCCTCTTTATCCATAGCCATTCACTTTGAATGATGCACACTTGTTTGTGGTTGCACTTTACCTTTGAGTAGTTGATCTACATGTCTCTTCCACAACTGTCCTCTTGCTTGTGCCAAGAACTTCAGATATCTTTCCAGGCAGCCATTTTTCTCCTGCAACATAGTTTCTCACCATCACGGTATCTCCCTCTGGAAACTGTCGTAATTGTCTTTTTGCAGTTCTTTCTGCAATAGAATTCTGTTTCTCTACATACCGATCAAACTACAGCACAATCACTGCCATAACAAATCCGTTGCCTACCAACTTATAACTTCACTCCTATTTAACCAAATCAATGAGATAATCAAAGAAATCTTTATTAGAGAAAACTGGTGTAGTTGAAACCATGTCGTTATACCCAAAGTTGCATATGTAATGAATTTCTTCCAAGAAACTGTACAGAGACTACAAATCTCTTGGTAGCGAACATTTTCTTCACACATTCTGTTACAACAAAACGGAGGAATAGTAGGGTGGCTTAATGATTTTTTTGTGCACTTTTGAGTACAAGCACCAAACTTGGCACGGATGTTCCTTGGGTCATGCCAAACAGATTCAGAAGGGGTGCCAAAAAATCGGACACTCAGGGGGGAGAGGAGGGGTAATTTTGTCAAAGCACCATAATCCCTGAAGACAAAAGGAAAAAGAGACAGGAAAATATATATTTTGCTTAGTAAAGTTAGTTTAAAACATTTTAACAAGATGTTGGTTAATTTCATGGTACTTTATATGGGAGGGGAGGGGTATGGGCACCAACCAAGCAAGTACTAATAGGGGGGAAGGGGGCGGATTGGATATACTTATTTTTAAATAAACCCTTATAAAACTATTTTGCAAAATTTATAGAGTTAATTACTACCCTCCCGATTGAATGTCGAGCTTATCAAGAAGGTATCGAAAAGTTCGGAAAAGTTTTCTTAATCTGTGATTTTCACGAAACCACGAGGCCGTTGTGTCGTTATGTCAAATAGCAGAAATATAGAGATAGCTGGTAAAATTTTGAACTGCCAATCAAACCAGTATCTGTTCAAATATTATTTACAATACGAAAATGGTAGAAAATATTTTTGAATATCAAGAGGAGTCATGGTTTGGCAAGTAGGTAATATAGTTGCGAGACATCATTCAAGTTCTTCTAGATAAGGATCATTCTATCAGTAAATTAGGCTATACATTAGAGTCATATTTTGATCAACACAACTCAATTTACTTAATCAGGCTCTCAAAAATAGCCAAGATCTAGTCACATTGATTTCTAAGCTAAATGGTTTTGGCCCTCACGCAAAAGTCCTAAACAATATAATTCAAGCACTATTCCTAAGTGTCGGAATTCTGGCAAACTTCAGTACGGTTGCAAAGCTCTGTGCAGGGAATGTTTGCCTTTAAGCATTTGCAACGGATAGCTGGAACATCCGGCACTCTTGCATCCGCACTTCAGCAATTCCCTGCAGGCTTTAGACGCTTCTGGGATCAAGTCTTTCTCATCTCCCATGCCGCCAAACCCGTTTGGTGCAGGAATCCTCTGCTGGTTTTCTAAAGTCATCTAGATGGTCGTCTGGTACAAGCTACTCTGTTATAGTGATGTAGAAGAGCGTCCTGAAAAAGCAAGGGGGAAAAGGAACCAGATCATAGAGACTGGGAAAAGCTGTGTAGAAACCTGGCTATAAAGAATTCATACTCTATATCAAACTCAAACATACTTGCGTTGGTGGAATACTTTAAAGTTACCACAGTTGTTTGGTGAAGCTCTCTCTTCGTGTGGCGTTAACCTTGCGTTCCGAACTATTTTGTCATAAATAACAACAAATCACTCAATGACCAGTAAATGCCACAGAGTCGGTATGTAAAGCGATGTATTTTCCATGTAGAACCCTCAGAAAAGCTTCATTCCAAGCGCCCCACACAGACTTTCCCCTCTTCTTTCGAAGGACGATGTGGTATCGCAGCCGGTGATGGCATAGAATAGTGGAAGCGTCATCACTTCTCTAGGTCCCAAGGCTTCGCAAAGTGGTGTTGATCATCAAACAATGTTTTTCTGTGCCAAAGGCGATCCACAATCTCGGGTTAAGGTCGGGTGATAAGACAGACTGTACACCGTAATAGAGTGTACCTGTACACCGTATCCTGGCAGAAACATC
Organism: Anthopleura sola; assembly: GCA_023349425.1. Lineage (NCBI taxonomy): Eukaryota > Metazoa > Cnidaria > Anthozoa > Actiniaria > Actiniidae > Anthopleura > Anthopleura sola. The sequence goes on along the minus strand of JALHLI010000050.1, from coordinate 380,362 downwards.
ACACCTTTCTTCAAATAAGGATAAAACAGCTTACAAGGCTTTTTAAATCGAAGTCGGAATGAATTGCGAAGTGTTCAATAGAAATCGGTCATTCAAAAGTCCCTGCTTTCATCCAGCATGCTACACGTCGTGTTCCCCTGTGCCAAAATCTCAAGGGAACTCTTCTTCAACCTTTCGATATCTCAACTCGAATGTTAACAAGCACAACATTCAATCGGTAGAGTATTATTTCAATAGACATGCTGCAAAATAGTCTTTATTTTGGGTTTATTTAAAAACAAGTATATCCCACCTGCCTCCTCCGCCCTACTGGCTCGGTTGACGTCCATACCCCTCCCCTTCCCCGATAAAATACCATAAAATTAACCAATATCTTGTTAAAATGTTTTAAACTAACTTTACTAAGCAAAATATATATTTTCCTGTCTCTTTTTCCTTTTGCCTTGAGGGATTATGGTGCTTTGACAAAATTGCCCCTCCCCTCCCCCTGAGTGCCCGATTTTGTGGCACCCCTTCTGAATCTGTTTGGCATGACCCAAGGAACATCCGTGCCAAGTTTGGTGCTTGTACTCAAAAGTGCACAAAACGGCCCTTTTTTGTCGCTAAGCCACCCTACTAAAGGTGTTGTCGCGATCTCTCGGTTATTGATGAAACTCTTATCGTTTGCTTGAAACGATTATACTAAGCTAGAGCTTTACAACAAGCCGTGATACTGAATATTTTGAAAAGTAAAAGCGGAGATATATGAGAAACTTTGGGTTGGTAGCAAAAATACTGTGGATACCGGCTAGAATTATTAAAATCTAACCAAGTTGACTTCAGTTCGTTTGTTCAGTTTTTGGCCTCTATACATACAATAACTGTTTCCAATTTATCTCCACTGAGGCACCCATAAATCATTTCTTGTTGAATTTTGGTGAAAATGAGAAAACGATGTATTTCATTTGAAAAAAGCATGAACGTGTGACTTGATATATATATATACGGCATTTATTACTCGATTCGAGCATTTTACACTTTGTAAAGAGACAGCATATCAGTGAAAAAAAGTGATAATGGTCAAAAATTAACATTGGCTGTGGTCACACTAGGACATTTAACTTTAGTTACTGGCAAGTTAACTGTAGTTAGGAATTTTTTTAGTGTGACCGGTCTAGTTAGTTTTAACTATAGTTTCAGAGCTCGGGCGGCATCGGCGAAAAACAAAGAAATTTAACTCTAGTCTAATTAAGGAAGATGCATGGGTTAAGCTCTAGTTAAGATCAGACAAGATAAGAAGAACTAATCACAAGACTTTATTTGACAGGTAATTGTATATATGTCTCGCCACAAACAAAACACGTCTACTTTGCGTTTCTCGTTGCTTTAAGTTTCTAGTTATTTTACTGAGTTTAAGGTACATTTGGATTACGGCTTACATGATAAAATGAACTTCGAGGACAGCAATTCTCAGTCACCATTATACATACACGAGAATAGGTGAGTAGTTGAAACTGAGAGAGAGAGAAAGAGCCGAGTGAGTAGTAAATAAATTGTCCAGATTTATCTTCTTTATAATGTTTAGCAGCAGTCCGAATGTAGTGAGTGTATTCGAAATATCTCATGCTTTTTATACTTATGTGAGTAATTGTACAGGCTGAATTTGTGGCTTTCCTTTCTTTTTACTTAGCTCTACTGTCAACTTTCCACTGTTTGTGCCCTCGTCCTCTGCATCAGGAGCAACAGGTTTATATACGACAAGCAATGTAAACCTTCATTCCTTTCCTAGTACTAGTAACCAATTGCAAGTCGAAAATGAAAAGCCAAAGAAAAGGAAAAGAAGGGAATGGTCAGACACCGAAACTACGCTACTGTGGGAGTCGTATGAAGCTGCATATATCGCTGGCAAAGTTACCAGCAAGACATCTAAGACCAACAGTGAGGGATGGGGAATTGTATTAAAGGAATTCAACCAGCAGTTAAGCAGGTGTAATATTCATCCGCGAACTCTACAGCAAGTGAAAGAAAAGATAAATAATCTCAAAACTGAACATAAAAGAATTAAAGATAAAGAATCTCACACAGGCGAAGAAACCCAGGCTAAACCATATTGGTATGAAATGGTGGACCTTGTTCAGGGGGAAGAGAAGAAATAGATCCTCCCTTCTTGTTTGATCCCAGCAAAAATAAGGCTTCTATTTCAAAACGAGCAGCAGAAGCTGATGAAGAAACAGAGCAAGATGAGAATTCTGTTTCACCAGCTTCATCTACTTCTACTTTGGATAAAGAGAAAAGTGTGAAAAAGTCTAAGAAAAGAAAGCAGAAAAGTGATGAAGAGGCCGAGAGTTCGGAGAGGAAAGAGTTTCTTAAAGTCCTACAGAGACAAGTAGACCTATTGGAAAAAGGACAGGATAGGGATGACAAGATGATGAGCAGACTGGTTGACTTAGAAGAAAAAGCAGAGGAACGACAAAAAGAAATCTTAATGGCTATCATTAATAAGTTGTAACAAAAACATTGAACGTTTTGCCTTTATTATGATGACCATTTCTTTCAGTTTCAGTTTGTTGTTTACATACTTTCAGTTAGTTGTGTTATTTAACCAATTGAAAGAAGAATAGTTACAAGTATTCGAAGTGAAGGTTGTGTATGGTTGCTTTTATCAACCAAAAATGTTATAATTGTTGTATAGTATTGATTATTAGAGTGTATTTGATTAAATTGTTCATAAATTATAAACGGTATATAAGTACGTAAAAATAAATACTTTGTTGTTACTGAAAAATATAACAGCTACATCTATGACTTCAATTTAACACCAGTCATAATTGATTTCAAATATAGTCACTGTTAATTCAGATACAGCTTCACTTCTGGGTTTAGAGATTAAGGGCAGGGGTGTTTTGTACTTCCAAAAACATGCAATTTGCTGTAGAAATTCTCTTCCACAAAATCCTTGGTGCATGATCAATCATGGGTAAACAAACAATCTTATAGGATCTCTCATAGCATTTACAAGTAGGATTGTTATTGGTTCCAGCGGGTGGTGGTCCTTGGTCATCATCATCATCATCATCAAGATCTGGATCAGGCTCACCCCTCTTAATGCAAATGTTGTGCAGAATACGACAAGCTACCACAGTTCTTGGTACATTTTCTGTATGGATTTCAAGCTCTTTTCGAAGACATCTCCACCTCCCCTTTAAGATCCCAGAGGCTCGCTCTGCTACCACTGTAGCCTTACTCAGGATAGTATTAAATCTAACTTTTGATTGTTCCAAATTTGGTATATTTTGGTAAGGTTTAATAAGCCAGGAAAGCCCAGGGTAGGCACTGTCTCCAACGATGATAGGACCTACTTGAACACGTCCTATGTTTCTAATTGGTCGTTGGAGAATCTCATTCCTCTGGACTCGACCAAAGAAACCACTCATTCTTAATACCCTTGCATCATGAATGCTTCCTGGAAAACCCACTGCCACATCTAATAAGCACCCGTCACCACCAACAATATCTTGTAAATTCATAGAATAAAAATGCTTTCGGTTGAAGTAGCTTTCTTTGTTTCTGCATGGAGCTTTGATAGGTATGTGACATCCATCTACAGCAGCTAATATTTGAGGGACTGGAATAGTTGTTTCCTCAGAAAAACTTTTTATGGCTTGTGCTGTGTCTTGTTCAGATTCAGGAAATACAATCCAATCTCCGTACAACTCACAGAGAGAGTCATCAAATTCATGAGTTATTTGTATAGCTTATCCCAAAAGTTGATGCTGCAGTACTAAATGAATTTCCAGATGCCAGCCACCATAGAGCCACAGCAATACGTTTTTCTATTGGTATAGCTGCCCTGAATCGCGAATTTCTTTTTTCCATAGACGCACGAACGAGTTGAACTATAAACTCAAACGTTTCTCGAGAAAAACGAAAATGCTGCCTCCAGTATGGATCATAATCATATACTGGGTCGGTGATCATTTGGTTGAACCAAAATTGAAAACGTGGAAGAACCCATATTCTGTATCAGATTGTTTAAAGATGATATTGCAAACATCCTTCTTTGCCTTAATGTTTGCAGAATGAGGAGAAGATTACGCAGTCTTGTTCTTCTGCTTCGATTTTTAAAGCTTGAAATGAGAATAAGGGCGCTATTCACTCTTCCATTCGCCATATTTGTTTATCAAATTGTTGCCTACTAGATCCAACTATAGTTATGGTCCAATGCACATGGTTTCGGTTTTTGTAGTGTTGATGCGCAACCCCATCTTTTTTGAAAGTTGGTTGTATGCAGTGAGGAGTATCTGCAGTCCATTGGAAGAGTCACTTAGTATAGCAATGTCACCAGCATACTGGGCTTCCCTTATGTATTCCGTTGTAACTTTCGTCTTACACTTGAGTCTGCTTAGGTCAAACAGATCTCCATCATAACGAAATCGAATTTGGTGCGTAAATTCCGTAAAGGGTTGGTGCAAGTTTACATCATTGTTTGACTCCGCTGTTATATTCAAAGGCTTTAGTTAGTTCACCATCAATGATAAGTCTAGCCTGCACATTGGTATAGAGCTTTTTGATGATCCTAATGAACTTTGCTGGGCAACCAAGTTTACCTAGGATGTTGAAAAGAAGCTCTCGATTGACGGTGTCAAACGCTTTAGTGAAATCGACAAAAGCTATGTACAGGTTTCTTCACTGTTCCCTGGACTTCTCCATTACTTGTCGAAGTGTAAAAATCCCATCCACTGTACTTCGTCCACTACGGTAACCTGATTGAGACTCAGGGTAGACCTTCTGGGCAATTTTGTTCAGCCTCTGAAGTAGAATATCAGCAAAAACTTTACCAACTACACTCAGTAATGATATACCTCTTTAGTTAGAGAGCACAAATATCTATACATGTCTTCTCTAACTCTCTGCAAATGATAGCTGTTGCCCTCTCTGGTCTGATGGAATCAGCACTGTTATTCGTCGTTCTGACGTTCTAGGCACCGAGGGTAAGTGCTTCCCTTTTGGGTATATTTTTGTCATGTTGATAATCTTCGATTGTAGAGTTGTACGGCCTTTGCCAATTTCTCACCACTGCCGCAGTGTGTGGCGCATCGATTCCTTTCTTGTGATGCTATATTCATAAATAAATGTATGGCTGCACCTGCGATGACGGCACTACTCGGTGCGGAGTAGTGCCCCTTGGCAAGAGCTGCTGTTATATCGGCGGCGCAGCAAAACTGTGACAGCCACAGCAAAACTCTTGTTGCAAATTTGTGCCAGAAATGCTGCTGGATTGACGAACATAACTGGCGTGGATTTGAGATCTGAGTTACCTTCTCCTAGCCTTTGCCTAAAAAGGCAGGACCTGCAAGGCAGCAGGAGGTTTGAAATGAAAGTTTCCCTCTCCTATCACAAAGTGTTGGCTAGACTAGGCACCTTTGGAAGTACCATACAGACATGCATGAGGACCAAAAACTAACAGTAGGAACATTTTCCTCAGCCAAAGGACCCTTGCTGCGATGAGGTACTACCTCTATACAGCCTGCAGATGCAGTTTATTGTCTTACCCAGGGCACGTGACTTGATGAGGCTTGTTGATTTGATGAAAACAAGCTAAGATGGCGTCGCGTGTCACCTTGACCATTGAATCAAGATTTTTTCTTCGTTTGTTTGATTTTTGGCAAGTTAGAAATGATAACAATATGCGAGACTTTCTTAACAAACAGTTTTTCATTGACATGGTTAAATAGAAGTGAAGTTATAAGTTGGTAGGCAACGGACTTGTCATGGTAGTTTGATCGTTATGCGATCTTTGTTTGATCCCTCGTATCGTGTCATGATCGATAAAAAATACTCTCAACTGCTTTACGAATGTTGATATAAAGTTTTATCACTGTTGATCAAGCTTTTTTACGTTGGTTTGCGAATAGTTTTGGTAGCTAAAGTACTTCGTCATGGTAGCGAAATTACTTCAACATGGTAGCGAAAGCATAGTCATTGGTAGCGAAGGTACTGGTAGCGAAAAGAAAAATGGTAGCAAAAGTACCGGATACCCTTCATTTTCAAGGAAGTATATAATATAGTATATAATATATTCATTAATAATACAAGGTCATTGGCAGAATTGATTCCTTGTTTGCTATTGTAAATCAAAGAGCACAAATGCATTGCAACACATTGTTGTCCAGAATTTTTTCTAAATACCAGCTCATTACCTTATAATAATAATATAATAATAATAATGCTTTATGTTTTTCCCCGCCAATCAATAATTATTTTAAAATAAATAATTGTTGCTTTTCCTGAAGCTCGTTTACGGAGCAAAGGTAATAATCACAACAACACTGATATGGACTGAAATGGCTATGGGCAACTTCCCATAGCCGATTTATTTAAATTTAAAAATTAATCAAACTGATTTAACTGATAACAGTTCATAATTAAACTTGCCCCAATAAAGGTGAGGGCCAAAACATGCACCATACAGGCAAAGAGGAGGAGAGAGGGGAGGGGGCGGGCCAAAAAGTTGTTAGTTTCAACGCCAAGGTTGATGTCAGAAAGACCACGCCGTCACGCCACGCTGCCTTAAATATGCCCCAGAGAGGGGTTAGGGTAATAACTCCGGAAATTGACCCCCTCTAAATACCCGTATGATACACTGATTACATAACAATATTCTTAGTAGTAGTATTAATCATACCATTAAATCAAGACAAACAGATTAGCCAGGGAAAACATAAAATTCCTATTTGCAAGCAAATATTTTTATTTATGTTTTTCCCCGCCAATCAATGATTATTTTAAAATAAATAAATGTTGCTTTTCCTGAACCTCGTTTACGGGGCAAAGGTAATAATCACAACAACACTGATATGGACTGAAATGGCTATGGGCAACTTCCCATAGCCGATATATTTAAATTTAAAAATTAAACAAACTGATTTAACTGATAACAGTTCATAATTAAACTTGCCCCATTAAAGGTGAGGGCCAAAACATGCCAAATGCACCCAAAATGAGGTGCAAGCCCCACCCAAAGGAAAAGCAGCATCCCGAAGAATGTATATAAGAAAATACCAAAGCTGAATGAACTGAAATCGCTCCATCTGCTGCCCTTGCAAATCAGTAATGGAATGATTTCAGCTATAACAACATGCAAGTTGTTAAAATTATCATAATAGGTAAACAAATAATGAAAGCAGATGTGGCATGATTGCTGCCCTTGCTAATCAATCACAAACCACCTACAAATAATGAAAGCAGATGTGGTTTGTTTGCTGCCCTTGCTAATCAATCACAAACCACCTACAAATAATGAAAGCAGATGTGGTGTGATTGCTGCCCTTGCTAATCAATCACAAACCACTGAACAGACAGAAAATATGTATGTGGATGGAAACTGCAGCCCTTGCAAAACAGTTACCAAGCACACATGTAAGAAATTTTTTGTTGTAAATGCCATAGTTTCTCCCCCTGCAAGAAACTATGACATTGAAGATGTGGAAAAAGACTGTAGCCTAATGTATTTGAGGAAATAGTTAGAGTTCCATCTGCCCAACGCCCTTATCTGGGCATCAGACATCCCCTTTTTAGCAGTGTGTGAAGCAGCACCAATCCTAAAACTATGGCCTTTGTAGCGAGAACGGTCTCCCAGGCTGCACAACAGAGCAGGCAAAATTCAACAAAGCAATCAGAGATTGAATATCTCTGAGGCATACTTTTTATAATAATAATAATAATAATGATAATAATAATAATAATAATAATAATAATAACTATGATTTATATAGCATCAATTATTCCGTAGATTCAACAACGCTTTACAAAATTTATATTTTAAAACGAATAGAAAGGATAAAATACACTTGAAACAATTTATTGACTTATACATAATACATTTTTACATAATTACACAATTACATAATTTTTTTTATCATTCATATAAAATACATATTCAAAACATTTTCATGATATAATAAAAAGCATATATTTCATAATATATTAAAAAAGTAATAAAACATCAGTAGATTATAAATATTAATGAAAATATATGATTAAAATAAGCAATGAAAGATTAAACAATATCAAATGCTCTCTTGAAAAGCCTTTAAAAGTCTTTAAGTTACGTTTAAAAAGAGAAAAGGAGTCACAGGATCTAGTGTCAAGAGGTAGAGAATTCCATAGTTCAGGAGAAGCAAAAGAAAAAGTTCTCATGCCATAGGTTTTAAGATTATAGCTCTGTTTAGTAAGTAAATTTGAAGAGGAGGATCGTAGAGAAGGAGAAGGGACATAGCGACTTATTAAGTCAGAGAGATAAGAAGGTGCAGCTCCATGTAAGATTTTAAATGTTAAGAGAAGGATTTTGAATTCAATACGTTGTTGTATGGGCAACCAATGTAGATTAAGGAGGACTGGAGTTATATGTTCTTGTTTACGTGTATACGTTACCATTCTAGCTGCTGCATTTTGCACATGTTGTAGCATTCGTGTGGAGGTCTTTGGAAGTCCATATAATAGAGAGTTACAGAAATCCAACTTTGAGGAGATAAAGGCGTGAACAAGAGTCTCACATGCACTTTGACTAAGATATTTACGAATTTTCCATATATTGTGTATATGAAAGAAGCATGATTTACAGAAAGATGATATATGATCGTCAAGAGATAGTTTATCATCAAAATTAACACCAATATTCCGAGCAGCAGTGGAAGGAGAGATATCAAAGCCTGATATATTTAAGGTATTGATGGAAGGCCGTGGACTATGAATACTACTAATAACAAGAATCTCTGTTTTATCGCTGATAAGTTTAAGCATGTTGTTAGTCATCCACCTGTTTATGTCATGTACACATGCTTCAACTGCAAGTTTAGCGGACTCAGCTTCAGATACCGATGAGGTTGAAAACGTGATTTAAAGTTGAGTGTCATCAGCATAAAGATGGAATTTCAAGTTATGATGACGAACAATATCCCCAATAGGTGTAGTATATAGCAGAAAAAGAATAGGCCCTAAGATTGAGCCTTGTGGGACACCGCAGTCAAAAGAATGGGATTCTGATATACCATTCTGGACTTTAACACGAAAAGTCCTGTTTGTTAAGTATGACTCGAACCATTTGATTGCTTTTCCACTTATACCATAAATAGCAGATAACCTACGAAGAAGAATTTGATGACTAACAGTGTCAAAGGCAGCTGAAAGGTCAAGAAGTATAAGGACAACAGAACAATGGTTGTCCATGGCATGCAGAATATCATTATGTACCCTTAACAATGCCGTTTCAACACTATGATATGTCTTGTACGCTGATTGGAATTTTTCATGGAGGCTGTTACAATCAAGGTGCTCTACTAGTTGAGTAGCAACAACTTTTTCAATAACTTTAGAAATAAATTTCAAATTTGAAATAGGTCTAAAGTTAGCATATTCTTCAGGAGACAAAGATTGCTTCTTTAGTATAGGTTTAATCAATGCTTCTTTAATACTTGATGGGACCGTTGCAGTACTCAATGATAAATTGACGATCTTGGTAATAGTAGGGAGCAAGAGATCGAAACAGTTTTTAATAACCATACCAGGTAGAGGGTCAAGATCACATGATTTTGAAACAAGAGGCTGAATAAGCTTTGATAAATATTCAGCAGAGACTTCATTGAAAGATGTAAGATGACTTCTAGGCGAGACTGTTGGAATGTTGCATAAACTGGCAGTACTCTCAAAACCATTCTGAATAGCTTTAGTTTTATTAATGAAAAATTCAGCAAAAGAATTTGCAAGCAGGTTAGGAGTTGCACATGATGGAAAAAGAGGGGGAGCATTTTTGTGAATAAGCTTTACAAAAGTAGAAAACAAATTTTTTTGATTACATTGGTGTTCAAATATTACATTTGAGTAATAGTCATTTCTAGACTGACTAAAGCTTGAACAACTTTACATTGGTTGACATATAACTGACGGTCAATAGTCAAACCAGATTTACGCCAAACCCTTTCGAGTCTTCTCTTAACTTTTTCAGCTTTGATATCATCCGTGTACCAAGGAGAGGATGGACGTAGAGTAATTACACGCTCTTTAGAAGGTAGGTGCATGAGAATTAAGAACAGAAGTGAGCTTTGAATCATACTCATGAAGAAGATTATCTAAATCATTAGATGGTGATGTTATAAGAGCTAATTTAGAAACATCATTTGTAAAAGAAGGAATATCTATGCTGCTTAGTTTGCGGCATTTAGAAACTATCTTCTCAAAAGGAGCCTTTTAAGATGTAAGTCACAAAAAACAGCAGAATGATCAGAGATTGCAGGATCAGAAATAGAAAAATTGTCAACAATCTGATCATTTTTTCTAGTAATTACAAGATCAAGAATATGTTTGTCATTGTATGTAGGATTGTCGACATGTTGTTGCAAATTAAAACAGTCTAAGATGTTCAGAAACTTAAGGGCATTGGAATTAGAAGTGTCTTCGATATGAAAGTTAAAGCCACCAACTAAGAGTAGTGAACCAGATTGCGAGGAAACCTCCTCTAAAAAAGTAGAAAATTCATCAAAAAACATATTATTAGTTAGTTCATTACAACCAGATGGAGGTGGTCGATAAATAACAAAAAGTAAAATGCGTTCTGGTGAAGAATGAAGAGACATGCCCATGACTTCAAATGATTTGAATTTATTTTTTAAAGAAATTTTTACAGGCTTTAAGGCCTTTTTAAAAAGAATCCCTATTCCTCCACCTCTTCCTTTTCTTGCAACATGTTGAAAAATATAGCCTTTAGGTGAAAGTTCATTGATGATTAATTGATTATTTAATTGATTATTTGATTTCAACCAAGTTTCAGTTATGCATAATACGTCAATTTCATTTTCAACTATAAAGTCATTTAACAATAAAGCTTTATTACAAACAGATCTTGAATTCAAAATACATAACTTGGATTTTTTACAAACCTGGTTACAGAAGGGAATAAGAAGAGGAATAGAAAGATTCGCGAGGTTAGCTCCACGCTGACTGTTTTGTTCTCTATGGATGGAGGTCAATGAAGTAGAACGAGGGTATTGATCTTGTTTAGACGAAATCCATGGCACCACTGCATTTAAAGAATAATTCTTGACTCTTGATCCTGTTGATCGTTTTCCCCTAAATCTTCGAAGAATGCCCAATGATTTTAATCGGTCCCAAGTAGCAGAATCAATGGGAAATCCAGAAGAACGGCTTGAAGAAGATGTTGTTGAATATTGGCGGCAAATTTGAATACTCGCTTGAAGAGATTTCCACCAAAGACAACGAGATAAAAGAAATTTTTTAGAATATGTAAACATATTTAGAGAGCAATGATACTTAGAAGGCGAATTGATAAATAAAATCGAGTTAAACTCGAGAAAACACGGTAATATAAGTGAAAATCGAGAGAGAGATAATATAAGCAACTCTCTCGAGTGCTAATTTATACAAAATCCAAAATTTTTTACGATGCTGAAATTGGGATAAAGTCGACAGACATTTATCAATCTTATCCTTTGGTAGGCGTGCTTCAAATAGGACAGTATCCAACTCGATACCAGCAAAGGATAAAATTTGACTAGGGCCGAAAGTCTTTTCAGGTGCTATGGGTATGCCCACATAATCACAAAAATCAACAAATAATTTCAACTGGGCTTGACATACTTCAAAAGATGGAGCTATCAGCACAAAATCGTCTAGAAGATGAAGTATATGATCAATCTGTAATTTGTTTCTAGCCACCCATTCTAATGAAGTACTTAACATCTCAAATGTCCTACATGAACTGGAGCAGCCCATTGGCATACATTTGTCAAAGTAAAATTGGTTATTCCATTTCATCCCTAGCAGACTATAATCTTTGGGGGAAATGGGAATTATCCTGAAGGCGTTCTTAATGTCTGTTTTACTCAAAAATGAGCCTTGTCCCGCCAATTTAATCTGAGATATGGCATCCGTAATGGTGGCATACGAAACGCTTGAAAAGCTATCTGGAATACCATCATTTACGGAAGAGCCAGCCGGAAACGACAAATGATGAATAAGCCTAAATTCACCTGGGGCTTTCTTGGGTACAACACCCAGGGGAGAAACAACGAAATCAGAAAAGGGGGGTGAGTTAAAGGGTCCAGCCAATCGACCTGCTCTTAGCTCCTTCTGAAGTTTTTCATCAACTACATCTGGGTTTTGTAAAGCAGACAAGTTTTTAGATGAACTAGAAGGTTTTACCCTTTCACAATGGATAGAAAAACCAAAATTAAAGCCTTGTTTGAGCTGCTCAACAATAGAAAAATCATACCCCGTCAGAAAAAATTGCAAACGATTAAATCGTACTGGGGTTGGCAAATCAAGATTGTGAGGTATTCGAGGACTTAGCAGCTGGGGTTTACTTTGGGCACAAAAATTACAAAATTTAGGTTGATGCTGACCTTCACACTTGTGACAGCAATGCTTATAAGAACAACCACTACAGTCAGCCCCACGACTAAATTTAAAACAGTATCCCTTTGGAGCCCGGTTGTCGGACCGTGGCTTGGAGGCCGAGGGCTGAGGTGTAGGCTTGTAGGAATAGCATTGCTGAGCACGCATCCACAATTCCCAATGAATCTTTGCCCAAGGGAAGGATGAGGCTTGTTTCCTCCGTAAAAAACGAAAATTCTCATCGTAATACCGCCAGTTATGCCCCCTAGCTGCCAAATCCTGCACAACCTCCCCATACTTCATGAGGCAGGGGCCTCACGAGGAAATTTACGGGTGTATACCCCAACAAAAACATAATCTTCTTCGGATTACTGACAGGTTCCAGACATAAAGCCTGGGAACTGTCCTTCCCTGATCCTACTGTCAGCTGAAATTTTCCTTCAAAAACTGGATTGGACAGAAGCTGACCAAAGTCTATAAATTCATTAGCCCAAATATTGGTTTGTAACTTCTCCGAAATACGTGCATCAATGGGCAAGCTTGGTGACGTGAAAACATTCGAAGGAAGATCCTTAGTCTCACCTGTCATGGCCTTCTTGATAAATTCTGCAGAATTTTGCACCAATCCAGCAGCAACATCTTCGGGAGGGACACCATCCTCAACCAAATTGACTTCCTCGATGTCGTCATCCTCAGCCAGGGCTCTGCTACTCAACTGCTGGGAGACCTTTGCCACAACTTTCTGCACAATGGTATCTATCATGCTCTCAGGGATCCCGGTCTGGTTATTTGGTGGCATATCAGAGTTACCGTCATCCACGGCACGACGAGTACTGGCACTATGAGTTCTCTTTGCTGGTCCTTTCGCTTAGGAGGCATAGTGACCTGCAAAAGAACAAGAAAGGGTAGGCAGACCACTATCAACAAAATACTGGGCAACTAAAAATGGGTAAAGAGAAACATGGTTGGAAAACATTGCCAAGTCATGGGCTGTAGAAACTAATAAAAGTGGCGGGAAAAACCTGTCAGACTTGAAGTCGACGAAAAAGCTTCCCGTGAATGCCACAAATTAAAGAAACACGGAGGTATTAACAACCTCAATACGGTAAGAAGCCTAACGGTACGAGGGAAACGTACAAACGGCTTAAATAACCTTACCATCAACACGAGGAGTAACCTCACAGGCCCGAAGGCAAAACGTGTGGATAAACCACAAATAAACACACATCTGATGCGAGGCAAGCTCGCAAAATAAACCCAGAAACAACAACCGCTGACAAGGCAAAAATCCAACCGCCTAAAGCATAGAAATTGCGCGTAAAATAGCACCGCGGTAACTACGGTACAACAAATATTGCCCAGAGGGATTCAAATGAACCCCATCAGGTAAATAAAAATCCTTAGCCGGATGAGTAAAATCCCTATGACTCCAACAAAAAACTTGGGGAAAAAGCTCTAACACAACCTCGAGGTATTTGTGAAGGACCAGCGTGTGTTCAAAGAACCAAGACGAGTTGACATGTGAAGCGCCACGTGGTATGACAAGGCATACACCTACAACACACACTGAAAATCGATCCAACAAAAACTGAACTAAATCCTCAATTGCCGAGCCTACAACCTCAGGCGGTAAGCAAGAAAGATCATTCGTCGCTATTTCTAAAATAACAATATCCGGAGCTAAACGGCTAATAACATGAAGATCAAACGAGCGAAGCGATGCTAAAGTTCGTCCACCCACGCCGTGTAAAGAAACCGAAGCAGTGCCCTGAAGCTTGAAATCCTTCAAAGCCCTAGGGTCAAAACCCCTACTTAAATCACTACTTAAACGTCTAACAAAAGAATGGCCTAAGATAAGGACCTTGGGCACTGCTGAAACCATAATAGACCCTGAGGAAGCTTAAGGACAAAAGGTTAAACAAAAAGACGCCACTCGAGTAAGACAAGAATTCCTACAAATTGCGTTTGAAACAAAAACTTAATCAACTTAAACGCTAACTATTGAAGTCTTAAGTGGCTAATGAAATAGCTGGAACAAATAGAGCCCCAAAAAGGTATGAAAATCTTACCTTTTAAAAAGAAAACCAAAAAATCTTCGCTCTTCGTTGCAGAAAGTTGTTAATTTCAACGCCAAGGTTGATGTCAGAAAGACCACACCGTCACGCCACGCTGCCTTATATATGCCCCAGAGGGGGGTTAGGATAATAACTCCGGAAATTGACCCCCTCTTAAATACCCGTATGATGCACTGATTACATAACAATATTCTTAGTAGTAGTATTAATCATACCATTAAATCAAGACAAACAGATTAGCCAGGGAAAACATAAAATTCCTATTTGCAAGCAAATTTTTTTTTTTATTAAACAACTTTGCAAATGCTCCAGGAACAATTGAATTGCGTCGTTTTTACACGAAATTGTGGATATATACATATATGGCGAAAAGAACTATCGTAATATATAATATAATAAATACATAAAAATATAATACGAATATTTGCATATGTCATTATGTGAAAGGTAAAAGTTAGTACAATGGTTATAAAAAATGGCGAATTGCAAAAGGGATAAAACTGTTCTTATAACGTTCTGTACGACATTTTATCAGAGGATACTTTTTCTTAAGTCTTAAGTCATAGCTATGTGGAGTTTTAATATCAGGAAGTAGATCGTACAGTTTGCTGTTGTCAGTGGATATGCTCTTGAAAAAGTTCTTGCAGAGGTTGTCTCTTCTTACTGAGAGGGGTTCCAGGCCAGCTTTACTAAGTGCATCTGTATATTTCAATTCAGGGTAACTAATGAAAAGTGCTCTTTTCTGTATTTTTTCAATGGTGTCACTGAGGTAGATGGGTAATCCAGTGTGCCATACCGGGCTTCCGAATTCAGGTATCGGTCTAATAAAACAGCAATAAATCTGACAAGCCTGATCTTCTGAGGATTCGTAAGATATATAGACGTTTGGATGCTTTTGCAGTTATTTTATCAACATGTAAGTTCCAAGTAAGACGTGGGGTAAACCATATACCCAGAAATTTGAAAGAGTCCGTTGTTTCAATCTCACTTCCATCAATGCGCAGTGAGTCAATCGGTATAGGTTGCTTAAAGAAATTAATTCTCAGTTCTTTCGTCTTCATTATGTTGATCTTCATGTTGTTATCAGACGTCCAGGAAGTAATTTTGTTTAGTTGGTTTTGGAGAGTAGATTCCGAGTTCTTGTTACAGATTTCATATACCATGCAGTCGTCCACATATTTAACAATCGGGTGAATATTACTTGTAGCATCTACGTTGAGGTCATTAATCATTATCATAAATAGGAGAGGACCAAGTTTAGTATCTTGAGGTACGCCAGCATACTTAGGTAACCAGTCAGAGTGACAGTTTGTGAGTTTGACTCGTTGTATGCGATCACGAAGGAAATCAGCTATCCAATTTAAAAGTAGTGGGTGTATGTCCAATTTTTTGAGTTTATAAAGTATAATATTATGATCGATACGATCAAATGCTTTGGAGAAGTCTATCATGCAGGATCTAACTATGTTGCCACGTGAATCAGTTGCTTTCAGCCAGTTGTGTGTGAGCCTTGTAAGTGCATGGGTAGTAGAAGATCCTTTCAAGCAGCCATACTGGTAAGGATCCAGGTGTTCAGATATGTAGGGTTGGAGCAAGGAACAAATGTAGTTTTCAAGAATCTTGCTGAGGACAGTTGTCAAAGATATTTGACAAAAATCATCTGCTGCAGACTTGACACTTTTATTTTTCGGGAGTGGTATGACATCTGCACATTTCCATAAGGTTGGAATAGATCCTTCTTGGACTGAAGTGTTAAAGATGTGGCATATTGGTTGACTCAGGACATGAGTTGTTCTTTAGTAACCAGTTTGGGATGTTATCTGGACCTGTAGATTTATAGACATTGATGGTGGAGAGTGCATTTTCGACACTACACACAGAGATGAAGAACTTGTCAGGAATTTCTTCCAACGCAATGGGCAACAGGCACCATGAGATGGGAGTGATTTCGCTTGCCACGTTCGAGAATGCTTGATTGATGTAATTTGCAAGTGTTGATCCACTTAAAATTTCGCTTCCCTCTGCAATGTTAATGGGTGATTTGATTTTAGACGATCCAGAGAGCTGTTTAACTTCTTTCCACCAGTTATGTGAAGAGGTTTGAGAGTTATCTAGTTTTGCCTTGTAATATGTTCTTTTGGCCTTTTTACAAAGCTTGTTAACTTTGTTTCTATAGAGTGTAAAGAGAGGAATGTTGTTTGATGACCAGGTTCGCTGTCGTTTTTTAACTGCATCTTTAATTTCTGGGGTTAACCAAGGTTTATCAGTTGGGTGCATCTTGAAGGTTTTCAATGGGAAGTACTTGTCTATTAAGTTGTTAATCTGCTCCATGAAGAAAGTTAATTTTGCACTGCATGTAGGAAGGTGGTAGATTGGAGTCCAATTTATTTTCTTAAGGTCGTCTTCAAAAGTACATCTGTTGAGGGCGGAATATCTGCGTCTTGAGACTGTTTGCGTTGGCAGTTTGGATTGTTGACTTGGTTTTAGCAGAACAGAGGAATGGTCAGAGTAGCCAATAGGTGCAAGAATTTGAGCTTTGTTGTAGTGGTTTGGAACACTAACAAATATCTTGTCGAGGATGTTATTCCCTCTAGTTGGTTGAAGTACAACATTCTTCAGATTGAAAGAAGAACAAGTTCTAGATTGTACGAACTGGTTAAAGTCGCCAGCCAATATAATGGCAGAACTTGGGTGCGCGATAAGAGTAGAGTCGAAGGAATCGTGAAGATGTTGACGGAGGAGTTTATCGTCAGCATTAGGAGGGTGGTAAACTGCAGCCAAAATGATGGAACTGATTCCGTGAGGAAGTCTGTCGGGTTTCAAAAGAATCCAGAAACTTTCAAAATCTGAATTATTTAAATGTGCCAGTGGGGTGTGCTTCATACCATTTTTTATGTAGATACATACACCACCGCCGCGTTTGTCGAGGGGCCTGTCTTTCCTATAACTGGAGTACTGCGGTATGCTAATTAAGTCATCAGTAATATTTGAAGAGAGCCTGTTTCAGTGATTATAGCAATATCTGGATTTAAAGATTGAACGGTAGCCGTAAGTTCTTCGGTCTTGTTCACCAGTGATCTTGTGTTGCTGAGGAATATTTCTGGAAATCCACGAAAGGTTCTTTCTGTAGTTTTGATGCCAAGACTAGAGGTGTCAATTTAAATATTTAATAGGTTCTGTAAGTTAGCTTGTTTTGATGTATTAGTGCTTGATCCAAGGTCAGAACGCAAAGTAATCCATGGTTTAACTGGGAATGATCTTTTGGTTGTAGTAGTCCGACAGTTACTGTTAAGACCACCACGTTTACCTCTTTTAGGAGCGAGTAAATTGAGAGATTTCAGGTTTTCCCAGACATTTCTTGGTAGTGGTTTGGTCATCAGAGCATGACTTGAGAGATATGTTTGATTTCTCAATTTCCAGCAATTTCTCAAAGAGAAAAGGAAGTTTCTTGAATAAAACGTCGTACACATTGAAAAAGTGACTTTGTAACTATAATAGACCGGAAAGTAGCATAAATAGTGCTCAAACGGGATTGAATAAAGACAATTTTGACGGAGCTAAAAACTAAGCAGCTTACATGAGCGCTAATTATATGCATGGCTATATGGTGCTGTTATTGTTTTGTTAGGGTCAATATACATTGAAGTAGGACCAGGGTTCTTCTCTATGTCTGTACTCAGTTACAATTTACAATAAATTTGATATATGAGTTTGAGTCTTGTAAAGACACTTCAGGCTATTGCAAGAAAACAATGATCAATACCGAATTGCTCTACATGTATATTTTAACTTCATTATCCCTTGATAAACTCTCCTAGAACAATTAAGCAAAAGCTTCTTTTCATGTTCTGTGACTTTATTAAAACTTATTCCTTTTGTATTAAGCTGATAGTCAGTCTTTTTAAGTTTTCTAACATCCACATAACAATGCAGCTTGGAGGATTTCAGTATACTATATATAAAACTTATTCTTTTTGTATTAAGCTGATAGTCAGTTTGGTAGACAAACGCCTTTAGCTTTCTGCTCTTGTTCCTCAGATGTTTGGGAGTTTGTACTGGTATTCTACTGGGTTCACAATCACGTCTTTATACACAATGATGCTTATTTGACTCAAGATAAGACAGTTCATTTGATATAGTAGTTATAGCATGGTTCATGATAAAAGGTTCACGATCATTCATGATAGAAGGTTCACTCGTAATGGTTCTCTCATTAAATTCGTAGACTGACCCGTTCCGAAAACGCTATAAATCTTTTAGTTTGCGTCTACCGCAAAAAGTGTGTGCTCTTGTATGTGTTTTCAGCATGTTAGACTCCATATTATTCATTACTTCAAACAGCGATGAGTCTTTAACCATATACACCATTGCTCAAGCATGTGCTCATGGATGATTCTACGCATGTGCATAGACTTTGAATTCTTGCATGCGCTTTAGCACTTCGAGGTCGATTTGTGACTGAAGACAAAAAATAACGAAGCCCAATGGAGTGCTGCAGGGCAGCAATATCAGGCCGTTGCTCTTTTTACTGTATGTCAATGATCTTCCTGATGTCTCTCAAAAGTTAAATTTTAGAATGTTCACTGTTGATACTAACATCTTTTATTCAAACACACCCAATTGTAATAGAAAGCGTTATTAATCAAGAATGGAATAATATATTTAAATACTGTGAAACTAATAAGTTTGTAGTGAACTTTAAAAAACACAGGATTATAAAATCAGCTAGCAAACAGGCACCTATGATTAAAGTCCCTCTGAACAATATTAATACATTAAATACTTAGGAGTTTAAATTGATAAATATTTGACAACTATTTATCCTTATTTAACATATGGGAGTCTATCTTGGGGAAATAACAAGAAATCAAATTTAACTAAAAGATGTACAGCTCAAAATAAATGCATGAGTACGTTCTAAATATAAGTCTGGCATAACTCCCACAGATAATGATCAGTCTGCATTTGCTGGTGAGTCTTACTATACTGATATCACATATTATACATTTTACTCATATCGTTTCTGATTGGTCGAGAGCCCTCAGCCAATCTCTGTTATCGTTTGAACTCGACATGATAAATTTATTATCTGTAGGTTATGTATGGAAAATGTTTGGTATTTTTTCGAAAGCAGAATTAAATCTTTATTCTTAGTTTACAAAATGTATAATAAAACAATTATTGAATTCGTTTTTCGTTAGATATAGTAAATATCAAGATCTCGGCCGTTTTATCTGCCTCAGCCTACGACTTGTTTATTATTTATACCAGGTGTGCATACTTGAGAAGTATTTTCTTTATGGATAATTATGAACATGCAGTCCCCCTGTGTAACTTCTTAAGTATATTAACATTCCAAAACATTTTGTTCTTTAAAGCAGGGAAACTTAGGAAACTTGCGTTTTAGATAATTAAGGAAAAATGCATTTGCCAGAAATTTTCACTGACATTACGCATCAAATTAATTCTACTTGTTCCTCAATTAGAACAAACTATGGCAAGTTTAAATATCAATTTTCAATAACAAATATTTGGGAAGCAATCCATTAGTATAAAGAAGCTTAATTCCTTGTCACTTTTCAAAACAAATCTAAAACTACATCTTATTCTTAATCAAATATAGTATATCTACGCAAAAAAGAATATACGTTTATGTACCATAATTATCTAACACAATTTAATTGTATTCATTTACTTATCTATTTCTTTACTTAATAATATATAGTAGTTATCCCTTATTTATCAAAATTGTAATATTTAAAAATATTTATTTATCTTATATCGTAAATAGTTGCATAGCTCTAAAATGATTAATTACCACCATGGGTGGTTGTTGACCAGAAAGGTTTTACTACTTCGACAACCAAATACATGTCTTCTCATCTTGTTTTGTCTATTTTCTATTTGTAAATAAATGTTTTTAGTAGTTTTGATAAACATCTTTTAGACTATTTGTATTTTTTATATGTATCAATATGCATGTTAATAAACAAAAGTTCAAGTTCTAAAAGTTTATAGTTCGATTAAACAAGAGCATTGATAAATGCCAGATAGGGCCGGCCTTGCATTTCTTGGGTGAAGAGTCCAAACTCATGTTAAAGAAAACACAACTATAAATGCCATTTTGCCGTTTTTTATGATCTTAAATGTTTGGTCTAGAATGTTTCTTACAGTTGTTTAGTAGCATATTTATTTACCTAATATTTATTCCTTTTTTTCATATCAGGATATTTGTTAAAATTGTTCTAATGTTCTGGGAAAAAATTAAGGGTTTTAATATTTATTGTGTAATTCTTTTAAAATATGTGGATCTGGAATGAGAGCTGTTGTCATCCATTCCGGGGTGTTTCATAATTGGTGCCAAATTCGAATTCACTTTATCATGGATAAAATTATCAGGATTTACCCTTACGTACCTGATTAGTGATACCAAAGCGTATTCGCACAGTAAGTACAAATAGGGACTTTTACTAAAGTGCAAATACATAAGAATAAGAAAGAAAAACGTATGTAAGGTCGTAGATCACACAACAGCTCCTGTAAGTTGTACTAGCCAAAGAAGTGATGATTTGATGAACCATAGGTATGATAGAAATTCAAAGTTTTTTTTGAAGTGTGATTAAAGGGCAACTGCTGCAACTTTTTTGTCAATTTTTGTTAATCCTGCAACAATCTACACACGTAACTGAATGATTTTCTAAAAAAAAAAATTTTTTTTCGCCGTTAGAATATATATTTTTTTCATCTTGCAATCGTCTTGAAAACTGCCTTGTATTGTCACGATCCGTTTTTACCACGTGATTCGATGACGTCACACGTGTGTACCATGCCCTCAGACGGTGTACAGACAGATAATGTAAAGAGGCTTCGAGAAATAAAAATGGAGAAGCGAAAAAGAGTACCGGGGAAAAGATGTGTGGTCATGTTTTGCAATAAGACCAATGCTGACAACGTGAGCACACATCAGTTTCCTGCTGATGAAAAACTCAGAGCAAAATGGATTCATTTTGTTTTGCAAAAACGCGATGCAAAACACTGGACTCCTGGCAGTGGCCATATTTGTAGCGACCATTTTACACCAAACGATTATGATGGCTACCATGCAAAACAAGCAGGTTTTGCGAGCAAACTGGTGTTAAAGAAGGATGCAATACCGTCCATAAATCCGTCATTGAAGAAAATAAAATTAACAGTTTCTTCAGAAGCAAGAGAAGCAAGCACTGTACGATCTAGTAATGCGTTAATAAAACTCCACGCTCACAGGGTAAGTTTGTTGTCTGATCATAGTTAATAGATATCAACTATGTCCTGATTATTTAGGAAAGCAATCCACTCTTTAAGAGGCTTTTTTTTTCATATAGACATTAGAAGAAACGAAACTTGATAACGAAGAATCGTGTGGCTTCGCCAATGAAGCAGTTCAGGCCGACTTATCGATGGATAGATCGTTGTTTACATGTAATAAAGCAACGCAACTGAGTTTTCGAAAACCAGAGAGAAGAAGCATAGGTAACGAACTGAGTATTGTGCAACCTACTTGTAAGTCTCTTATTAATAACCGAATTAATGCTTTTTTCGTTCGGACTAAAGGTGTACAAGTTGCTACTAGCTGCCAGAGGGATGCAGCGATCCAGTGTGATCTGTTACCTGCAGTTTCACATGCTAGCATTTCTGAACCCATCGAAATCTCAGCTGACGAGAAGTCTGATCCTTCTGATAACGACTATGAACCCGATGATGAGCCATCAACTGAATCAGATGAAGAGATGGAGGATTCTGATATTATAAAGTGAGTCCACAAATTTCTATATTTATTTGTTCCTTTTTTAAGTTTATTGGACATGATTATACTCCCAAAGAATTCGCACACTACAAGCACCAAATATTTAATCATCACCATCACCATTACTAGTATTTTTATTTCTTCTCTCCAGGCACAAAACAATCCCAAGAAAAAATAAAGAACCATACTCTGAAAAGAAATTTATTGTGTTTGAAAGTTGCCTCCTACGCCTGTTTGAATCATGTCCATCATGTGGAGGTGTGGCAAAGGGATCCTTGGTAGAAACGGTCGGTACTCTGGTCAGAGTGAAGCAGCAATGTACTGAATGCAGTTTCGAAAAAATGTGGTCAAGTCAACCCACCATAAGACGTATGCCAATTGGCAATTTGTTGCTGTCAACCTGCATTCTACTATCAGGTAAGAGGGTCCTGAAGGGATAAAATGGGAGCTGGGATTTGCCTATTTTAGGGGCTGGGGAATGGAATTTCATGCACTGGGACTGGAGTTTATGACCATGAAAACAATAGAAAAATGGGATTGTGATTTGAGCTAAACAGGCTGGTATATTTTGGAATTTGAACTGGGATTTGAATAAAAGTTTGGCTGGGAAATGGGATTAGCAACATTTTTATCTAATAAAAACATTAATTTTCAAATCATTGTACTTTACAGGATGCTGTGTTTCTAAAGTCCTAAGAATATTTGATTTTATGAATATAGCATGCCTTTCATCAAGTTCCTATTTCCGCCATGCGAGGTCATATATCAACCCTTCAGTAATCCAGTTTTGGGGTCTTCACAAACAACATCTGATTGATAGACTTAAGGCAACGGATACTGGTCTTATAGTGGCTGGAGATGAGAGATGTGACTCACCAGGTCACTGCGCAAAATTTGGTTCGTATACCATGATTGAGCAACAAATTAACAAGGTTATTCACTTTGAGCTTATCCAGGTGTGTTTAGTTCACTTTTAAAATCTATATCATATGAGAAATAACTTAAGATAACAGATACTAAATTATTTTGCATTTCAATAAATTGTTAGAGCAATGAAGTAAAAAATAGCACATGGATGGAGAAGGAGGGGCTGGTCAGGTCAGTCAATGCCATACAGAATGCTGGTTTGGAAATTGATGAAATAATCACAGATAGACACATACAAACCACTCCATGGATTAGAAGAAATCTGCCAAATGCAAAGCATTACTATGATATTTGGCATGTGTCAAAAGGTAAACAAAAGCAATAACAAAGTTTGTAACTTTCAACCTACAATATACAGAGTAACACAAAATCATAATAATAATTTTTGAAAATTTATGAAGAGCCCAAATCAATAAATCTCCACTTGTCAAGTTATAAAATATATTGACATAAAAAGGCAATAATAAGTGGAAGAGGAATCATAATGATTATTATCAGTTTAAAGCAACCAAGTAAAAGAAGTTGTTTTCTTTACAGGGCTTTGTAAAAAAATTGACAAGCTTGCCAAATCAAAAAAGTTCAGCGATCTTGGACAATGGAGGGATTCAATATCCAACCATATGTATTGGTGTGCCGCATCTACTCAAGATGGTGATGGTGAGAAAATGAAAGAAAAATGGAAAATCCTTCCCCTCCACATCCAGAACATACATGTGAACCCCTCAAGCCCACTTCATAAGAAATGTGGACATGGCAATTTACAAGGAGATGCTAAGAATAGACTGTGGATTACTCCTGGTAAGTACAAAAGTATTGCTACTGATATGGTATATTCTACCATGCATTCTATTTTTAGTACTTATTAATACTAATACAATTATTAGAGTAGACGCACTAACCTGTGAAACAAATACTAACTTTTAGTACTAAATAGTGATAATAGAACAATAGAAAACAAAGGATTCTTTATGAAATAGTACTAATTATTGTTCACAGATTAAGTGCGTCTACTCTATCACTTATATTTTGCATATTTCATATGTATAATAAGTATGTATTAAATTCAGTCATCCCCTAAAGAAATCACACTGATCAAAACAGCAATGCTTTTTGCCTACTGTAGGTTCTGAAATGGCTATCAAGATGGAGGAACTTCTTTTAAAAAAGAATATTCTGGATGCAGTTGCAAAGTTATCACCAAAGTATCAGACCTCCACCCTTGAGGCCAAGCACAGTTTGGACACACAATTTGTTCCAAAACACAATGCATTTTCATATTGGGGAATGTATACTAGGTAATGTAAAACAGTTATAATGTTATGTTTTCTTGGTAAGAGCATAACACTAAAAGTGTCCAAATATGCTTTGCATTGAATAAGGAAACAATTTACTATTAGCATAATTAAGTGCTATTTTTTTGCACTATAGGGTGCAAATACTAAAAACATGATATATTTTGAATGATGTAGTACTAAATACTTTAAATAGGCAAAGAAAACAAGGGAATTAGCATAATTAAATACCATTTAGTACTATTTTATTGCAAACTATTATATTGCAAAGTGTTTGTATTATAATTTATTGCAAAATAAGCCAATGAGTATTGACAATGTTTAATGCTTTAATTTGTATTTTTAGATTGTGTCTTTCAGCAATTCACTACAACACCAATTCTGATAGGATGCAGAAAGTCTCAAAGGATGGGAGAGCAATGTATGCCATAAGATTTCCAAAATCAAAGAAAGGAAAGCATTCTGTTAGGCCTATCAAAACAGACCCTAATTATGGTATGGTAATTAGCCATGTTATATTTCTATGGCAATATTAATGCTGCCCTCTAATTTCATCAGCTACTATGTTGCTCTATACTGATCAGTACTCTTATTATTATTTGTCATCAGAGTACTGTTTTGACATTATTGAAAGTCTGTTCACTAAATACAAAACTGATGCACGTGCTTTAAAACTGTACATGAACAACCATAAGGTCAACACTCCTCCTCCTCTGTCTGCCAATGCTGAACGACCAGATAAAGATGAAGCAATTCTGAACTATGTCACCCGATATTACCAATCAACAGTTGTACACTAAGACACAAAGCAATTTTCCTTTAGTCATATCTCATGAATTAACTGCTCATAAGTAAAATATGGTATACTAGTGTCTGTTGTATTCATGCTTACAAGATCAAAGGCATAAGTGCCTAACAGTTATTATTCAAAAACTATAATTATAGACACTACAACTCAACCAGAAAATTCATTTCACAATAACTCATATGCACAAGAGACCACTTTTTTGTGTGTGATGAAAGTTCTTGTTGAGTGATAGTGAGTAACATATACTACATAACAACAGATAGGCACTAAAACTTTGATCTTATTTCATTCACACAGTGTAAGCATTCTGTTTGGGAAAACAGTTTATCTGTGCAATATCAATAGACCTTATTTGCTGCTTTACAATGTTTTCTCATTTCAGACCACAGATAATTCACAAGAGCATCATTTATTTGTTTAATGGTTGCACATGAGAAGACACATGAATATGGATACAACTTAAACAAAGAATCATATTCTCTAGGGAATGACAAGTGGTATGAACTGAGAAAACATTGTAACACAGCAAATAAGGTCTTTATATTTAATTTTGTACTGAATAAATATTATTAAGCAATAGAAAAAAAGGATTTTGGTTATACTATTTGCATGGCATAATGTAACTATTCATCTGCAAACAAAAATCCTGTGAAGTGAAAGTCTTCCTCAAGTCCAGGGGGTGGAAAGTGAGCTCGAATACAAGAAACAACACAGGAAGGCAATGGCACTCTTATTTCCTTCCCCAGGAACCCCCAGCACCAACGAACAAACTGCCTGTACGCTATGTGCCTATTTTTCTTGTGCAAAGGGCCATCAAAAGCCTTGTTAGCATATTGCTGCCTATACTGGTACCATGCAGTCCTCAGTACGTAAGGGTTTAGGCAGACTGCACTAAATCCTGGATGCTGTGTTACACATGGTGGCTCAACTTGTAATTCTCTGTCTTCAACTGCCTCGGAATTTAGCCTTTTTACTCTTTCTATTTCCTGACAGCAAACACACTCCTCTCTCCTATCCATTATTTGGCAAAACTCACACAAACACCTACATATCAAGACCAGAAATATTATAAGTAAGACTTCAGTCCAATCACTATACGAAGCATGATCAGTATATATGAGAGGCAGCTTAAAAATTACATTCAAGTAAGCTTAAATGGATTTCAATCTGTAAATAACTTACTTTTTATAATTAAAAAGCTAACTTTCATTTATTGGTATCTTTCTCTCTCCCTACCATTATTCCAAAGTTAAGTTTTGAGGCTGAAGTTATAACCGTTTCACCGTGAAAAAGAACACAAACTACAAACACCTTGAACTTTCCAGGTTGTTAGAAATAGGTAAGCTTCGTAAATGTTTTTTTATTTATTTCTTGGCATTCACTGGTTGAATATGAAATACAACTCATCTTAACACGAATTTATGAAATAATCTACGTGCAAATCTTAATTAAGTAGATTTTAAATCAAAGTTAATATTTATAAGCTAATTGTCTGTACCAGTCTGTGTTGTCAAGACGATCGCTGTGATCGTGATCCTCATCCGTATCCACTGGCTCCTCGTGGCTGCTATCGTGGCTCGTACCTTGTGGCTCGTACCTCCACGGCTGGATTAATCCAAGAGGTTGTAATTCTCCTTGGCTTTCTCCAAATATGTCGACCTCATAGCCCGAAGAATTACACTCACTGTCACTGCTGTCACTTGAACTACTGCTTGACGCCATCTTGGAATAAAACAACTTACACACGTGTGACGTAGTAGATCACGTGACATGAAAACTAAGCTTTTGGTGAAAGTATCAAGAACTATGCCAAAAAACCTCCGAAAAAACTGCCTAAACCTCTCTTTTTCTGATTTTTAATACTTTTATGATGATTCAACTGACTTTTAAGACATTTTAATGAAAACAAGCATTTACGCCGGCAGTTGCCCTTTAAAGCATGGAAAAATAAATGAATAAATAAAGAAAAAACTGAGCCATTGACTTTTGATATTAAAGACTTAAAGAACGTTTTTTTTTTGTACATTTACCTTGATCCGATAGAAGTTATAATAATAATAATAATAATAATGTTTTATATAGCGTCAATTTCCTTAAAGTTCAACAATGCTTTACATATTTAAATAGAATTTAGAATATTTAATCTAGTATATTTAAAACAAGCTAAGAAATATTATAAAAAGCCAAACGGCAGAAACATTTAAATCCTTACATAGAAGGAATTGATATTTGATAATATATTATATTTCAGTAATATATGTTGAAAAATGTAAGTTAATCAATTAATTAATTAGAGAGAGTATGCACTTTTAAACAGAAAAATCTTAAGATCACGCTTAAACAAAGTGATGTCAGTATATGACCTAATATGCACAGAAAGGCTATTCCATAACTCTGAGGCTGCATTAGAAAAGGCTCGTTTACCATACGTTTTCAGATTGTAAGAGCCTCTTGTTAAAAGGTGCGATGATGCAGATCCTAGTTGGCGAACTGGGACATATGGTTCGATAAGTTCACGGATATATGGCGGAGCACAATCATTCAAAGCTTCGCAAGTTAATAAAAGTATCTTATAATTAATTCGCTGATCTACAGGCAGCCAATGCAAGCGGCGCAGAACAGGAGTAATGTGGTCATATTTGTGACAGCATGATACCAAACGTGCTGCAGCATTCTGAACCTGCTGAAGTTTCTGAATTAGGTAATTTGGTATCCCGTACAACAAGGAATTGCAAAAATCTAGTTTACTTGAAATAAAAGCATGTACCAGTGTTTCACAGACTTCCATAGAAATATATTTTCGGATTCTCCAGATGTTTCTAATAGGAAAAAAGCAAGACTTGCAGATGGAGGTAATCTGATTTACAAGAGTTATTTTGTCGTCAAGAATTACCCCAATATCCTGAACGGATGATGATAGAGGGATAATATGGTCGCAGCACTTAAGACCCTCAATTGGTGGTCTGGGGCGATGAGCAGCTGACAATACAATGATCTCTGTTTTGTCAGTATTCAATTTCAATTTGTTAGCAGTCATCCAGTGATCAATTCTACTCAGACAAGACTCAACTTGGTATTTGGCTGATTCCATTTTGATAGAGGAGGATGTTTCAAAAGAGATGTAAAGCTGAGAGTCATCAGCATATAAGTGAAAATCAATATTGTGATCTCTTAAAATATCACGAGAGGTGTATATAAGAAACAATATGGGCCCTAAGATTGAACCTTGAGGTACACCACATTGTAAAGAGCGACTAGATGATAAACTTCCCTGGACACTGACACGGAAACGTTTATCACTTAAGTATGACTCAAACCATTTCAGTACTACACCATTAATACCAAAACTAGATGACATTCTTTCCAACAAAATGTTGTGATCGACCATGTCAAAGGCATCCGAAAGATCAGGTAAAACTAGGATAACACTATGTTGGCTATCAATTGCCTTCAACACATCATTTTGTACTCTTAATAAAACCGTTTCTATACTATGATACTTCTTATGTGCAGAATGAAAAGGTTCGTGCAAGTTGTTTTTATTAAGGTGTTCATTGAGCTGTGCAGCTACAACTTTCTCAATGACTTTAGAAATAAACTTTAAGTTAGATACTGGTCGGAAGTTGGAAAATTCCTCAGTAGACAAGCTATGCTTCTTAAGAATTGGTTTTACAATAGACTCTTTGAGATTCGAAGGGAAAGAACCAGATGACAAGGATAACTTTACGATCTTGGTAACAATCGGAAGAAGATGCTGAAAACGGCTTTTCAGAAACAAACCAGGAACAGGGTCAAGTTCAGAAGACTTGAGAACCAAAGGAGCAATGATTTTAGAAAGTCATTCTGATAAAATTTCTTCAAGCAAAGACAAAAAGTGGCACAAAGTAGAATTTTCTGAGGAACTAACATTTTCTGATGAGATTTTTAAACCAGCCTGAATAGTACTTATTTTACTTACGAAAAAATCAGCAAAAGAGTTTGCAAGTCCATCAGAAGAATTAGAAGAAGGTAAATGTTGATCTGCTTTCATATTTGTCCATTTCTGGAAAGTAGAAAACAGGACCCTCTGATTGGATTGGTTCTAAGATATA
Organism: Anthopleura sola; assembly: GCA_023349425.1. Taxonomy (NCBI): domain Eukaryota; kingdom Metazoa; phylum Cnidaria; class Anthozoa; order Actiniaria; family Actiniidae; genus Anthopleura; species Anthopleura sola. Next base: position 350,999 of record JALHLI010000050.1, on the reverse strand, counting down.
ATATTAGAATAGAATTCGTTCTTGGCTTTCTTGATCAAATCTCGAACAAGATTGCACTGGTCAACATATAATTGACGATCAACCATAAGACGAGACTTCCTCCAATTCCTCTCCAAACGCCTTCGCTTGACTTTAGCAACTTTCACTTCATCAGTGTACTAAGGTGGCGATGGGCGCACAGTTATGACCCGTTCTTTACAGGTTGCGTGCTGGTCTAGGACAGAGGTCAGTACAGACTCATATTGACCAAGAAGTCCAGGAAGATCATTTTGTAGAGCCATAGATAACAGCAGGCCAGAAAAATCTTTCGAAAAAGAATCAAGATGAACAGATTTCAATTTACGACATCTAGAAACCCTTCTTTCAAAAGGAGGTTTGCTAATCAAAATATTACAAAAAACTGCAGAATGGTCAGAAATGGCCGGATCACAAACAGAGACATTATTTATAATGTTCTCCTCATCACTAGTAATTACAAGATCCAAAATGTGCTTTCCTTGATAAGTAGCTTCCCTGACATGTTGGGTAAGGTTAAAACATTGTAAAATATTCAAAAATCGGAGAGCAATAGCATCTGACATGTCTTCGACATGAAAATTAAATTCCCCAACAATTATAAAAGACTTCATTTCAGTAGAAAATTTCTCCAAAAAAGTAGAGAACTCATCAAAAAACAGTGAAATAGAGAACTTCTTTTTAGCACTAGGTGGAGGTCTATCAATTACGAATACAGAGAAGTGCCCAGAAGAAGAGTTTGAAGTCATTCCTATAGCCTCGAAAGATTTGAATTTATTTAAAGAAATTTTCTCCATATTCAGAGTCTTATTAAATAAAAGACCAACACCACCACCTCTGCTTTCTCTCACAATATGTTCAAATAAATATCCATTAGGTAGCATTTCATTTATAATAAGTTCATTAGATTCATTAGATTTTAACCTTGTTTCATTTAAACATAACAACTCAATTTTTTCATCAATAACAAACTCATTTAAAATTAAAGATTTGTTACAAATAGATCTTGCATTTAAAACAGCTAATTTAACTGGTTTACTGACCTGATATTGTAAGGGAATAGGGGGAGGAATAACAAGGTTAGATGAAGCAGTTATAGGTCTTCGATTTAATGTGGACTCGTTGATGTGGAACAAGCTCGATTATGAATATTTAATGTGCTTGTGGAAGAACCATAGAATGTAGCAATCTTGGCTATCTTTCCAGATTTTAAAGATAAAGATCTACCACCTCTTTTGCCCCTGAAGCGACGAAAAATTCCCAGTGATTTAAGTGTTGTAATTGTAGATTTCTCCAGCGGAAAACCCAGCGAAGACGAAGGCGATGATGTTGCATAATGGCGTGATAACAGAAAGTTTTTCGAATATAAAATCATAACTGGAAAGCCCTGATAATGTCCAAAGAAGATAAAGTAAAGGATATTGCTTAAAACAAAGAATTTTAGTTGGTAAAAACTAAAAATGTTGAGAGCTTACAAATAAGCAGCTTCACTTATTGTAAACACAATAGGTTTTCATACAACATTTGACATTTTAAGGAATGTTTACAACATGAGCGGCCGTGTTGTATATAATGTTTACAACATGAGCGGCCGTGTTGTATGGGCTTTTACAATCTCGAGCCGCAGGCATGAGATTGTAAAGCCCATACAACACGGACACGAATGTTGTAAATAACTTGTGAAATTCAATAATAATAATTAATGAAGATAATAATTTCTGAGGAATAGATTTCAAAAGCAGTGTTATTTAAGAAAATATAGTTTGATATTTTATAGGAGCATGCGTACAATGCTTTTTGACGTCACACATTGTTTGGTACGGGCATCCCACATTGGTTATTGTGCTTAGGTTACCAAAGCAAGATGCAGGGTTTTGATCTAGTTGGTTGGACTAGCTTTTGAAAAGGCTCTGGGAAACCATCTTCATTAAGCCGGACCCACAGGTTTATTAGTATTCTGTATCTGATACAGAATACTAATAGATCTATACAATCACAGTAGTTGTATCTTGATACACTCACTAGTGGTTGTATATTTTGATACAGATCACTAGTGATTGTATCAATTTACATGACCATTGCTACTTGTGTTGTATGCAGCTTTACAGGCCATCCACGTGACTGGATTGGAAACATTTCATAGGTCAGAAAGCTCATGGATTATTAATGAATTTTACAAGGGCTTTTACAATCTCGAGCCGCAGGCGAGAGATTGTAAAGCCCAAACAACACAGACGCGAATGTTGTAAATGACTTGTGAAATTCAATAATAATAATTAATGAAGATAATGATTTCTGAGGAATAGATTTCAAAAGCAGTGTTATTTAAGAAAATATAGTTTCATATTTTATAGGAGCATGCATACAATGTTTTTTGACGTCACACATTGTTTGGTACGGGCATCCCACATTGGTTATTGTGCTTAGGTTAGCAAAGCAAGATGCAGGGTTTTTTATCTAGTTGGTGGGACTAGCTTTTGAAAAGGCTCTGGGAAACCATCTTCCTTAAGCGGTACCCACAGGTTTATTAGTATTCTGTATCTGATACAGAATACTAATAGATCTATACAATCACAGTAGTTGTATCTTGATACACTCACTAGTTGTTGTATATTTTAATGCAAATCACTAGTAATTTTATCAATTTACATGACAATTGTTACTTGTGTTGTATGCAGCTTTACAGGCCATCCACGTGACTGGATTGCAAACATTGCAACAGGTCAGAAAGCTCATGAATTATTAATGAATTTTACAATGTAAATTAGAAAATTAGATTAAAATAGTGTGTCGGTGTTGGTGCCGTACAGATATTTGCACAACTTGGTAATAAGTAATTTCTACTTTAAAATACTAAGACTATCAGTTGAATTTGGAGCGAAAGTCTTGTCAAACGCCTATTTCCCAATGTTTCTAAGAAGAACCTCGACAATAGACCCTGAGAATGGTTGCCTCTGAATTGGTGAATCGCTTTCACTGCTTAAATATTTCAGGTCAAGCAAATTCGTCTAATCAAAAAAGATCTTTCTTGGCGGTTGCCCTCATAAACATTGGGAGCTGGACGTTAAACTTTTGTTGCTCCAAGATCAACTGATAACCATAGTTTAATAATTCAAAATTTATGGCGAAGCTTACTTAATGGTGTTGCATATTATCTCAATTTATTTTACAATTAGCATTCAAGTCACCTATCAATATTAGTCTTGTTCTGCTGAAGGACCTAATTTAGTTTTTGAAAAGCACATAAAAGTGTGTGTGAAGCTTTTTGTCGAGGGGTTGAGAGTTGTGAGATTTATACCCAAGTTTCATCAGTAGAAGGCAGCCAAGGTTATGTTCGAGATGCTGTAAAGAAGAAGTGAGTCGAATAAGGACATCATTCTGAATCAAATTTACAAAGACAAATTCACAAAAACTCAAAGTGATTGACACTATTGTTTAGCCAGACTGTTTACTAACACTTGTGGCATACACAATATCTTTATCTGTGCCTGGTTTGTATTTCAAAGTCAACAAAATTGAAAGTCCATCAACCAAAACGACTTTCCTGATCACTCAAGTGCTTACACACGTAACATTCATCGCAGACAGTCTATGTGAAAAACACCCATATATGAATCCCCCAAAAACCTATGCTAATGCTACTCATTGCTCTCTGCCTCTAAGAGAGTACAGCCCTTTAATATACCCGCTTGACCAAAACCTCTCTACCACTTATAAACACTTGAGAAAAAGTTTATTCTTGATATACGACGGCAATCGGTAATTATGTAGACAAAGGTATTTTTTGATCCAAGCATGACCTTTAAGGTCAACATTTGGGCGGATCAAAGCATTTGCATGTTCATTTAACTATTTCAGGTTTATTTGTGTCAAATTTGTTTTCATGTTGTTACCGGTCTCTCCTCGCTTATACAATACATTGTTTATTTAATTGATGAGAAACTCAAATACTTATACAATGTCTACATTGTGTTCTAAAGTGTGTTAAGAATAGAAAAATAACACTTGGTGCGTGAAACTAATCTTTCTAGTTTCTCTATTTTTTGTCTCAGTTCTTGGTCTTTGAAATGGATCTGTATTGATACATCTTCGAATGAAGTTGCTAAATTCAAAGTTTTCAGAATTTTCTCCTTCGAAAATCCACTCCCATTGATGATTTCTGGAGCTACATGAGGATAACGCTTTTATATTCTTTAGGGTTTCATTTTGGTTGAAACTTTGTTGCTTTTGGCTACTCCAAATTGAGATGTAGATTCAGATGGGAGTAGTTCTGACTCACATATTCGAGGGATAGATTCGCTCACAGTATTATGTCTTCCAAATATCGCTTTTGGAGTAGTAAAGCTCTTGCTATTGACGTTTGCTATTAAGGTGACTTACTACTTTTGAACGTTCAATTTGAGCCCACGATGTGCGTGCGCACAAAAATCGCTCAAAATTTTATTGAAGAAACCATACACGTTTTGAATTTCAACAGAGCAAAAACCCCGAATTTTGGAAGGGACTATATTTTTCTTTGAATTTCCTAATACACAAGGTAAAAATCAATCTTTTGAGAAAGTTTGAGAAAAACGTAATTATTACAACTTATTAAAAAAGTGTTTATTGTGTTTTTGTTGTTGTAGTTTGAGTAGGCTTTTCGGTTGATTGAACTAACAAGAAGCTGAATTTTTAGCTTATGTTTAAAACGTTCTTCAATTTTTTTTAGTTCGTCTTCAAAAATGATGTTTAAAGTAGATGTCATGAGAAAATTGCTTCCAGAAATTCTTTAGTTTTTGAGTTGTGAATTTTTGTGTGCAAAGCTTGATTTCCGCCATTATTCTTTCGAAATCTCGTCAAGATGGTCATATTCAAAATTTATTATCTCGAAAACGAGCTCAGGACACCCCATTTTTCTTCTCATTTTTGGAATCAGCGTTAAGTTCTGCGTAACATATCATTCTTTTTAAAAAGTGGAATTGTTAAATGCTTATTTGATTTCGCTCTAGTGTGAAGCTTAGGAGTATTCTTAAATTTGTCTGCAAGATATTAAGGTGCTAGATTAATGAGACTTAAATACTAAAATGGCTCTAAATAGTTAGCTCTTTCATCAATAGGGAACCCGTTGACTTCCTTTTAACACCTCGATAGATCTCATATCTTGGTTTCGTTTAACATTTAAGAGTCAATGTCAGCAAAAACCAGACAAAGTGAGGCCACAGTTCAAAAATCAAGCTAACTTCATTTTGGCTCTATTGGTAGATATTAGTGAGATTTAAAAGGTCCTGGATTGATTTTTCAAAATTCGAAGTAGTTTTCGAATTATACGAGAAAATCGATTTCACGGTCTCGACACAAAATCAGCTGTCTGAGAAGTCGAAAACGGTCCACCACGAAAAGTCTCTTGCTTGAGCAAAATGATTAAAAATCTTGCCAAACAAACTTAATTTCGATAAAATAGGCCTTTCTCATTATAAATCGTTTTTGGTCAGTTCTAAATGATATCTTTAACATTCAAAAACACTCTCTTCCAAGAGCAATTTTTACCTGGCTGATCAGCCTTTGTTTTACAAGCAAATGGTAAAAAATATTTTCGATCTGTGGTCATTCTCCTTTCAGCTTAGAATTCTGGCTAGGAAGAGCTTAGATGTTGTTTTCAAATCCTACATTAAAACTATTCTGGGTTATTTCGCCAGCACTTCCAAAATATTTAATTAACGTCCCTGTGAAACGGAAAATTCCGAGTAAAATTGGCGAGTTGTTGACATTTGATGACCTTACGGATTGTCAACAGTATCCGCAACGGTTCACTTGATTTGAGCTAAGTGCAGAAGTTCTTTAAGAATAACCAGTGCTTAGAACATGGAGAAGAAGCTTAAGCTAAGGAAAGCGACATAATTCTAATTGCATTCATTTGAACTTGGTTTTGGTACAGTTTCAGTTTTGCATAACCTTGCAGTAAATTGATGTTGTTAATTTTATTGAGAGGAGATTGAGATGGTTGAATCGGCTAGCACTTTTCTTCCAAAACATCTATGATATTGAAGACTCAGCTAACCTGAAAGTGGAGTAAGGAATTCCTGCTATTTAATTACCTCGTTTTTCCCCCAACGGAATATATTCCAAGTTCAACTATGGTACTGTGATATGATATTGCATGACCACGAAGTTGTCACAGGTCACAAGAATTGTACTAACCATGGCAACACAGGGATCAGGGTGATGCTCGGTATAAAGATGTTATTCATAAGGAAACACAAGATCATTTTATTGTTTTTTTTCAGTAGCTACGCAAACATAAGAACAAGCAACAGTTTGTTTAAAATACTTAAAGTCTTAGATGCAAACCAGTATGGAGCAGTGCCGAAATCCTCAACAACCCTGGCCCTCTTGGATATGCTGTATACTTGGTCCAAAGGTACAGATGGCAATGGTGCCACAGTTAGAACTGTCCTGTTTGATTACAGGAAGGCCTTTGATCTAATTGACTTTAGTATTCTCATTAATAAGTTAACATCCTTAGAGCTTCCTAATAGCATAATTAATTGGGTAATTGACTTTCTATCAAATAGATTTCAAAGAATCAATCTATCAGGGGAGTGCGTTTCTGAATGGGAGTCGGTTCCAGCAGGTGTCCCTCAAATGACCAAATTGGGGCCATGGTTATTTTTAATTATGATTAATGATTTAATCATACCTAATGCCTCAGCTTGGAAATATGTAGATGATACTACAATATCAGAAATTATCGCAAAGAATGAAATTAGTAATGCTCAAAATCTTACTGATAAAGTCATAGAGTGGTCAATTGCAAACAGAGTTCAACTCAACATAGATAAGTGCAAAGAGTTACGTATCTCCTTTTCTAAGACCACACCAGAATTCCAACCCATCATAGTTAATGGAAAGGAGCTCGAGACTGTTAACAGTGTTAAGTTATTAGGTGTGTCAATTTCAAACGACCTTTCCTGGAATTCCCACGTAAATGAAGTAGTTAAGAAGGCTAGTAAAAGACTTTATTTCTTAGTTCAGCTCAAAAGAGCTGCAGTCCACCCAAAGAGCTAGATTTATTTTACACTAGTTGTATAAGATCAGTTTTAGATTACGCTGTCCCAGTGTTTTACTATTCACTACCTGATTATCTCATAAATGATCTTGAGCGGGTTCAAAAAAGGGCTATGTCAATCATCTATCCTAATTTACATTACAAAAATGCACTAAATCAAATGGAATTAACTTCATTGTCTGATCACCATCAAGCCATATGCGAAGAGTTGTTTACCAATATAGTACACTATGAAGATCACCGTCTTTACAATCTTTTACCATCCCAATATAGTTCAAAGTATAATTTAAGCAGTCCTCTCATTTACAATGTTCCAGCATGCAAAACAAATAGATTTAGAAATAATTTTATTGTTAAGTCTTGTATTCTTAAGAATAAATCACAGTAGAGTTTTTATTAGAATATCGATATTTTATTTTATTTTATATAGTATTTTATAAAAATTGTATATTTATATTTAAGTCTTTAGTTTATATTTGTAATTTTTTGTCATAAACCACAGGATGAAATAATATATTTAAAGGAATTTAAGTTAACCTTAAATTCGTTTAAATCTAAACATGAGCTTTAATACTAACTTAAATCTCCTTAAAGGTAAACATAGGAAAAAGTTAGCTTTAAGTAATATTTAGTTAGTCTTTACGTAAAAGTGATTTAAGTAAGTTTAAGATGCAGATTTAAGGTATCTTAAATGTGTAAAGAGATTTAAGGGGTTTAAGTATATCATTAAAGTCTATGTAAAGTCCTTCATACATTTACTTTAACTTTAAATGTACAGTAAAGCCTTTCTTTTTGGGAAGTGAAACTCTCGATCAGGCAACGGATTTACTTTAACTTTAAGTAAACCTAAAGTTATAATAAGTAGAAGTTTAAGACGAATTTAAGTTACTATTAATCATTACATTAAATACCTTCTGATTTCCTCTAGGATAACGCATCCTTGATATCTTTGAACCGCAAACATAAATGCCACTCACCATTAAACAGTTTTCAGTTCTAGATACGGTATCGCAGTACCATTAAGTTATATATATGCAATCATTTAACTTACAAGTTTACCTTATATCTTCATAGTCTCCCGCTACTGATCATGAGGTTTGTTTATGTAATCTACTGTCCAAGCAATCCGTTCCTGCATAAGCTGTGTGCGGGGTTTCTCAGGCTACATTGGATTTCGAAACCTCCTTGTGTGCTTCCCGTTTATATCTTAACTTTTTGTTCTTCTTCTGATTATGAACTTGGGGTTGTTTTATAGTCGAAGTCAGCAGTCCTCATTTTACGAAACCTATTGTAAGCAAGCCCTATAAAGTACTCGCACAATGCCGCTGCTAAGAACCCGCATATTCGGAGTTCAACAGCTTGATTACGAAAACTAAGTGAGCTGTACCTCGAATAAAACTTCTCATTGTCCATTCAGTGTCTTTGAATAACACAAAGATAGAACAAGCCGGCATTTTGCCGTAGTTTGGACGGAACTCCGTATAATCCAAACTATAAACAATTCAGTAAATTATTACACTGGCGGGAAGTTCGCACGTATTGTTGTGGCTTATCGGATTTCATTTTATTGACATTGATCACGAGCACAGTACACAGTGCACAGTACACAGTGCCTCTGTCCATATGATTGACTAAGTAATTCAACCCTTCTGGATTTCAAACTCTAAACCGCGCTCGAATCCTGAGCGTAATTATTACAACGGTACTTTACGATAGACGGAAAGTGTATATGTATGGAGAGCAAACGAACAACAAGGAGAGCCTGAAGAAGTTCGATTTGCTGGCTTCGAGTCTATAAATTCGAAAGGTAAGAAAGATAATAATTCCGACAATGAATAAATAACGCGTAGATAATCAGAAAGAAACTACAGCTGTGTTCAGTGCCGGTATATTCTTTATTTTGGGCGGGAGAAGTGAACGTAACGTAACGTATATTTAACACAGTTGATTTAACTCTTGCTTCTTCGCTTTTGAGTTTACAGAATAATGCCGGTTAAGAAGAACTCTAGAAGAGAAAGAAGATATGAAAGATGAAGAATAAACAAGATCTTACATTAGTCAACGTTCAAGATCCAAGCAATCAGTAATCCAAGTAGCCTAAGCCGGTTTTCCGTAACAAGACCAAGACAAGAGTTGCTAAATACAACTAAATGTATACCACAAATGAAGTTTATGAATGATCGATCAGTTGATGAAACTGCATGATTCAATGTATAGAAAGCAGTAACCAGTAAAAACAATATGTTGCTCTATATTATTGAATAAAGTGAAACAAAATCAACCTTAAATGTTCTGTAAAGCCAAATAAAACGAACTATATATACAATTATGAGTACTAATTAAAGACCAAAAACCAGCAAAATATTAGTCTTTAGTTCTCCACTTAAAGCCTTATTAAAGGAACATTCCCTACTTCTTTAGGTAATTAATGAAAGGCTACTAAATACACATTTCATGATACTTTAAAACATATTAAAGACTATAAAACCAATATTTAAGTAAACTTTAAGTGAGCAGGTTAAAGGTCATTAAACACGAATTTAAGTGAATTTAAGAGAAAACACTTCATTAAAGAGATTTAATTACAACATTAAAGGCTCAGGAAACCCATACTTAATGAATTTAATGAAAAAATTAAACTTAACTTAAATACCCCATTAAATCGACTTTAATAGTCCTTTAATGCAACTTAAATTTGTTATTTTGCCCTGTGAACGCAATTCAGCCTATGGCTGCAAGGTTTATTGAATAAAGTACCTATCTACCTATCTACCTAAAATAACAGGCTATTTCTATAGTTATCCTCCAGTGCGAGGTCATTTGCACATATTTTTAGGGTTCTAATAGACATTTTTGCTCAATCACTATTTTTGACTTTGTGCACTTTAAAAATAATAGGTGAGATCAAAGATTGTATGCAATTTGAACATCTTTAGAATTTGAACAAAAGATGATTGTTACGTGTTTCATTGTTGTGATTAACAACGAGTCGGTCCACAAACACACAACGACATACAAGTATCTTTTGTTCAAATTTCGTACAAACGAAAATAGTGATAGAGCAAAAAGGTATAATAAGGTATGAAAAATCATGTTTCGCAGCAAAAAGCCCAACCACATATGTATGCGAAGTTTTTCCTATTTTTTAAGCCTTACATCAAATTTATAAGCTAATACCTGGTCTATTATTCCTTGCTACAGTTTGTGAACCGCTAGAAGCTAAACTAGAATGCTAAAGTAAAGTTAAGATTGTACAATTAAAGAATCCTCAACCCGAGATAAACAAGATGCTGAACTGTAATCCGTCGAAAGCGATAGAGAGAATAACTGAAAGACAAGCACTTTTAAACATTGCACATTTAAACATTGCACATCGACATCAGGAGCTGACATCATACCTTGCCAGCTACACTTCTCAGCGAAGTCCACAATCTTATCGATGTATGGGGCTTTCCTTTGAGGTTTCTGTAATGTTGGTATGAGGAAATGTGCACAAATGTCTTATAACATTGTAACTGAAATTGAAACTGAAATTTTGGATGCAACCAACTCGCAAATGTTGTAGCTATCGTGATAGGATGATAGGTGATAGGATGATAGGTGATAGGATGATAGGTGATAGGATGATAGGTGATAGGATGTTTTATCGTGATCTCGTTTAACACTTGATGTTGGAGCTCAGCAAATGCTGCTTCGTTTTCTTGGCTGGTTTCATCGTCAGAGTTATAGACTACATCTCCTTGCGTTTGCAGTGTTTGTATAGAGAAGTCTAGAGAAAAATTCAGAAATTTGTTGGCTTGTTAGGAACTCATCACTGGAGAAAAGTCTTTCACCATTCATGTTCTTTGCAGTCATCATGGAGGTGGCTACTGACGCAGCATCTAGTTTTCTTCCTGTTGTCTCCCCAATTAGGAATTTACTTGTTAGATAGACTTTCTGCTTTTCGGTGAAACGCTTCCTTGGACCAGTCTGGCTAGACCTAAGTGCCCATTCCATTGGTAATGAGGACTGGTGCGATTGTGTAGCAGCAATTTCTTGCAAATGGGGAACGGCAGCGGTCTGTACCTCCAACTTGGTTGCATAGTTAAGCACATCTTTGTCTAACATTATGTGACTCTCTAAAATGCGTTCATGTTTACCACAGTCCAGGTGATGTTTAAATAATTTCGATAGCAAATACTGCTTGTCTGTCTTACTCCGAAAAACCGCATAACACAACACACTAGTCCACTGTCGATATCACCCAAATCTAATATCTTTGGTCTTAGAACCTATTATTGTTAAAACACTTTTTTTTTTAGATGTGTTGTAGTATTCTATGTTTTGTTTATTGTCTGTTTGCTCTTTTTCCTGCTGAGTCTAATGATTTGCACTTTTTTCTGTGAAGATAGGCGTACAAGTATTAAATAGTTTGAATAACACATATTCTAGGTTCGAATTCTGCTCAAAATTTGCATTTTGAAAAGCTTTTCTTTTTCTTTTGTAAGCAAAAATGACTTCCATGAACTTTGGTGTTGATTTAAATCCTTTTCAAGTAAAGTGTGCCTCTTTAAATGTCAGGGGACTTAATAACACAATTAAAAGAAAGAATATTTTTGATTGGCTGCGTAAACAAAATGCCCAATTAGCTTTCCTTCAGGAAACTTATAGCTCCAAAGCCATTGAACGAATTTGGGAAAACCAATGGGGAGGCCCAGTTTTCTATAGCCATGGAACAAAACATAGCAGAGGAACAATGATTCTTTTTCACCCTTCTTGTAACATTGTTGTTAAAAAAAGCATTGTAGACAAAGACGGAAGGTATATAATTTTGGAAACAGAGATCGAAGAAAATCCAACCATTTTTGTCAATGTCTATAGTCCCAACAACGTAAGCAAGCAAAACCAATTCTTCATTGAACTGCTAGGCCAAATAGAGGAGAGTTTCTTTGGTGAAAGTATCATCATCGGCGGTGATTTTAATTGTGCATTAACAGCGTCGGATAAGGAAGGACTTCTACCGGTTGCACAAAAACAATCTGTTATAGAAAGTATCGGCAAGCTGATAAATGAAGCTCAATTGACGGACATTTGGAGAGATTTGAATGGTAGTAAAGTACAGTTTACATGAAGAGATAAATCAGCAAAAATTCAGTGTAGACTCGATTACTTTCTGATATCGAAGCATCTCAAAAAATACAGGGAAAACAGTTACATTTCGTACGCTCCAGAATGTGACCATTGCGCTGTTTTTATGGAATTGAAAACCGAACATTTCAGACACGAGAGAGGACCGGGTTTTTGGAAATTTAATAACTTGCTTCTAAATGATCAAGTTTACACGGAAAACCTTCGTAAGAACATCCCAATCTGGAAAGACAAATACAAAGATTTAGAGAATAAATGCTTGTTGTGGGATTTGATTAAAATGGAGATCAGAAGTTTTTCGTTGAGACATTCAATCAAGAGGACAAAAACCAAAAAACTACAGGAAAGAAACTATTTTGAAAAGATAAATGAACTTATGAACTCTCTATCAGCAACAAAATTGGACGTCAAAAAGGCGGAGACGATTGCAGAGATAAACAAATTCAGAAAGAAACTAAAAGATCTTCTAGATGAAAAAACCCACGGTTCAATTATCAGAAGTAAGGTTCGCTGGTACGAACAAGGTGAAAAAAACACTTCTATGGTTTAGAAAAAAGGAACGCTTTAAGAAAGCATATTACAAAACTACAAATTTCAGATGACAAAATAACGCAAAATCCTAAAGAAATTATTTTGGAACAAAAGCGTTTTTATGAAAGACTCTATCAGTCGTCTTTATCAGATTGTGACGAAAATTTAGGGAACGAATTCCTTTCACCCCGTAACCTAAAAACGCTCGATGAAAACCAATCACAAGCCTGTGAAGGTCTTTTATCCAAAGATGAATGTTTTAAAGCACTGTCAAAATTTTCGATAAATAAAACTCCTGGAACGGATGGTCTATCTGCAGAATTTTACAGATTTTTCTGGTCGGAGTTAGGTGAAATCATGGTTAATAGCTTCAATTATAGCTTGAAGAAAGGCGAAATGAGTATAAGTCAAAAACAAGGTATAATTAATTTAATTCCGAAAAAAAAGAAAAACCCACTTCTCCTCGAAAATTGGCGCCCTATTTCTTTATTAAATACCGATTATAAAGTAGACACGAAAGCAATAGCTAATAGGATAGAAAAGGTGTTGCCTTCCATAATAAACCCCAATCAAACCGGATATGTTTAGTCACGATATATTGGCGAAAATATCAGACTAATTTCCGACATTATGCAATATACTCTCCAGTTTAACATTCCTGGAGCAATTGTTTTTGTTGACTTTAAAAAAGCATTTGATTCTTTAGAATGGGAGTATATGTTTGAGGTCCTTAAGAAATTCAATTTTGGTCCGCAATAAAAACGTTTTATAGTGACATCTCAAGTTGTGTGATAAATAACGGATTTGCCTCGGAATTCTTCACTTTGAGGCGTGGTGTTCGACAAGGCTGCCCCTTATCTGGCCCACTTTTTGTACTTGCTATTACAGTCAACGAACTTCAGGCATGAACACATTTTTTACGATTGTCCGAATAATAAAATGAATATTCATAGATTCAAATGAATAATCGTAGATTCAAATGAATATTCGTAGATTCAAATGAATAATCGTAGATTAAAATGAATAATCGTAGATTCAAATGAATATTCGTAGATTCAAACGAATATTCGTAGATTGAAATGAATATTCGTAGATTAAAAATATCCCAGTCATATAAAGATGTAAGATTTGAAATCGAAAGGAGTTCATTCACCGTTCCATGTGCAGTATCACGTCCGACAATCCGACAAACTGTCTCCGGGCATTAGTTTGTTTGCACGCCGGAATGTTACGAATGTAGTGTTAGCTTCTTGTGGTCAGACACCAGGTACTGCATTAGGATGGCGGAGAAAGGTAGAACTTTAGTCTTCAAAATATCCGAGAAAAGCGATAAAGCATCCTTAGGTTTCGTAGAAAGATCAGAAGAGTACCTTCAAAAAGTACTTGTCGATATCCGGAAAGACATCGTAGACGAAGTCGGGGAATTTTTACCAGAACATTGGCGCTTTGTATTTAAAAATATGCCAGTCAGTCTTAAACAGGAGCAAGGAATTATTCTTCAAAAGTGCTGCGTATGTCAAGAGGAAACCGATGGTAGTTATGAATTTTACCTGCAGGAAATTCCTAATGGCAGGAAATCAGTCAGGAAATCACCTGCAGCTGAAACGAAATCTCCAGCAACAGCTACTATAACTAGTAACGCCACTTCACGTGTTCATGGTGATGCTTTTGAAAAAACTACTTCACAATTGAATAAAGAACTCAGTATCTTGAAGGATGACCTGGAGATGGCTAAGGCAAAACTCGAATCATTGCAAGAATCACCACCACCTCGTGCATGGCACGGCACAGGAAATTTCACTTGCACCAATTGTCATTTCAAAGGACACAAAGTATCGAAACCTTGCCGACTACAGCCATGTAGAGGTTACCAGGAATGTGGTATTTTGACAATGCACCAAGAACAAAAAGGAGCAATCAGCAAAGCAAAAAGCGAGGTTAAAACATTAGAAAAAAAAGTGAAAGAAAAGAAATATGAGTTTGACTCATTAACTTTGATGAAAGACCGGACTAAGGCGAATTTTTTTAGCCTTATGCGACCCAAGGTGATAGCGTGTGACCCGATTAAATATTCTAATCGCCAAACTTTAGAAAATGACCTTAGAGTACTTGCCGCGGCACTAAAACACAAAGTACCTGAAAAAGAACCTATTCACATTGAAGATATCATTCAGAGAAAAAAGCAGGAATGTAGCCAGTTGAAACGAGGCTCTTCATCTTTTGAAGACAGGGTAACATCTACTAAATCAGAGAGAAAACGAAGCCGAGGAGATTCTAATCGGTCCAAAACTGAATCTAGCTCGCAGTCGCAAGAGCAGCGTATAAATAAGCAATATAAAGGGTATACCTGGAGGCAGAATTTGCAGCGACAACAGCAAACTGAACAGAGAAGTCCTCGTCCCTATAGACATGAAACATCACGCCGCCACACTAGTCAAACAGCCTCGTCAAGAAGAGACTCGTCTGATATACACTACAGTCATTCAATTCATGTAAGAAATGCTTCTCGTTATACAAGTACCCCCAATTCTTCTCATAATTCAAGTTATTCAAGGTCCTTGGTGTCGCCTTCAGCTAGTCCCATCAGAACACCTAGACGTCAAGCGAACTATAGCTTTGATCTATTTGATAATAATCTCTTTGCTGATACATCTGTTTCTACAAATGACTCCTACATAGGAACAAGAGAAGCTGCTGCTGTTTTAGCTAATATGATGGACAAATATTAATGTAATAAGATACATTTTTGTTTACTCATTTTGTATTTGCGTTTTATATCCGGATGACTAATCTGCTCCTACGAATGACTCCTGGGTCGACAGGAGGCATAAGGATGATAACTAAACATAACCAACTTTGTTGTTTACAATTTGCGTTACAGTTAGGTATACTTCTTTGATTCTTTGCAATTTGATGGGAATCCAGGTGACTGATGAAAATAAGACTGTTTATATAAACAATGTATTTGAAGTGTTCAAATTTTGTACTTCATGATACTTCATTTTCCTTGATTTACTGTATCACCATTCTGCAAAATACTACATTATGTAACCACAATGCCTGAAATACATCAGTGAGTTCAAAGCGCTTATTCTCTTGACAGCGTCATTTATAGCCATCTCTGTTTGCTCTATTGCATACCGTTCGTTTTGTCTTAGAGAAGCTTTCATTTGCCGGAAGCACAGTTCACAAGTGTTTAGATGGGGAGAATAGGGAGGCTGGAAAACCAATCGTACTCCTCTAGTTTGAAGCATGTTACGTAAGAGACGCTCTGTAACGCGTCCGTGGTGAAATCCACAATTGTCCATAATAACATAATCACCAGGCAAGAAGATTCTCGTTCCGTCCTCACGTTTCATATCCAATAAATCATTGAAAAAGTTTATCATGTGTTGACCATTGGAGGCACCAAGTAAAATGTTGAAATGATCTACTCCAGTTGCGCTGTGCAATAAGTTAACGGTGTAGTTGGCATTGGAAGCGTATCTTTGTACTTCGACTGCTGGTTTCCCGCGGTAAGCGCTTCCGTACCTTCGATTACCAGTTGTAACGATTACGGATGATTCATCAAAGAAATGAAGAGTGTTGCTATCGAGTCTTGAGACTACGTCCAAATAAGCATCAACTTTCATCAAGTTTTGTGGTGTCATGTATTCACTTGGAATGCTTTTCAACTTCTTGTAAGTCATCCCCAACTTCTTGCTGATAACATTCTGAATTTGCCTAACCGTTGGAGCATTACCGATGGTAAAAATGCCATCCCTTATAAGTCTGAGGCGAATTTCAGTTCCAGTAATACTTGGTTTTTGAAGCTTGAGCATTTCTATTACTTTTAAAACGTCGTCGGTTATGAGAGTAGGATTTTTCCCGCCAGAGGAGAAAGGCTCAACTGTTCCGTGATTAGAATAGTGCCTCACAATCTTCAAAACAGCTCCTTTGGACACATTATTGCGTTATGGCAATCCCTGAAATACTTACTTGTGAATTATAAAGCTCAATAATTTCCTCTCTCACATAGTTTGGTAATGGATGCCCAGAAATATAAAAGCCGCCCTGTTTGTTTTTAGCCATGATTTAACTAACGACTCCGTAATAACGGAATTTGACATTTGATATAAACGCTAGCATGCCTTGTCCACAGACTGACTAGTGGTTATAATAACGAATAATTGACCGAAGATTCGAATATTTTTTTGAATGTTCAAATATTCTTTTGAATATTCGATTGTTCTTTTCAATATTCGATTGTTATTTTGAATATATGATTATTATTTTGAATGTTCGATTACTACTTTGAATATTCGATTATTATTTTGAATATACGATTATTATTTTGAATATTCGATTATTATTTGTAATCTACAAGTTATGCGTTCATGCCTGAAGTTCGTTGACTGTAAGATATTGGCATACGCCATCAATGATAACCCAGGAATAAAAGGCATTAAAATCAAGGAAAAGGAATTTAAACTTACACAATACGCCGATGACACCACATGTTTTATGGAAAATGAAGAATCGATACACAATCTCCTGATACTATTAGAAAGCTTTAAAACAATTAAGACAATACGTCTCACCCACTTGGTTTAAACTGGACTACTTCAGAGCCCATAATAGCTCTGGGTATCTATTTTACGTATAACACTGAATTAAGTAATCAACTGAATTTTTATGAAAAATTAAAAATTCTAGAAAATTGTCTTTGCATTTGGAAAAAGCGTAATCTATCAATTTACGGCAAAATAAATATTGTTAAAACAGTAGGTCTGTCAAAACTCAATTTCAACTCGTCAATTCTACCAGTTCCAGATAATTTTGCTGAAGAAGTAGATAAGATCACTTTTAATTTTATTTGGAATGATAAGCCAGCCAAAATAAAGAAAAGAACAATTATTGGTACTAAAGAGGAAGGGGGTCTGAACATGATATCGTTCAATCATATGGATAAAGGGCTTAAACTTGCCTGGGTCAAGAGATTACTAGATAAAAGACCTGCGGACTGGAAAATATTACCAAATGAATGTTTAAGTAAGTACGGCGGACTTTTCTTGCTCACATGCGATTTTGACATTAAGATGTTAAAAACAACCAGTATACCACCTTTCTATGAGAAAATTCTAAGATACCTTCAAGATTTCAACTCAAAAATTACTCCTAAACAAAATATTTTAAGAAACAGCATTTGGAATAACAAACAAATCAAAGTTGGTAACTTATCAGTTTTTTACAAATCCTGGTTTGATAGAGGCATTAAAGCTATTGATGACCTGTTAGATAGTGGAAATAACTTTTTAAGCTTCTTTGATTTTACGAGCAAATATAGCATTCATACTAATTTTCTCACCTATCAAGGGGTGATAAAGGCTGTCAAAAAGTTTTTAAAATCTAAACGTTCACCTGATACAGAGAAACCTTTTTGGGATATAACCAAAATGGATGCATAAGACAGATTTTTACGAGTAGAGATTTTCAAGGGCCTACCAATCAATCTATGATTCTTCAGGCGGGTATCAACCCTTCCGAATTGAGTGTAGTATATTCACTCCCTTTCATTATGACTAAAGAAATTAAACTCTCAATGTTTCAGTTCAAAATTATTCATAACATACTTCCTTTAAAAAGTTACTTATTCAAAATTGGCGTTGCTGAAAATAATAATTGCCCTTTTTGTTTTGATCGTGAAAAACATACTTGTACACATTTTTTCTTTCATTGTAAAAAAGCTCAATCTTTTTGGGACAAATTTAAAGCATGGTGGCTGGAAATCTCTTCTACTCCTAAGCTTGAGCTTGAAATTACTTCTGCTTTGATATTGTATGGCTATCTAACTAATGTCAAAAAAAGTATTTTAATAAATCACTTAATTCTAATTGCAAAGCAGAATATGTTTAACGCGTTTATAAATGATGAATGTTACACTTTTCAAACGTTCCTTAATCATGCAACAACTAAATTTGATTTCGAAAAGAAAATAGTTTCGTCAAAATCTAAACGCGATCAATCGTTATTTGAAAAAAAGTGGTCCCCTTTTACCAAATTTTTGAGCAAAAACACTTCAAAGACAGATTGAACAGTTTGAATTAATTAGTCTCTTCCCACGTCTTCACAGTGCAAAAATGTGTGTGCTTTCTGTTCTTATCGTCAGTTTTTCTTTTTTTTTCTCCTCTCATTCTGTCACTTCTTCTGTGTTTATGTGCGTGTTTGCGTCTACACATACAAACAACTAAAACAATAGAATCAATTTATAGAATTGTAAATGCAAATAGATATGTAAAGGATAGAAAAAAAATCACATGGAACAAAAAAATAATATATATATATATCAAAAAATCTAATAAGTTATAAATATAAGTTGTAAATAATCTGAACTGTATATTAATTGTTTTTATTGGAAAATGTATTGTATGTATTATGTATTTCATCTAGGGTATCACACTTAGTGTGGTACTCAATAAGTTGTAAATAATCTGAAGTTCATATAATTGTTGTTGATATTGGAAAATGTATATTGTATGTATTATATATTTCATCTAGGGTATCACACTTAGTGTGATACTCGATAAGTTGTAAATAATCTGTTGTTAAATAAAAAAAAATGAACTAAACTTGTCTGATATATGGTACACGTTGTGAACAATAAATATAACTTAGTCATCAACATTATGTTTCTAAAGATGTTGATTAAGTAACAATGCGCGTAAGAAGTAGGCAACTCTCTATTGTTCTGTGGCAATAGCAACTTCCCCACATAAGAATGGCTTAGTTTTCAGACTGAAAGTATATCAGCCTATAGGTAACACATTTTAAAAATAAAATGTGCAAAAGCTCTGTTTTGCAACAAAGTTTCTTTTGTACTAAAATATATTGTCCAATCATAAATGCTCAAAACAATAGCCAAAAGACGTTTATAATTCGATATGTTCCTCACATAGAAATTTTGATAAATAAAGGCTCAGGAAATCTTAGATGAAAAGGGAATCAGATAACAAATAAAATATTTTAAAAATCCGCTTAGTTTTGAAATTATGGCAGATTTTCATGTTTTAACCCATGAGATGGACGGATTAGACAATACGCAATTAGCACCTTTCTGCATTCCATTGCCATTTGCCTGCCTAGTTCTTACTAGAACCATAACTTAATTTAGGTTTCACCTTAATGGTACCAATACAATTCTTATATGATAATCCAAGCTCAAGAACAAGTTGGGCATAGGTGGTCTGCTGTTCTGGTTTGATTGTAGTGATTTGACAGCTGTTTTGGTTGAGATTTTAAGCATGATCTTTATAGGGGTTCCATCAGGAAGTTTTACATAAATCCAGTTGGGCTGCTTATCTACAAGAAAATTACAAAAATAAAAATAAAAACAATAAGTGGCAATGATGAAAAAAATAATCATAAGTAATATATAGAAGTAGCCATGCTTTAGACAATTTATAGACCTGAGCCGTCAGGTCAAATACAACATGGATGTTTTGCATTTTACTAAAATTTTGAAATATGAAAGTACAACCTCCAACTGTCATTAATCTCTTGTTTTCCCCATAATTTATTAATGATTTGATAATTAAGAATACTGGGAATTAAGGGCACTGTTTTAATTAGGGGACCAAAAAAATGCCATCTTGGAAATCAAGATTTTTCCTCAACCTTGGAATGCCTGGCTAATATTACCTGCACATGTTTGTTCTTCAGTTAATATACATTGACCAAGGCTGAATAATATAAAGTAAAAATGCCACAATAAAACATGTCACATAATTTTTTTTCTTCATATTTATTGGTTATGTGTTAGTGTTAACAACAACAAAATTAGTATTTCAATAACACAACAAGTATTGTGATAACTCAACGTATGTATAATGGCCATACATGGAACATCATATTTTCTTTCTAACAATTAAAAGAAATATGTATTTAGATTAAATAAAAACTTACTTCTACCCTTTTGATCTTCAAACCTGTACTCTTTGCATGGTTATATGACCTCTATTTCATTAACAACAATCTTTATCATATTAAGGATCACTAAGTTGGTTGAATTTATTGTTATCATAATTATCATTGTTAGTCTATATCAGCTGATAAGTACATTATTGTGCCATTATTTTTTTGTTAATTTTTTTAAATATTATACGTGCAGAAAACAATTACAATTTTTGTTTACAATTAACTTGTTGGAGAAAAAAGAACTCAAAATAATGTTCAGTAAATTCAAAACATTATGGAATCTTCAAGGCTTCATTCTAGGTGGGTTCTACTTGGTGACTATTACATAATCCAATTAAATGATTTTGATGTTCAAAACAAATGATTGGGGAGTAAGGTTTTAAATTTGTAGCACTCAGCATTATACTGAATCATTTCATCAAAATATTATCTAATACACATAACTAAATTTATAAATACACTGTAATTGATGAAATTGATGACACAGAAGAACATATCTATAGTTAGAAAAAGAAAACAATAAAAAGGTAGCAGGTATTGAAAGTGAAGGAGGAATAAAGTCAAGACAGCCTCCGTTAAGAAAAAAACAAATAGTTAATTCATTTTATCAATCTTTAAAATCATCAATTATAATGGTCTTATGCGGTCATGTTTCAATATGATCAAATGATATGATGGAGAGCAATCAAATATTTGAACACTGTTCTAGAGACAACCTAGCTCCTACACATTGAAATATATTATTAATTCAAACATATTTCGTTTCTTGTGTAAATTTTCTGAAAAATTAACAAATAAAAAATTATTTTGCCCTCCAGTACAACCATGCATGCAGATGATCATAAACTGCAAAGAACCTATAATTACAAGTACTTGATTTACAAAGTAAAAATAATATATTGCTACACAAATATACTGTACCTTCATTTCTTTTGTAAACAAATGTACATTAAAAAAGTTAAATATGATTGTTGTTGTATTGAAGTAAATTATATAAATGCTAAATCTAGTAAATGAAGTTGCAATGTTTTAATCATGTTAACACAGATCACTCATTTTTATTATATTATCTAATAGAACGATTTCTCATAAGCCAGTGTTAACATGCTAATGAAGATGTGTAATATGATAATGAGTTTGCATTGAGAAACGTGGCATCAAATTATATAGATTTCGTCTTGGGACAACAGAACTACCAAAAACACACCTCTAATGAAGAATACATTTTTTTATTATTAGACTATCACACCGGTCTAATAAAAATATCTTCAGTAGATTTTTTGGTTATTTATTAGCAGTGTTTTTGGTTATTTTTATTCATCATCTATGTGGTAAGCTTTTCACTTTAGAAAAAGAAAACATAGACTGTAAGGTATATCAGCCATACAGAGTGAATGTCACTATACAACAAGTTCTATACAAATCGGCATAAGCCATCTAGGGTGTCTCCAAATGCTCCCTATAGCCTCGTAGGTCTTGATCTATTTAAAAGTATGTTCAATTTTTATCCTCCTTCTGCTCAAGCACCTGTTAAATGTTCTTGCTCGTCTTTGTTCTCTTAAATTTAACAAGTGCATTTGGTTTTCCCTAACTGCTGTCAATAAAGGGCCACCACCAGGATATGCCTTATCAGCAAGAAGCTTGGCTCCAGGAGGAAGACTCAAGGGGTTTCCAGGCCCAATTGGTGTCATAAGTCTGTAAGAAGAAGCGTCATGGGTGCTACCCATGAATTCTGTCTGCACGAATCTTAAATGTCCTTCGTTATCTATAATGAGCTGTGTATTAAAACAGTGATAATTGCGATGGCCACTGTAATACAACCTTTGTGGCTCAATTAATGGTCGATATATCTCATGAGGAGTTACGTCAATGGAACCGACTGTGTTCGGGAATTCGGGCCATAATCCCATCATGTTGGCCCATTCATTATTATTGGGCCAATTTACTTGATTTTGGAAATATCGCCAGAGATCTGGGATAGTTCTTTGTATGATTTTCACGACAGACGAGGGATCTATATCGAACCAAATTGCTAGGTTGTCGACGTGCTGATATTTCCTTAGCCACAGCATGACAAGCAGTAATTGATTGGCTAAACTTATGTTCTGCCGCCTTTGATGAATTCTCTGGCCACCATTTATGGTTAATTGCAATAAAGCTGGTGATACATCTGCAACTAATTGCAAGAAGGACCCTGGTGTTTCTCCCGTATTCCTCCAAAAAAGCCATGACTGTCGAATTATCATTGAGAGCACATCTCGACCTTGAAAACCATGGCCTCGAAAATTAGGCATCAGTCGTTGATTCAATGGATATGCAATTTCCAATAACGGAGGCTGCATTGCAACAAATAGCAAAATAAATTCTAGCAAGTTCAATAATATAGCTTGAATATTGTTGCTGTCCATGGTGGAATAACAAAGAACTCATCAAATGTAACCGGGTGTGCATTCCTGGAATTCTTGCATGTATTTCACTACTATTTATGTATGCAAACCACTAGTATGTATTCTTAGGTTTCAGCAAACACGCTTTCTAAGAACAGTTCTTGTTTAAAATGTGGCATCCTTGGGAACATGTACAAGAAGAAGAAGAAGAACAACAACAACAACCTGCAACAGGAGAACCTAAAACTAATGTTAAAGGTAAACAAAATCATTCTCCATTACACCCTAATTGCTTTATCTTTTTTGGTGTAGTTTCCTGAATTCCAAAGAAAAAATAATACTAACCCTCCTTATATTTTTTGTTTACTTAGGTAATTTTCCAAAGAAACGGGCGTCCGTGAGAGAAAAAGAGAGAGCGTTTATTCTGCAATCTTATAATAGATGTAATGGAAAGGAATGGAAGGATGTTTTGATATTCTGTAAAGCCAGGATAGCAGATGCAGGGCTCCCTGAACATGTTGTTCAGCTGTATCTGGATTGCACCGAATCCCGGGTTATCACAAGGATGCAAAATATCATAAGGAGAGCTCTGAAGACCAGTCCGTCCCCAACGAACTCAAAAGCAATAGCTGAGTCTTCTATCGCACAACAAAACCTAATGAAATACGCGGAGAAGAAAACACCTGGGCAGCGAAAAGAGGACGCCATAAGAAATAAATTAAGGGATGACTTTGTAGGCCCGTCTTCTGACAATGACTCTGGAACTGAGCCAAGTTCAAAGAAGAAAAGGAAGCTAGACCAAGCTGGAGTGACGCACATGGCACACCAAAAGATGTGCGAGAAAGCAATGGAAACGATGGATAAAGTAAACTGTCTTCTTGAAAAAGTTGATAAGGACCTTCAGAAAAAATACACTAAATAGTCATCGAAAGGCATCAAAAGAATTAGAGCACTCGCCTTAGCGCTTTTTGTTTTGTTTTTCAGTACATAGAGTATGATGAATCAAAATAACATACCGTAGTCTAATAATAAAAAATTGTATTCTTCAGTAGAGGTGTGTTTTTGGTAGTTCTGTTGTCCCAAGACGAAATCTATATAATTAGATGCCACGTTTCTCAATGCAAACTCATTCTCATATTACACATCTTCATTAGCATGTTAACAACGGCTTATGAGTAATCGTTCTAATGATATTACTATTTTTTTAGTATAAATATTTGTAAACCCTCTCCAACTCCAATGAATTGGCTCTAAATAAATTATAATTTAGCATATTATATTATTATTAATCAATGGTCAACTTTCCATGGTCAACGACCAATGGACAATGATCAAAGATCACAGTTCTCTTTAATAAAGAGTCAACGATTATCGATGCATGATCAATGATCAAATATCATAGTTATTGTCGTAAACGTTTGTTTATTACTTTTACAATTGTTATCATCGTACAAGACTTACAATAACTACCGATTTTGAATGTGACAAACTGACCATGCGGTCTGATGTGATATGAAAACGAGGCTACCACAGGAATCCAGATAAACAGCAACGACACCCTCCCCCCATTTAAATGTTCATAACAGTTAAATGTTATCATTGCACATAATGTTCAAATGTCAATGTTCTCTTGCTGTGCAATCAGCTTAATCTTGTCAACAGCATTATCCTTTGCCTTTCTGCTTGGTTGAATTCTAGTCATGCTGATCATCTCACGAGTTGGCTTCCAGCTTGGGTCTTCACCTCCGACTTCTAACAGGCACAATAACTGCAGTGGACGTTCGATGAGGTAGCCATTGCTAAGCTTTACTTCAAGTCCTCGAACCTTCTTGTCTTTACCAATAACTTGGCTTACAACACGTCCAAGCTTCCATTGTGCTTTGTGCTTAACGTCTTCTTTCAACAGTACTACAGCTCTGGTCTCGGATACTTTCTCTACTTCTTCTGTAAGCTTAGGTTATCTTTCTTCCAATGCACGGATATACTCTTTGATGAATCTTTTCCTCAGATCTGCTTTGGTCTTCTGGATGTGTTTCAACATGTGTGTGGTTGGTCTGGCCATCGTGTGGATTCCTCATCCATGTTGGTCCCTCGAACCAAAATGGTGTAAGCTTACTTGACGCAGCTCCTCTACTTCCTATGTGGCTTGGATTCTCTTCTGATGGGATGTAATGCCACTGTATGTACTCTTTGTCTTTGATGTCTTTTGTCTTGTTGCATACAAACTGAGACCCATCCATGATACACTGTAATGGAGTGGTCTGGCAAGGCATGCTTCACATGATTAATCAATCTGCTGAGTGTATTGGCTGTGATGAGCTCTAGTCGAGGAATCGTCTGGTCCTTTGGTGCAATTCGTGATTTGGCAAAAAGAAGACTGACGAACTGAAGAATCATTATGGAACGCCAACAAATGGACAGCTACTGCAACCACCAGCTTACTAGCATCTGCAAATCCATGCAATGTCATCTTGAACAAGCAAGTACTAACGACGCTGCAAGGTACAATGATCACTGGGCATTCTCTCAAGCTTTCAAGCCATTTCCTTCATCTTCTTTTGACATCGTTTGGTACTGCGTCATCCCATTTCAGCTTCTTTAAGCACACTTCCCTGTAGATGATCTTTGCTGTGATGACGACCGGCGCAGCTTGTCCGAGGAATTCAAATACTTGATTGATGAATGACAACATCTTTCTCTTTGTTACACTTCCTTCGTCACTCTTTTGTAAGCAGGCTGTGAAGTCAACTGCTATGGTGTCCTCTATCTTGTTGCATGCAATTCCTAATATCCTGGTCTTTGCAAACTGTTCTTGATTAGTCGACTGATCTTGAACTTCTAGGATGTTGCTATGCCATTTATGCAAATGAAATCCTCCTTGTTTCACAATCTCTGTTGATTCTCTCTTGAATTTCAGCAACTGTTCTTTGTTGTCACCACCTGACTGTATATCATCCACATAGGTATTGCTTAACAACTCCTTGTTTCACAATCTCTGTTGATTCTCTCTTGAATTTCAGGAACTGTTCTTTGTTGTCACGACCTGACTGTATATCATCGACATAGGTATTGCTTAACAACTCCTTCACTGTCTCTGGATAACTATCAGCATATATAGGGGCTCTGGCCTGATCCAAATATAACTCTTGTGAAGCGGTATGTCACAACGTTCTTACTTTCTAAATGGTCATACCATAATAAGCGTAGTGCATCCCTGTCCTCGGGGTCAACTTGAATTTGCAAGAATGTATTTTGAATGTCCCCTGCAATACACAAGTTCTTTGTTCTGTTCCTTAGTAGAATGTCAAAGATCATTAGCTGTAAGGGAGGACCAACCTCAAGGCAGTCATTGAGTGATGGCTCTTCTGGTTTACTCTTTGCTGAATAGTAATACACTATTCTTCATTTTGTGGACTCGGCCCCTTCACGAACAACTGGTTGGTGTGGGAGTCTCAGGTAGTATTCTTCAAGCTTATGCATGTTTTGAAGCTTATTGGTAGTACTTCTGAGTCTTGCTAAGGCCAATTCGTTATGTTCTGAGATCTCTGGGTGATCTGGTTTCCACGGCAACTTGGTAGAATATGTTCCATCATCCTTTCTATGTATTTGACTTTGAAAATCCTCATGACACAAGTCTTGGTTGTTGGTGCTATCAGACAGTCCAAACACTTCCTGAGAACACATTTGTTTGAATTGCTCTGAACTTGTCTTCATGAAAAAACTCTTATCTGCTTCCACAGAACACAATGCTGACCTTCCAGTAATAATCCATCCATGCTGGGTGAGCTCTGCACCTGGATCTGTGTCTGGGTTTTGACCAAGGACAGGTGCGGTTGTAGTCTTAATTCTCAGTAAATCAGCAGCACCAAGAATCACATGTACTGGTAGGCTGCCTTGAGTAGAATCCTCATCACTGAATACTAACTGCTGTAAATGTGGGTACTTGCTCTTGAGCTCTTGGACATTTGGGTTTGGTAAGTGTGTTAAAGTTGGTTTCTCTGCATTGATGCACTGGAGATCCATACTGAATGCTGCTTGGGAGTTGAAAGACTGGATTTCTACTTTGAAGATTTCAACATTTTTGTCTACAGTTCCATACATTTGTTCAATGACTCTGCTTTCAACACGTGCAGGTTTTATGCTGAGATTACTTAACAGGTTACTGCTAAATCCTTTTCTTGTGCTAACCCAGAATTGTGGAATGATCTTCCTTCAAGTATAAGATGTTGCAGTACTCCAATTTCCTTTAAAGGAGTAAAAACCTGGCTTTTTAAAGAAGCTTTTGATTAGCTTATAATTTTCGTTGATATATATTTATAGTTATTATCGAATTGTGTGTAATTTATTAAATATCTAAAAAAAATTAATTAAAAGTTAAATATGATTGTGGTTGTATTGAAGTATATTGAATTATAAAAATGCTAAATCTAGTAAATGAAGTTGCAATGTTTTAATCATGTTAATTCAGATTATTCATTTTTATTATAATATCTAATAATATGTTAAATTATGTCTATGTTGAAGTTTTTAGTTGAATTTTTAAACTTAAAGTAGTAATCTTACTATTTTTTTAGTATAGATATTTGTAAAGCCCTATCCAACTCCAAGGAATTGGCACTAAATAAATTATAATTTAACATATTATATTATTATTAATTAGAAAAGTAAACGAGACTTACCTGTAAGTTGAAGTTTGACTGAAATTCTATCTCATAAAAAGTAGTGACCAAGGACTGACATGAAGAAGGAACAAAGCCTATCGGGAGTGACGTCACAATCATTTTTTAAAATATTCACTCATAGTGGAGGAGCACAAATATATGTGTAAAGTGGAGAAATTCGTTGGGTGGGCGAGGAGGGCATGTCAGTTCTTGGTCACTACTTTTTATGAGATTGAATTTCAGTCAAACTTCAACTTACAGGTAAGTCTTGTTTAACTTTCTAATTCTATCTCATAAAACCGTGACCTTCAGACCGACATGAAGACTTCAAAGTGTGCGATGACACTATGAGTAGTAGGATATATAAAACCACAATTGCTGAAGCAAACTAAATATTTTATTTCAAATGCAAACCATGTCGACACTGATTAATTGATATTGGTTTATTCTGAGTTAATTCTTATTTTATTTGTAATATTATGTAAATATAGCTGTACCAGCAGCTGATAAATTAAACAAAAAACCACACCAGAAAATAGAAGAGTTATTCTTGGCTAACCACATGTTTATAATAAAACTTCTTGAATGTATTGGCATTACTCCACCCTGCTTTTCTTAGAATCTCATCTAAAGGTACACTAGCTTGAAAAGCAGCTGTAGATGCTGCATGCCTCGTGGAATGAGGTTTGAAAAGATCAATGTCAATGCCACTCAACTGCAACACTGTTTTGATCCATCGTGCTAATGTCTGAGAGCCCACTGCCCTATGAAGCTTTATGAACGAAATAAATTGCCAATCATTATCACGCAGATTACTTGTGCGATCAATATACTCTTCGAGACAGGCATAGGGACACACCTCCATGTCCACAGGATACTTTGGGATGATCACTGGCGGTACTGGATAATTAGGTCTACTTTGCTTAACGTGTTTATTAAGGATAAACACATATTCATCCTGGGATTTTTTCAAACATTCTTTGTTTATATTGAGTTGTAGTAATGTCTGCTTTCTCTGAATCGTTACCAAAGCTAACAGCATGGCTAATTTCAAGGTCAGCTCTTTCAAAGACAGAGTGATTGGGGGTGAAAGTTTTCAAAAACTGGAGCACTAACTGAACATCCCAAATACCATAATATTTATTAGAGGGTGGTTTCCTCTCAAAGGCACCCTTTAGAAAACGGCACACAAGTGGATGTTGACCAACTGGTACCCGGTCCAAAGTGATAATACACGATAAGGCTGACCTGGCACTGTTTAAAGCCGAGTAGGAGAGATGAAGCTGACTGTACAAAAACTCAAGGACATCTGTTATAGTGGGGGAATATGGAGCAATCTTTCTTGGACTACAGAATAAAGCCCATTTCTTAAGATAGACCGAGTACTGTTTGTGTGTAGAAGATCGCCATGAGTCAAGGAGAACACTGGTAATGTGCTCAGGAAGGCCTTGCTCTTCGAACTGTCTCCTGATAAGGGACAAGCCATTAATTTCAGTATGCCCTTCATGTTGTGCACCTTGCCTGATGGGTGTGTCAAGAGCTCCCTGCTGGCTGACCAAATCAACAGTTTGGGCCTGTGGTTCAACATCTGCAGAAGTCGAGTATACCATGTCTGAGTTGCCCATGCTGGAACAACCAGAACGCCCTCTGACTGTTCTGCATCGATTTTGTCCAGACACTTGGGAATTAGGCTAAAGGGAGGAAAAGCATAAAAATACTCATTTTCCCATGTTCTGCTAAACGCATCAACAAAAGCAGCATTAGGATCAGGCCTCCAAGAGGCGTAACGTGCAAGCTGATTATTTAAAGTGGATGCAAATAAATCAATACTAAAATGAGGAAACAAATCAAACAGCTTTTGAAAAGTCTGTCTACTCAGCATCCACTCATGGTCAAATAGAGGACTTCTAGACAACGAGTCTGCAACCACATTAGAGGGGCCTGGGATATGGACAGCACTCAACCAGATAGTTTTAGGGATGCACCAATTCCAAATTTTCCTAGCTAATGCATCACAGACAGCGGACTGACTACCACCCATTTGATGGGAATAACTGACAGCCGCCTTGTTATCGAGTTCAAACTTAAGATGAACCCCAACCATGTTAGTGCAAAAAACAGTCAAGCCAATAAATACAACATACAACTTACATTGATATGCCATGATTCTTGGTCCTGTGACCATATACCACAGGACTGTAAAGAAGGATCAGTAGTGCAAGTAATGCCCCAGCCAGTGTTACTGGCATCTGTCTGGAAAATAAGAAAAATTGGAGCATGGCAGATGGTGCGAGTAGCATGCATCACATTTTCAATCCACCAACAAAGGTCCTGTTTAGCTGAAGATGAAAGTTACATAAGTCCTTCAAAATCACCACTATTTAAACTTAGGGCCTTGATTTTATAACGCTCCAAGCTGCGATAGTGCAGCTTCCCAAGATCAACCCCAGGAAGGGAGGAAACAATCTTCCCAATCACCTTAGCCACAAACCTAATTCTAAGGGGCACAGTATCTAGGGCTTCCAAACAAAGAGACCTTAACTTCTCTTTCTTGCCTTGGGACATAGTAACTGTCATGGTATGAAAATTCAAAAGAAACCCTTAAAAAGGTCAATTCCTGAGTGGGCACCAAAACTGACTTTTCTGAGTGCACAGTGAATCCTAATTTCAAGAAAAGAAGCACTGTTTCTTTGAGGGTGTTGACACATTCCCTGGCATCTTTCCCTTGTAAAAAGAAATCATCTATGTACCCCAAGAGAGTGTACCCTTTCTTTCTAAGGAAGGCAAGAGGTGGTTTCATGACTTTGGTAAATATCCTGGGGGAGCTAGTTAAACCCATAAGCAAAGCACCAAATTCATAAAGTTGGCCAATGCCAAACAAATTTCAAAAATATTCTTTGTTCCTTGGCAATAGGGATTGAATAATAGGCATGTTTTAAATCTAGAGTTGCCATATAACACTCGGGCGAGATCAAGTGGATAACTGAACAAAGAGTATCCATCTTAAAATGGCGGAAAAGAACAGCTTCATTACACTTTTTAAAATTAAAAATCAATCTATAGGAACCATCGGACTTGGGTGTGACAAAAATAGGGGATAAACATTCACCCATCTCATTCTCAGAATTCCTAATAACCCCAAGTTCTAACAACTTCTGAATCTCAAAAGTGACTATAGAGTGTTGTTGCTCATTGAAATTCGGCTGGCCCCAGTTACTATATTTACAAGGCTCATCTATAAACTCTATATGGCAATGGGACACATAATCAAGAATCTCTGGATCTGAGGTTAGTTTAAGCCATTCTGAAATACAGTATTGAGTTTGGCCAGCTACAAATGGGAGTTGATGATCAACTATATCATGGACATCCCTATCTAACTCTACATACCATTGGGTTGGCTTCTGGCCTGACCTCTTGTCTAGCTGGGGCGCATTCTGAAAATGCTGGTTGGACTGATATCCTGAGTAACCACTATAGCCCCACTGACTGCCACGACCACGGTAGCCTCTTCCTCTACCTCTAGACGAGTCCCCTCTATAACTCTTAGAGGAATAAGGTACATATCTTTTCCCTCTTCCTCGAAATGGGGGCTGATTTTTGCAAACTCTGCTCCTGTTCAGCTCAGCTATTTCTTTGACTCTCTTGGCAGTGTCACCTCCAAAGAGGAACTCGTCAGCAGGTGAAGTAGAGGTGCATAGCCCCTTAGCAAATTCAGGCTTGAAATGAGGTTTGAGAGCTTCTCGTCTCCTTTGATTTAATTCGTAATTGGTAGTCATGGCCAGCGTTAGGCCATCCAGACAATAGGTTAATTTCTCTTTGTCAGCTTTCAACTTCAACAAGGCTTCAGAGATTTTCAATTGGCAATTGAGAGAGGATAATAACAAGCTTTGAGTTGCTTGTAGCTTGACATCGTTTGCACGTAAATTCCCCGGCAGTTGATTCCATATGCTTTGTTCGCACTTAGGCAAACGAACCTTGATATTCTCAGGGGTATTGTGTTTTTTTCACGAGAGCCTTGCTCTGCTCTAGGCTGATTCGTTTCAAGCACAATTTGTTTATGATAGTGGCCACACTTTCGCTAATCTTTGGCCCTTTTTCATCAGAGTCGATATCAAGGTAACTGTCATAGTCAGCTACGCTGAACTCGGTGTTTGCTGTAGTATCTGATCCATCACCGGTATTTGTATTCAGAAATTGGCTTAGGTCTGCTTCAATATCGGCATACGAACCAGTAGAATGGAGTTCATAATTCTCATCCGGAACATATTCGCCTTCTTCGTAAAGAATCGGGGGAACCTGATGGTCAATACTCTGTTGAAGCCAGTTAAGGCTTTCGAGAATTGCTCGATTCACAACAATCTGATTGCTCTCAGGCGGATCGTTTGTCTTTGGATTGTTTACGGTGCCCTTGCTGGAGTCACCACGTGGACTTTCTGACATGATCTAGCAAAAGAGGACACAAGAGTCAGATTTAGAGAATCGAGAATTTTCAAAATGGCGGACGCCATGTGCCGCCACGAATGCCTGTACAAGGTCATTTCAGGTGAAATAAATAAATGTGACTCAT
This sequence comes from Anthopleura sola, assembly GCA_023349425.1. Taxonomy (NCBI): domain Eukaryota; kingdom Metazoa; phylum Cnidaria; class Anthozoa; order Actiniaria; family Actiniidae; genus Anthopleura; species Anthopleura sola. The sequence continues at coordinate 318,710 of JALHLI010000050.1, read as the reverse complement.
GCAGAGTTCACTTCACTTTGTCCTACATATTAATTTAAAAATAGACTCACCTTAAGATCGATGAAACTTGAAGAAACTTGAAGATTTTCAGGTCTAGGACACGAATAAAGAGAGCTGACCTGAAACACGTCTACTCCCGATGAAGGTCTTGGTTCAATAATTGTGACGTCACTCCTGATAGCCTTTGTTCCTTCTTCATGTCGGTCCGAAGGTCACGGTTTTATGAGATAGAATCAATGGTCAACTTTCAAAGGTCAACGACCAATGGACAATGATCAAAGATCACAGTTCTCTTTAATAAAGAGTCAACAATCATCAGTGGTCAAATATCATAGTTATTGTCGTAAACGTTTGTTTATTACTTTTACAATTGTTATGATCGTACAAGACTTACAATAACTACCGATTTTGGACATGACAAACTGACCATGCTGTCTGATGTGATATGAAAACGAGGCTACCACAGGAATCCAGATAAACAGCAGCGACACCCTCCCCCCATTTAAATGTTCATAACAGTTAAATGTTATCATTGCACATAATGTTCAAATGTCAATGTTCTCTTGCTGTGCAATCAGCTTAATCTTGTCAACAGTATTATCCTTTGCCTTTCTGCTTGGTTAAATTCTAGTCGTGCTGATCATCTCACGAGTTGGCTTCCAGCTTGGGTCTTCACCTCCGACTTCTAACAGGCACAATAACTGCAGTGGGCGTTCGACGAGGTGCTTTGTGCTTAACGTCTTCTTTCAACAGTACTACAGCTCTGGTCTCGGGTACTTTCTCTATTTCTTCTGTAAGCTTAGGTTGTCTTTCTTCCAACGCATGGATATACTATTTGATGAATCTTTTCCTCAGATCTGCTTTGGTCTTCTGGATGTGTTTCAACATGTGTGTGGTTGGTCTGGCCAATCGTGTGGATTCCTCATCCATGTTGGTCACTCGAACCAGAAAGGTGTAAGCTTACTTGGCGCAGCTCCTCTACTTCCTATGTGGCTTGGATTCTCTTCTGGTTGGATGTAATGCCACTGTATGTACTCTTTGTCTTTGATGTCTTTTGTCTTGTTGCAAACAAACTGAGACCCATCCATGACACTCTGTAAGGGAGTGGTCTGGCAAAGCATGCTTTCCATGATTAATCAATCTGCTGAGTGTATGGGCTGCGATGAGCTCTTGCTCTGTTTTGACTGTTGACAGTTGCAGTTAGGTTAGACCGCGGTTGATATACTCGATAGCAGCAGGACTTATGCTGTAATTCGGTCGACGTCAGCATCGAGTAATGCTGCTGCCATTCAGTGGAGATCGCAACGGTTATACTGGGGTGGTCTGAGCAGGACTTTTTAGAGAAGATATCCGTAGGTATATATGGAGATCAAGGACAAGGAGATAAGGAGGCTCAAGGATACATCCATAAGAAGTTATGACAATGCCTTTAGGACGTTTACTGAGGGCGACACCGATGCGACCATGACCATAGAAAGAGCAAAGGGTATCATTGAGAACTTACCCCCTGCTGATTACCGCTTAGAGGTAACATTCATAAGGGAAGTAAATGGGGAATGGGCCATCGAAAAGGGCCGTAATCCTATTAGGGATAGCAGTCTTAAGGACTTATTTAAGTTAAACAAGGATACTAGGCCAGGTGCCTTAGTAGGAATAGATTCCCTCTATCATGACGTGGCCTATCCCGTATCCGTGGTTATTTACTCCCTTCATAAGATAAAGGAGCCTAATGTAAAAAGACTCAAGCCTATGAGGCATCCGGGTAATTGCGTTGCTAAGCTGGTCAGAGAGTTCTTTACTGACTCTACCTGGGGTGGTAAGCTAACAGACGAAAGGAGAAAGGCAATACGTAAGTGGGAAGACGACACGAGAAGATGCGGTGGCACAATAGAGGCCATAAAGAAGCTGGAACCCATGATCCAAAGTATATTTCAGATTTTCTTGATATCTTGCAGTTAGATAGAGGAAAGGTTTTCCTTTAAGTTGATATAAGCATCTTACTCGGGCTTTTAATATTTGCGGAGATATATCGATCTAAATATCGTAAAAATCACAACAAAAAACTGTCAAAAACTCCAGACAATTAGACGCGAATCTCGTCTAGACAGCGCGAACTCTAATTGTCACGCGTCTAAATGTCACGCTATGAAACTTTATTTGGTATTGCAGTTGTACTTATTATAACAGTAAGAATTGATTTTAATAAAATTATTTTCGAACAATTTCTTTTCCTTTTCTTCGACTCTTGTCTAGGCTATATAATAACATACATTTACAAAGTTTTCAAATATAGGATATATAGCGTAGTATACTCTTATACACAAATTTTACAACATAACTTTTAACATGCTATTATACAATTATTCTGATTAAATAACCGCAGTAATAACTGTATAAAGGCAATACATCATGCACACGATTGCAGTGTTCAAAAGACCGATCACGAGTGAGCGCAGCGAATTTAAAACGCACGAGAAGATCGAATTCGTCTCTCTAAGCGATACGTGATATTCTGTTTATCATATAATTATCCATAAAAATGAATGCCTTTTTCATGGTGTATAATCAATTTCTCTTTACTTTAAAATAACAGCTTTTAAAAATGAGAAATATAGCTATTTCATGGATAATAATGTTTTATATTACATCTTGAGACAATAACTGGATATGGGCAAACGCGTACTCTGATTGGCTACTTTACGAATAAGCTTGGCTCGTATATACCAGTGAATACTACGATTAGAGTAAAATGGATTTTGTGAATCAGTTAATATTGTTTAAGATACAAGTTCTACTGCTGACATTCGCAGCCCTGGCACAGTGACTGGAGCTTGGAGACGTAGGGCTTTTTTACTCGTTTGCTTTTTATGTCAGTAGTGTCAATTCCAAACTGAGAACAAATGTTGATCAAGACGGACATTGAAAACATATCTAGCTTCTTCTTTACATTGAGTTCACACAAATTATATGCTTCAAATACAATGGGATGATTCAATGTAAGCTCCCTCTCCACTTCTCTAGCAAACGCTTCTAGTTCAGCTTCATGAACAGCGATCTCTACATCTTCTATAAGGACGTCGTCTTGAAGCGTTTTCTTTGCGGCGAGCCTTGAGAAAAAACCAGCAATTTGCTTTGATGTCAAAAAATCGTCGCTTTTGAAAATTAAGCTGCCATCAGGGTCTTTCGCAAACATCATTGATCTTGCTACTGCTGTTGGATCTGACTTTATTCCAGTCTCCTCTCCAATTTTAAACTTGGCTGTAAGGAATGCCTTTTGCTTATCTGTAAATCTGGATGATGCCCCTCGTGATTTAAGTGCCCATCCCATTGGTTGTTTGTCTACTCCTGCATCAGCATCTTCATAACGGACACCTCCAGCTTGTGGGTGTGATGTGGCTTGACCTTCGAGCTGCTCCGCATATTCCAGAGCAGCCTTATCATACAGTGTCTCACGTTCTAATGCGCGCTGGTGTTTTCCGCAATCTAAGTGCTGCATCATGGAGGAGTGTCGCATGAAGGTCCTAATGCACCCTTCTTCCGGGCACGTAAAGAGTGCATCGCCTGATGTAAATTCCTGTTCTTGTTCTTTGTCTGGCTGGTCGTCCTCTTTTGATGAAGTGCTTTTCTGTTTTCTGCTTTTGACAGGGGAAAATACGCTGGGATGTGATTGTACCACATTAACGGATGGGAGGTCTTTGGAAGAACAAAACTCAGAGCGAAGTGTTCCTTTACCAACGCCATAGGCCTTCCACACACTCATACCCTTGTTTTTGTATTCTATGTTGTAAAGCGTGCTTACACCTTCCAGCTTGTAAGACGGCATGGCGGGAATGGAGACTGAATCACAGACGGTAACGTTGAGGGATGGTATGCCATCAGATGAGAGCATGGCCTCACACATTTGTGTTGGGGTTTCAATGTCATGTCCTGAGTTAAGGTGTAGGTGCATGTGCGCTTTTATTGTTGCAGCCTTTCGATCGCATGCTGCCTTCCCGCCCTGTGGATCAGAGAAATCCAATCTTTTAATCTTTACACCAAGCTCAGCTCCTATTTTGCTGGCACAGATTATTGTAGGTCCACTGTGATAACAGCCGGCATTGTCTTGTCGATAGTGGACGGTCTTCAGTGACGGCATGGCGGCCTTGAGCTGTTTGACGACATCTGCCGTTATTGCAAGAACTGCGCAGTAGTCCTGGGTACACGCATTAAATACATGAACAAAGGTAAGCATCTCAAGTTGACTGTTGACCTTCCTAAAGACCACGCTAATGTGCCATGGGATGCCACGTTTACCAAACCAATCGGTTTGGCTTTCGCGGAACTTTCTCGGCAGATACTTCATAGCCCAGTCTTGAAAAATCAGCACCGATGACTCGTCGAGGTTTTCTAGAACGTCAATTCTCGCTGCGTCTTGGTGAATGCATCTCAATATGTGGGACTTCCAAGCAAGTATGTTGACTTTGGATTGCTTCAAAACGAATGTAAGCTCTTCTTTGGCACTTGGTAGCAGATTGCTGGTCTGAGTGGTTAGTGCTGACTCTATTTCACTAAGGGTAGATTTCAGGTCATCGCATCGATCACATGAGGTGTTATGTTCGTGATCACATTTATCCTTGAATTTGTTTTCTTTTGGGTCACTTAAAGCATACATCTGACAGTGATCGGCTACAGTGGAACTATGACAAACGTGTACCTGTAATAAAATGCAACAGTTATTATAGCTATGAACATTTTCTCTTTATTACAGTGCGAGACCACTGTAACAACTAGTCACTCATTTACAGCTCTACCAGTTACGTCTCATTCTTCTGTTTATCTTTTTATTTATCCAATCAACCATTCATTTATGTATTTATCTATCAATGCATCCTTTCTTTCGTTTATCTATTCATTTTGTCATTTATCCATTCATTTTGTCATTTATCTATTCATTTTTTGATTTATCCATCCATTTTTCATTTATCCATCCATTTTTTCATTTATCCATCCATTTTGCTCATTTCCATTCATTTTTTCATTTATCCATTCGTTTTTTCATTTATCCATTCATTTATCCGTTCATTTTTTATTTATTCATTCATGTTTTCATTGATCCACTCATCCTTTCATTTATCTATTCATTTTTTTTATCTATTCATCCATTCCTTCAATTAGTCATTCCTTCTTAACACAGCATACATTTCATTAGTACATTGATTAACATTATTTCACCGATTTGTTCATTCATTGATTTCCTATTTTTAAAACACCTGTTCGTGTGCTCATTATTCTTTTAATTTATTTTTCACCTGTACCTTATAATCACTTTTAAGATAAAGTTTTGCAGCTCGTAGGCGTGTCTGCACTTCTTTGGTCCATCCCATTCCTTGACCTGCATCTCCGAGTCGTTCTACCACACCAAGCAAATCATCAAATGCTTCAGCTCCAGCTGAGGTTACATAATCTAGTCCTTGAAGTGACTTGAGAGTAGAGGCAGGACAAACAGCAAGGATGCGTAGAAGCGTACTTCGGCTCAGCGGTTTGAAGCCAGAATCAGTGCAGTAAGCCAAGTACTGTTTGACCATTCTTTCAGGTACTATTGTTCTGATGATGTTTGGAATCTTTATGGTGTCCTTGTTACTTAGCTTTATTGATCGCTCACCAAATGGAAGGTCTTGTACAACGTGAGAACTTGTGATGAATGAGATAAAATGCTGTATCTGTGAAGATGAGACATCTTTTCTAGGTGAACGTACAGATTGGACCGGTGCCCCTCTGCCATAGGTCAAGCAATGCCGTTTGGCTTCGGTGAATCTATATCTTGTTAACCCAGGGATATATCTTAATAGTATGCTATAACGCACTTTGTCTGCCATAATGGATAGTATTTGCCGCCGAACCTCCCAGTTACTGGCCTCCTGGTAACAATCGGCAAGTGCTTGCAGCAATGTCTGGTCCACAGAACTATCCACATCAGATTCTTCACTACTCAGTTGTTGCTGTACCATGTTTGATGAGCAGAGTGCACTATAGAGTGGGCCTGTCTCGTCTGGAGTGATGTCTTTCAGCATCGCCACTGCACCCTGACCGACTTTGCGCGTGTAATATCGTTTGGTATGCTCACTTGTGTGTTCCCAAGGAGTACGAAGTCTGGATCTTATGGGGCTGATATCTCTGGATGCTAAGTATATATTTAGGTGTTCTAAAGGACTGCTAGAAGGAACATCAAAACTGACGTCGCTGCAACCCGTGGTGTCTTCACCTGATGGTACATAGAAACTTGTTCTAGGTGTAAAAGGGGTACTTGTGGCTCTCTGTCATCTGCGTTCTGTGTGATATAAAACAAAACTTAAATGAAGAACAAAACTAAAACATAACTGAACAGCAAAAACTCTGGAGCAGAATTTTTAAATATAAATGCAAATGTTTCAGTAGGATTGCACTTACTAAAGATACATTAGCGATTTCCTCGGTAACGCGCTCGATATTAGTACTTGGAGAACTTGTGCAACTCTTCAAAAGGGGCTTGCAGTCACGACATATACCTGAAATAAATATGTTTTCGAAGGATCGGAAATAGAAACTCTTTAGTCTACTACTTTCTTAAGGTATTTGTTTCAATGTGGTAAATACACCATAAACGCAGATAATATTAAAGAGTAGCTATTAAAAGCACACCCTCTGGTCTTAGTTTGCAACAGACACGCCCATTAATTGATAGTATCTAGAAGAGGCGAAAATGGATTGTTATCAAATTACGAATCTGTGTCGAAAATTGACCACATACTTTGACTGACAGTTCTAAAGTTGTTTTTGTTATTCGGTATGTGTCTCGTATAAAACAGTATCACATATACATTAACTTTAGAGATCTTTTATAAATTTTTGTGCTTTTATAATAATTTATGTAATGATCGTGAAGTGAAATCAGTGAAATGTTACTTACCAGAGCCTGCAGGAATAAAGACGCCTGTTCTCTGTAATATTGCTTTAGACTCATTTTTACTCAAACCGCGAGCTGCTTTTCTGGTAGTACCTTTAGCTGCATGAGTAGAAATGGCTGCTGGAGCCCGGCACCGATTTGATGTTCTGCGCCAGCCAATCCCCAAAGAAGAACGATGAACTGGACAAATTGTAAATTTTGCAAAATCTCGTGGAAGTGAGAACACCGAAGCCCGGGCTAAAATAAGTTCCACTTCTGTTTCAACATCGAGTATTCCAACACTTCGTATGTAACTTGCTATATCCCTTTGACAAGAAGATAATGGTACAACAATTTCGACTGGATATCTCTTATCTAAGCCACAAACGCCTCCAGTGATTTTCTTAAACGAGCAAGTGACTTCCATTTTCTAAGTTAACGCAGTTCTGAAGGAAAACATCGTTCCTGACAAATCTAATTAATTGAACCAGCTAAGTATGTTTTGTTTACGCAGACGAATTGTCTGAAAATTAATCTTGTCGGCAATCCATTCCAAATGAGAAATGAATAATGGGAATTGAATTGGCATTTGGATCAGCATAAACTGTTCGCAATGCAAAAAAAAGACACTTATTTAAAATGATTATCAACAATCAATGAATGTAATAAAATCAAGATATGGAATCATTATTTTTTAGTGTCTTTCCCTCCACGTCATTTTATTATGTTTCAGGTATTCTTTTATTATGAATATCACGCTCTCTAATTCACTTGCTTCTCTTCAAGTCTTTGTTGCACAATAAAACTGACCATCGTTACAATGCATTGTCCTATATGTGTATAAATGATAATCAAATGGTAAATATTTTCAATATTATCAAAATGTATGAATGACCGAAAATAATCACACACTTCCACTAGTCGTTTTTAAACGATTCTAGCACGACAGCTCATCAAGAAATTAAACTTTTTTGACTATGTGTATACGTATAATTTCAAACTAACTAAGTAAAAAAGTGTTCGTCTATATAATAGGCACTTAAGTATTTATCCTATTAATAATATACATACAAACATTACTCGATTCTGATTGGCTGATGAACAGTGCATTTTAGAGGTAATTCAGTGCAAAAACAAGGTAACACAGTGCAAAAAACAAAGTAACACAGTGCAAATTACAATTTCCGAAAACGGTCTTGAAACCAAACTTTTTTTGATTCTGCCATTGATAACATTATTAAGCATCAAGACTATGCATTTTTCGATCGTGAAGGAACAAGCTTAAGCGGTAAAAAAGGCTAAAAAATTGGCAATTTTGTTTGTTTTTGAATATATCTCACGTCAATTTGAACTCTTTGAAAAACACACTCGTGCAAATTAATCCCAAACTGAACTCAAAACCATATTATTACCTATACCGTGTAACTACATTTCGGTAACAGAATAGATTTTAACGAGCTGTGAAGACTTTTAAGCGATAATTGATGGTACGCGTCAAGGCCGCACACAGCTCATAGCCCTACTATATAAAACACCAAAACTATTTTGACTTGTCGGTGTTATATCTGCTAAATCACTATTCATAAAAACACAATATTTACACTTAATAACAGTTATGAAATATTTTTTAAGATTTTAAGGATGCTTCAAAACAATCACAAATGAATTAGAGTTCGCGCTGTCTAGACGAGATTCGCGTCTAATTGTCTGGAGTTTTTGACAGTTTTTTGTTGTGATTTTTACGATATTTAGATCGATATATCTCCGCAAATATTAAGAGCCCGAGTAAGATGCTTATATCAACTTAAAGGAAAACCTTTTCTCTATCTAACTGCAAGATATCAAGAAAATCTGAAATATACCGGGCAGGAATTTTTTTTTTTTTTTAAAGTGCGGTAAATTAGAAAATTTTAACTCGCAAAATTCTACAATTTTCGATTGCTTCCTATGGCTTAAAAAAATACACTTAAAAGGCTAACTTTTTGATCCAGCCTTTCATTATTATCTAGTTTATGAGATAATGAAGTCGATTTTTGTTCTTATTCGTTTTGAATTGATCAAATGAGACGTTTTTGAGAAGTCATGGTCACGCAATTTTTTAATCGATTTTAGGCATTTCCGGTTTTGGTCACGTTTCTCTAAATTTCTCGCGTTTAAAATAAAATTTTCAAAAACAAACCCCACCACGTTTCTTAGCATATAATAGGGTTTCAATGGATACAATATGAAGGATTTTGATTTTTCATCATGTGCCACCCTTTGCTCGGTGGTAGTGGACATTCGCTCTTAAATGCCTTCCCACAGATAAGAGTCTTAACACCTACCCATCGTTTGGAAAGGGAATTAAGAGCCCAGGGTCACGACGCACAGACATGGCATAGCTTCTTCCGTTTCAATGGGGAAAAGTGGATTCCAGAGGCTATCAAAGACATACCTAAGGTAATCCTATGGGATGAAATATGTACAGTACCCCAGGAACTCTTAGAAGAGCTGGTAGAATTCCTTAAGGGTAAGACGCAGGTTATCTTTGCAGGTGACCCATGCCAGCCTCAGCCCATAGCAGGTACCATGCCCCATGAGTGGTTATTACAGTTCTACCACGAGGAGATAAACACTGACTTCGCAGCAAGGACCACGTCAGAAAACTAAAGAAGGCATTAAGGGGCCTAAGTGACGTGGAACAGTGTAAAGTAATGCGCGAAAACCTTAGGGCGCGCAGTTATGAGAAGTTCCTACAGAAGTGGCACCCCAGGGATTTAGTGCTAAGCAGCAGGAGAGCAGCGCAATCCAGGATACAAAAAGACCTACTATGGATGGACCCATAGTAGGTCTTTTTGTACACGGAGAAGTACACGGAGCTGGTGCCTGTCTCTTACAAGCCTTGAGACACCTGCAACCAAAAGAAAAACCTTACTGTACCTTACACTGACGTCGTTTTAGAGAATGCCGTAACCCATGACAGAGCCTGGGTAAGCATAGATGTGGTAGAAAAGGTAATATCGCACCCAGACTCACGCCTAGGTTACTGCATGACCGTCCACAGTGCCCAAGGACTAACGGTAAAAGAAAACCTATGGATCATAGACCAGCGCCTGTGTTGGAGCAACCTCATTTACCCTGCCGTTAGCAGGGTAGAGTATGCCCACCAGCTCAAAAGAGCATGGGGACCACAGCTGCGCTACGATAAGATGACTCCTCCCGTGGCCAAGGAGAACATCAGAAAAAAGCTGTTGAGCTATAGGCAGCAAGACGAACAAAAGAATAGGGAGTTCGACCTATGTGTTGACGACGTCTATAAGAAAGGTGCGCGTTAGCTTCAATGCAGTTTTGAAGCTAACGACGACCAGCAGTTTTCCGTGGATCGCCTCAATAATAAGAAAGGTCACCAGAAAGGTAACATACGCTTGACATGCTTGGACTGCAATAGGACGCGTGGGGCAGCTACACTATGAGTAGCTCTTCTTTGACAAACCCGCGGCTTGGGCCATCTGTTAAGTAATACAAGACGGGCTGCCCTTTCTTGGTGACAGACTTTGCAATAGTATACGTTTCCAGAGACCAGTTAGGGTCCGTGGCTCTCTTACTGCCGCCCTCCAATTCCCCGGGTTGATACAGGTATCTGACTACAATGTCGCGGGGTAACTTTTTTTCTTTCAATCCCACCGCTCATGAGCTTCTGATGTAGGACTCGTGGTTGACGTGTTTTCTTCTTATGGCATCCTTGGGTTTCATTCCTGTGACTCTTGTTTCTTCGTTGTTGAGCGCGGCGACGACATCTGGCAGTCTTTGCACCCACTCCCTATTCCTATCGCCGTCCAATTCTTTCCAATACTGGTACCCAAAGAGGCGATCGGCTAAGGTCTTATTAAGTCTTTCGACGATGCTTTGACCCCTGTGGTACCCTGCCTCGGCTTTTCTGACTTTGGTGTCGTGGTCTTTCAACGTCTTAGTGACAGCGCCCATGAACTCTGTCCCCACGTCCACCTGCAGCAGCTTGGGCCATTGCAAGGCGTGCTTATAAATCTTACTGAGGGCCTCCGCGACTTCCTGGGAATCCTTAGTGCTGAGGGGTTTGGCGTCTTTGTATCTGCTCGCGATGTCCACAACGGTCAAAGCATATTTATAGGTCTTTCTTTTTACCTTGTCGTGGGGTAAGAAAAGCAAATCCGCCTGATGAACTTCATTCGGAGCATTAACGGTGAAACTGGGCCTAGGAATATACCTGGGCACGGGAAGATAAACCTGCCAGATGGCTGCAGCGAGTTTCTTAATAGCCGACGCTCCTTTCCAATAGCCTTGGGGCCCGTAATAGATTCTCTTAAGTTTCTCCTCAACGCGTCCCATTTATATGAATTCCAAGACAAGATTAGTTTTGCGCCCGTTGAAGTCCACTGTCTCTCCATCCACTTTAATGGTGATGCTTATTTCTGACACCAGATCGCAAACGTCGTATTGCAAACAGATGGGGGCATATTCTTCCAGGTCAAAGGGGTTGCCCTTGGGTGGGAACTTGAACATCAAGTTAGAGGGCTTACCATGGTAGCTGTGGACCAAGTTGCAATACACTTCGTAGCTGCTAGGGACTTTCCAATTTACAGGAATGGCCGTGGTAATTGTCTTGCCTTGGATTCCAAGCAAAGATCCCAACGCATCATACTTTCCAAATGTTACTGAAAAATTATTGGGCAGGGTATGCTTGATAGTCATTTCATGGGGCAATCCCGTGGTGAGAACATAGCCGTGCTTTGCTAATTCCTTGGCCAGGGTGATTGGGGTGTAATGCCCATCGGGTAGCATTACGCCTTGATAGTTGCTGCCACCTTTGTGCGCTGTGACCATGCCATTGATCAAATTATACCAAGAATTGTACAAAGAGCAACTTACAACCCTATGCACCTGGATGGGTGGGTTTAAGGACGTGGTGAAGTTATTCTTACCTTCCAGAAAGAAGATCATATATAATAGGCTACGGCAGCTCCAATGGCCAGTCCTGCAACCCCCACGAATATCAGTTCGCTATTTTTTTGCCTTTTTGATGGCCGGTAGTAATTATTGAACTGCGGTTTCCTAAGGTTCTCGGTTGGATGAGCCTGAGCATAAAGCTTAAAGGCATAGTCGGTGTTCTCAAAGTTCTTGTCAGCCTGCACCTTGTCCCTGTAGTTCTTATCCAACAATTCCTGATAGGCTTTTCTTTTCTCATTCCAAGCCTCAACGTCTCTTTCGTAAGCCTCCATGGCTAAGTCATGCCTTTTCCTTTCGGCGTCTGAGTCCTTACCACGAACAAGGCGATCCAAGTATCTACCACCATAATTAGCTCCCGTAAAAGCTAAAGCTGCAATAACACCCCCAGCAACAACGCTTACCATCTATATCTAATTGCGGGCAATTAGATGGAGGGGATGTACTTTTCCTTTTGCAGGTAGTCCTTGAGGGCAATGCTGCCTGCAACTGCAGCGGTCATCTTTGCGTAATTCATGACGCTGCTGCTTGGGTCGCCAGTAAAGGTTTCCTTTAGGGCCTTCTTACCTACCCAACCTACAGCTGCAACAATAGAAGTAAGAATGGCTGCTTCTTCAACAGTTTTCATCAAAGTCATTATATCGTAGGACAAGCTTATTCCATCTCAGGAATCTTACTCTGTGCCCTAAGGGGCTTAGGTGTCTCAGGTGCCTTAAGGGGCTCAGGTGTTATGGGTCTAGGGGCCGGTGGGCGTTTGTACTGCATATAAAGGCTACCCGCGGCAATGGCCAAACCCAGAATGCCTATGACATATCCGGGGTTGATGTCCCAATGCGGCTCTTCTGTTTTTTTCTTTCTTTGCCTTATTCTTCCTATTGATCTCCGCCAACTTCTTTCCCGTGGCCACTCTGCCTGGGGCCTTAGGCTTGGTAATCTTGGCGGCCTTCGTGGTTTCAGGGGTTTCGACTTCGGCGTCACTCATATATCTAAGGACTTGACAACTTGATAATGACTTGATAATGACCTAAGGGCGACTTGATAACGACCTGAGGGTGACTTGGTAATGACTCAAGGGCAACTTGATCAACAGGGTGACTTAAGTCGACTTGGGGCATTTTTGACTTCTTAAAGTCCTTCCAACTAAGTTCTTTCAAGTCAAGGTGTTGGGCGACGTGCAGGGCAATGCTAGCTACGGCCATTAACTTACCACACTTCAAAGACAACCACCCACAAGTTATCTTAAGTTCTTGGGCAATAACATAGTCCTCTCTTATGTCCCTCTGCAGCTGCTCTACGTCGTCTATGGGCAGTGCAAGTCCAAGGAGTTTAGTGCAGAGCTTAATGGCAGAGTCAGCTACGGCGTCTGTAGTTTTGCCAGCAAGTGCGGCCTCATAGCGCTTGTGGTACTTCTTAACTTCCTCTTCTGATAGGTTCTTAACCTGATCATGGGTAAGTTCTTTACCGATCATTTCCTTACATTTCCCTGAAGAAACCAGGACGTTGAGTTGTTCCTTAAGGTCATCTTCTCCTAGCTGCGTGGGCACTTCTATTAACTGATCAATCTCCATATACTCAAAAACCGACGGTTTTTATTTCGTAGGGATATCTCAAAGAGAAGATCATCTTAGAATGTGGGTGCGTCTTTAGCTGGTGCATATAGGCATGCAGCTGTTCCTTGGATATTTCCCCACCATAGTCGCTTAGGATTGTCTCTAGGTCACTTTTACTGGGTGTGTAAAACACTACCAAAGAACCTATGTTTTCCTGCTGCTGCGAAAGGAGCCAAACAGAGATGTTGTCATGCCTGCCGCTGAATGCTAACTTTACCAACTCCGAGGTCCTCTTTTTTACGTCGTAGCCACAGGCAATGTCGTCCAAGATAAGTAGCACTTCTCCGGAAAATGCTTTATGCCAGAACTTCAAGTGACTAGATAAGTCATTGGGGTCTAACACATCCACGAAGAAGTCTTCATCCTCTTTTCCAACGTCGTTCCATGTCTTATTGTTGACGTAGGTGGGGCATAGCAGTACGATATAGTCAAACTTCTGATAAAAGGGTCCATCTAGTAGTCTCCTTTGCAGCTGTTTTTAGTGTCGGTCTCAAATCCCTCCCCACTAACGGCTGCTTACTGTAGCCAGACATTCCATTCCAATTGTTTGATTTAAGCCAATCAGGAGACAGGCCCATGACAGGCGCCTAGGCCACCCTGTTGATTTCCCGCCAAATATAATAAACAATGAGCCGCCGGCTTTTCGCTAGCATTCAAAACGATGAATGAAACACCTAAGAAAGTGGTCAATAGTGGAGAAAATTGTTTTATTTGTTCGGCAGCTGTTATCAAGAATAACAAAATATTTGTTTTTGGCAAAAGTTCTTACGATATTCCTGGTCTGATAAAATCTGCGATCGTTAACGTTGATGTGAAGAAATATTCTGATAGTGACGATTTGTTCGTTTGCAAAGAAATCTGTTACAAACAGCTTTTGAAATTCAAGGGAGCCTTGGAGAAATATCACAGGATCAAGGAAGAAATAAGAGAAAAATTTGAGAGGAAACGAGTGAGGGCCAAGAGATTATTACGGTCAGACGACAAGCAAGAAGAAGAAACGACACTGATACGAAGTTCGCTTCTATCGCCGTCTTCACACCTCTCTTCTACCAGTACTGAAGGAAGGACAATTTGCAAAGCTTCTAAATCACTGCACTTTTCAGACGACAATGCAAATCCTACCACTTTCAATTCTTCTAGTGACTCTATCATCAACACAGTTGTGGAACGGTCTTCATTTAACCATGACTCACAGTTTTACTTCAATCGACCAAGCTTTTCTCAACTGCATGCCCCTAACGCCGTCGGAAACCCTTGTAGTAGGTTTGTTTTGAATGCTTTTCCAAATCTAGTTTTTGCTGGTCCAGCTACCAACAAGTGAAGGCAGTTTATACACTTCTACACCCAAGAAAACGGGACAGGTCTCAGGAAAAGTTAAGTTAACTGTCTATCATCCCTCTAGAACTGTGAATAAAACTCTAGATGACACATACGAAACACTGGGAAAAGCTTTAATGTACGGTCCTCCATCCCGCATCGCTACAGCTGTTATGAAGTGCGACACTCTCCGTAAGCAGGTCATAGAAAAAGTCCTTGGCATCATTTCTAAAGAAGTCAGTTGCCTGTGTTCGAGAAAGAATCCGTCAATGTTACGAAGAGTTTGCAAGGATGATCTTGAGAAATTTGATCTACAGGGTCTATGCGAAGAGTGGAAAGAAAGAGCCCCTCTTTTCTACTCTATCCTCCTCACTTCTTGTTCTACAAAGAGTACAAAAAATCCTACTTGGCTTCCGAGTGTCGCACTTTCTGGATCTATACTCCTAAAGCAAAGAAACGGTGAAATGAACGCGACCTCTTTTGTGATAGGTATACTTCTCAAGACTCGATCAACTGAGGTGAGTGTAAATGAACAATTCTAAACTTGCTGGTTATTATCCTCTATTGGTGATTAAGATAAGGCCCAAACCCCCTTCCACCAAAAAAAATTAGCTCTGAATGTGAGCTAAAAATGTTATTTCATGTTTCATTAGGCAAACCTTGCAAGATTCACAAAGTTGAAGCTGACATGCTCCAACAGAGCAACACTGTCTAAACTTGATGAACTTGGTGAGAAACATGACATGACGCTACAGAAAGCACAAGAAACCATAACACATGGAAACATTCTAATTAAAGAAAAGCTTGAAACTCTGGAGGTGCTGGAATGTAGCCACAATTCACATGCTATATGCCCTACAAGTTGTTCTGAAAGTATGAGTTCTCTTCAAGAATGAAAATCTAAATGAGGACATGTTATCCATATTAAAGCATTTTCACTCCTATATTCCAAAAAAAAGTGATGGTGACTATGATGGTCAACTGTTTGCTGGGGACCAGCTCACTCTTGAGAGAGCTGTTAATGTCGTGCAATCAGTGGCCAATGGTTACTCACCAGAAGATCGCTTAGAGGGAATCAACCTGCAACTTGGGGATTGGCATGCTGCTGTTAAGTTATTGACTGTAAGTATATTTTTTTACCCAGGGTTTATAAATAATTTATAATAATATAATTATTATATGTTTCTGCAGACAGTAAGAAAGATAGGCTTTTTACTTGGTCTTAGTCTCCTTCAATGTGTTTACTATTATTATTTTGGATGATTTACAGCAGATTCTATAGTGGAAAATCAGATGGAGATGTACCCTATTTTCAGATCGCACCCTCATTAATCGACGCAATGTCACTGGTGACCCCCATGCTGCATATCGACCCAATAGAGACTTTCTCCTCGTTGTTATCAAGTCTAGAGTAATTGCAGCAGCAATGGAAGTTTTGGGTTTTGAGAGCAAGTCAGGAATGCCAACCAAGTTTCCACTACCCAAAAATTTGGATACAGCAACCAAAACACAGAAGCTGAAATATTTAATGGAAGCTTCATCTAAGATTGTAGATACATATATTTTTGAAAATGGCCATGTAAATCAGCTTATTGATGGTGTACTCACTGAACAAGAAAGGGAAGATCTAGTAAATGAACAAGAACTAACTCAGGAAGGACGGTTTCCCTGCAGATTCCAAGGATGCAACAGTTCATTTCGGTACAATGTCAAAAGTAGAAGGAATCATGAGCTGACACATGATCCTCCTCCAGACATTCCAGAGCAGCAAATGTCTAGTTCTTCTTCCAAGAGAAAGCCATTGTCAGAGAAAGCATCAAAGAAAGATGACATGTTTGATTACAATTGTGCTCTTTTATCTGATGGATTTCTATTCCTGAATTTCCTGGATGCCATTAGTGAGGGGGATGGTCTGAGAATCATGCAGCAATATAAATACATAATGGTATACTGCAAGGCAGATGGTTCTCATAGTACTAAGTATGCTCTTGAGTGTTTGTACCAGTCTTTTCTTGTTGATGCCTTGCTATCACCAAGAGACAGTGAACGCTTCATTTGGAACCGATCTGTTAACAATACTTGCCAAAAAGGTAAGAATATCCCCTTGGATCTAGATGTGGAACACAGCAATAACTTCATCAAACAAGGTATTAAGAATCTTGGCCCGAATGTTACAGAGAAAGCCATTTTACGCATCAGTCGTGCTGAAACTGCAACAAGAACCATAATGGACAATCTGGATGACAATGTTCAAAGAATTGCAAGATCAGGCAGACATTCTCAAAGTTCAACAGAAAAAGATCTTCAAGAGCTTGTGAAGAGAGTATTGGAAGCAGATGTACTCACACAGAAAGATGAAAGGAAATACGACCACTTTGTAAATTTCAAGAGACAGACTTCAAAATTTGGATATGTCAGAAGTATTCAAATGGATTAACAAGCACAAGAAAAACATTTCCCTGGGTGTACGAGCTAGATAAGAAGTTATTTTTATCATCTCATTTGACCAACACATATTAGCTCTAAGTGAGTTTCATATTTAGGGACAAGTCATTATTTACAGGGAGGGCTGGTGGAAATAGAGGGGCACCAGCATTTTTTATGCTTCAGAAAGGATGGGGCTAAGACAGATAAAGGGCAAATAAAATTTCAAAAAAATGCACCAGCCGTATGGCCCATGCTCTCCCTGTAACTAATGATTTGTCCCTTAAATAATAATTTAGTTTCCTCTTTTAGAAAATCAATTGATATGTTAAATAATTAAGACTTTACCATACAAGTATATAGTTTCAGTTTAATGCCTTTTGAAGTTGACAGCCCAATGGTGCTTTGAATATAATATATTACGTTAGATATAGAACTGATTAATAACATATGAGTGTTATATCACTGATACAGACACTGTATCATTAATCAGTTCTGGTACATCAAATAGGGATTAAGTAGCTGGCAGAATACAGAGTTTTATAATAGACAAGCTATATAATACAGCTTGTCCCAACATATCAGGAAATATCTTTTTGATGCACGATGACAATTCTTCTGATTTAATGTGTGGAATACTCAAGATAACTTAGTCAAGTCTTAGGTCATTTAGAAGCCATTGTTTGAATAATAGCAAGCAATTGAAGGTGTTTATTTGGAATTCACACAGGTTTTTTTCAAAACTTATTATTGAAAGTTTGATAAGTAATTCTGGCCCTCACTAGCAACATAAGCATAAGAGTTTACATCCTTAATGTAAATTCAGCAACATAAGCACAAGTACAAGAAGAACAGAAGGTTTTGATCCTTGTGCTTGTGCTTAAGTGCTAGTGAGAACCAGCCTGTAATATACACATTTAGAAGTATTAATGATCACCTACATGGACTCTTTCTAGTGCTTCAAATACAGCAGCAGGTACACCAGTATCCAGGGATGTATTTGAATTAGCTTCCAGTTCAGTGAAAGATTCCTCCAGCTGTGACAATGATAAGTTATCAACTGCCATTTCGAAAAGTTCAATGTCCTCAATAATAGCTTCCCAGTCTTCAAGCAACAAATCATCCATTTCAAAATTATCATCTCCTGTATAAGAGCAGTCTTGCATGTCTTGAAACACATCCTTTAAAATACATAATATTTTATAAGCATGTGTCTTGTCCCAGATCTCAACAAATTTATGTATATCACATAAAGAAAATAAATGTTGTAATTTGTCCAAAACTTGTTGTATTTGAACCCTCGAGAAACCAAGAAGTAAGTAGTACTTAGGAGGTTTGCAAGCAATTTTTTATGATATTTGGTGAGTTCATTATGTACAAGTTCCTTCTGCTGTTCGGTAATGTGTCTTGTTTTCAATTTAATTCCTGGTTGTTTTTTTGCTGCCCTCGAAGGATAGGTAGTAAGTTTACCACATTCTGGTGACCCACATTGACATGTCGAAGCACAATGATCACAACGCAAGTGAAGCTCATGAGGGGTGTTGACTCTTCTTCGAAATGCTTCAGAATAGTTTTTCGCCTACACTGGCGACTGCTAGCATAAAGCTTGATATTCCCTTCCACGTGATTAAGTAGTATTCCATTGTACAGAACAAATGCTACAGCTTGTGCACCATCTCTCCCAGCTCGTCCTGTCTCTTGAGTATAACTCTCAATGTTCTTAGAAGGTCCAAAATGGATAACCCTTCTCACAGCTTTACAGTTTATGCCCATTCCAAAAGCTATAGTAGCAACTAACACTCGGATCACACCCCTTTCTTCGGCAAACGACTTGACAATATTTTCCTTATTAGCCAATGGGGTGCATGAGTGTAGCATTTCTAAAAGAACATTCTTAGGATCTCTATCGACATAGATATCCTTCCCAAGCATGCCTTTCAAAGTGGCATACACCAAACCATATTGTTTAATTGTCTGGCAATAAATGATGGTTCTATCACAAAGTTCTTTTTTTTCCCTCAGCTCTTCACCTAGCCAGCCAAAATAATGATCCAGATCTGCATCCATAGTAGGCATGTACTCAACTGCATATGCTATATTATTCTTGTTTGGACTCTCGTATATCACATGAGGGTTAGCCATCATCAAAACCTCAAAGATTGACTGTCTTGTTGCCTTGGTAGCTGTAGCAGTCAGGGCAATCATGTGGACTGTAGGTGCTAGAGTTCTAAATTCATGCAGCCGAGAGTAGCAATCCCTAAATGCTGCTAGCTTCTTTGTTGTTGATGTACCCCTAGAAAATTCAAATGACAAAAAAAATTCAATGACAAGGCTGTTTGGTTGGGACTTTATTTAAGCTTAATGAGGACAAACACATTAATTACAGTGACAATTAGACGAAAAGGTAAATGTACTTTATTATTTATTAATTACTTTTATTTTAACTTTATAATCATCTAAAGACTACCTGTAGCTATAGCCCTTTTATCGTAAATATTGAAAATATATCTAGATCTGAATCAATCACTCGATCTTAACATTTTAAAAGACAGGTTTCGAACCCTGCTATTCCTCTTTAATCTAAGATTAATTACAAAGATTCAAGTATTGGCACCTACCACTGTTTGATGACATGTGCTTCGTCTATTGCCAATGCACAGAGTTTCGAAGAATACGTCGAATTGGTAAGCATATCACGCCAGCGTTGGTTTAGGAGCCATGCTTCAGGTGTTCCATAAACGATCGAAAAAGATCCCTTCTCAACCTCTTGCCATTCCTCCTCGCTTTCAATATCGCTTATACTAACGGCCTTTATACCTAATCCTGTGAGAATCTTGACTTGATCTGCAATGAGGTTGACTAACGGTGATACGACGACCACTATATGTCCTTGTTGGTCCAACAGATAATCAAATATGAGCGGTAAGGCTTGAAATATGAGCGATTTTCCAAAGCCCGTACGCAGATTTACGAAGACATCTCTCTTGTCTTGTATAAATTTAAAAATGGCGTTCTTTTGGTGATCATTAAACGCAGGAATTTGGAATTTTGTAGCCACGTATGAAAACGCTTGCTCATACGACGCCATTTTGTTTTTCGTATGGCGCGCTTCAGTTCTCGATTTTAGAACTAGAGCCGTGATTGGCTAAGCCGTTGGAATGGAATGTCTGGCTACAGTAAGCAGCCGTTAGTGGGGAGGGATTCGAAATCGAGACCGACACTAAAAACGGCTGCAAAGGAGACTATCCATATAGTTGCTCTACGACGAATTGGGTTTTTCTGCAGCCCGTCGGTC
This sequence comes from Anthopleura sola, assembly GCA_023349425.1. Taxonomy (NCBI): domain Eukaryota; kingdom Metazoa; phylum Cnidaria; class Anthozoa; order Actiniaria; family Actiniidae; genus Anthopleura; species Anthopleura sola. Next base: position 298,204 of record JALHLI010000050.1, on the reverse strand, counting down.
CCACGATCAAAGCATTACAAGGAATATGTTCGGGTTCATATATAATGAGCGCCGAATTCATATTACAGGCAGTCGAAAAAAAGCGAGAATTGGAACAAAGGATCAAAGACTTGGAATGGCAAGTAGAAAAGCTTTCAGAAGACCACTACCACCGGCAATTGGCCAAAAGACTGGGGCCATATGGTAACCCTAGTGGCCTGGACGAAGGAGTTCATCAAGGACTTCATCCGTGCGCCACTGTAGGTCTCCCCAAAGATGATGGCATATGTATATGGAGTGCCGACGGTGTAATAGGATATGCGAGCAATGTGAAAAAGAATTCCGTATTAGGCAAAGGATGGCCGTACATAAGGACATCGGGGAAATACGCGAGGATGAACTCATGGTCGCGCGCGAAAGAGAACTCATGGCCATACGCGAAGAAGAATTTGCGCCATTATATGAAAAAGAACTTGCGGCCATCCTAGCTACGTATAGCCGACGAAACAGAGATACTACGGCCCATTAAAGGTTATTAAATATATAGAGTGCCAACGGTGTAATAAGGTTTTCGGCAGCAAGCAAATGATGAAGTATCACGTAGAAAGAAAGGTATGCGAAAAGGTACATAGTAAGACATGCAATGATTGTTCAAAGGAATTCAGCACCAAGCAAATGATGTAGTATCACGTAAGGAACAAGGTATGCCACAAGGATAATAGCATTGCCTGTGGGTTCTGTAAGAGGGTCTTAAGTACCAAACAGAAACGCTTAGGGCATGAGAAAAGATGCTCGTAAGGCCTAAGAAAGTTAAGAAAATACCCAATTCTTATTATGGGTCCCCGAGAAAGTTAAGAAAATGCCCAAGGATCAAAGATGGGGCGACTTGGGAACCTATTTCAGAATCCCCCTGAGAAAGTTAAAAAAATAACCAAATCTTATTATATATATGGAGTGCCCGCGGTGTAATAAGGAGTTCAGCAGCAAGCAAATGATGAACTATCACGTACAAAAGAGGGTGTGTATGAAGAAAGTCTGTGAGCTTTGTAATAAGTCTTTCAGCAGTAAGAAGATGCTGGCATACCACCTACAGCACCAAGTGTGTCAAAAAGACAAATGTACGAAGTGTATCTGTGATAGAGTCTTAAGCAGTAAGCAGAAGTTAGATTTACATAAGAAAGTATGTAAAGGGTGGAATCGTAGGTATAACCTTGAGTATGATTTAGACCTCCCTTGCCAATGTGGGGATATCATAGAAAGGTGTGGCCATGGGTTCAAAGAAATGATAACCACCAAAGAAGAGATAGATAAGGCATTCGGCTTCCCATTCTTTGATCACTTAGAGGGCGTGCCGTGGGAAAACCAACCCTATTGGAACGAATACTGCGATAGGTGTGGCTGCATGCGCAAGGAGCAACATATTTGGTTATGTATTCAATAAAAATTGGTTAATTATCCAACTATCTCAGGGGATTTTGAAATAGGTTCCACGACGGGATCCCCCGAAACGCCCCCTCTTTGATCATTGGCGCCCCTAATAAGAATTGGTTAATTATCCAACTTTCTCAGGGGATTCTGAAATAATTTCCCCAAAAAAATAACCCACCCCAACCCCCTTTGGACCTTAGCAGTACAGCTTGTTGATACTGTCCACTTCAAAGTCCCAATAATATGCCTTTTTTTCTTTTTGGCCGTTGTTGATATACAGATATACAGATATACAATTATTTTTATTACTTAGGTTATAAATGTTTTACAAAGGAATTCATTTATATTATACAGAAAAAGAAAGTAAATGTTACTCAAAATAACTCAAGAGCTAATCTTGTTGAGTAACAATATTCATATTGATTAAACTTAATATCTAGGGTATATTTACAAATTACGATTATTGAAGTTAATACAAATACTAAATATGTTGTGAAAGAAAAAAGTATCATGCTATTAAATATAAAGGCTATAATAAGACTATTGACGAAAACGAATGGACGGAAAAATCTACAACAAAAATGACAAACCACAGTAACAACAGCTAGAACTACAACAACGATCTAAATAACATACAGTGATGCTAATACGACGGGTCTACTTAATTAGGGTAATTATTGATCTGAATATGAACAGAGGAAGTTAGACTTTATAGTTGATTTAAATAATTTTATAGAAAGAGTTTTAGTACATTCATTCAAATCATTCCATTCTCGAGGACCAGTGTAGCGAAGTGAAAATTTACCGTAATTAGTTCTTACAGGATGAATATAGTATGAAGATTTAGTAGCTAGTCTAGTTTGGTAGTTATGAATGGAAGAAATTGATTGAAAGAAATTATCAAATGCCAGAGGAAGTGAATTGTGATGGAACTGGTACATGAAAAAGAGGACGTGAAGTGATAAAAGATCTTGGAATTTCAGAATTCCCATTTTTTTGAACAGAGGTTCAGAATGTTGGTCAAATTTTGAAAATGTCATGATTCGTAAAGCTTTTTTCTGAAGCGTAATAAGTGGTCGAAGACTGGTAATGTAAGTGAATCCCCAGATAATCATACAATATGTGAGGTAAGGATAGACAAGAGAATAGTAGAGTTGTTTGAGGATTAAGTCATGAACAAAGTATCTCAGCTTGGAAATTATGCCAATGCCTCTAGATATTTTCTTACATAATTCATGAATATACTGTTTCCAACTCAGATTATTGTCAATAATAACGCCTAGATATTTCGCGGATTTCTCCTGCTTAATTGAATGAGTTCCTGCTGAATGTCTGGAGAGGAATGAAAATTATGAGGAGAGTAATAATCAAAATTTACCTTTGACGGAATATTAGACTCCGGATCATTGGCACTTAGGTTAGGATGATTGTTTATGGTAGATGTAAATTCTAGTATTGGTAAATTAGATAGGCTAAGCCTAGATCGATCTATAGAGCTAGAACAGAGACAACTAGTGTTAGAATTGAAACAAAGCTCAAGTAGATCTTTGGTATCAATATCATAAAATGGGAAAATAGACTTTGAACAGGTCATACATATCCAATCAGAGCAAGATATGGATTTTTTGTAGTCTTTTAAGGAAAAAGGTGTACATTTTAAATGGTATAAATATTGACATATTGAGCATCGAACAGTCCTACCATTTTTCCTGATTACTTTATGACAATGACAACAGTCCAGTGTGGTAGCTGATAGAGTTTTATTCGATATTGTCCAAGTCGAGCTGTGAAGTAATCTTCACTGGTGGACTAGAAGCGTCCTTTCTCATGAAGATATTCCCATACCTAGTCCAGATGAATCTGAAGTTGTATTTTTTCTTGACCTCGAGAGATTTGTGAAATAGCTCCTTGTTCTTTGCTGTTAGGTAATATGTGTGTACTCGCTGTCTTCCAACACCTGCCTGACGTTCTTAGGTGCAAAGACGCTGAATAACTTATCCTTCCTATTCTTTAGCAGCAATAACATGCCATCGGCAAGTACCTTTTGTTCGATTATCTTAAAGTTTTCCAAGGACAACTCTTTCCACTTGACCTGATGGATCTTCATATATGATGGAATTTTTTTAAGTGTGTTTCCAAGGTATGACTACTGAGGAACTTCTTTGGACATATGTCGCAGGGAAGCCTTAAGCCTCTGGCATATTCTAAGATGGATGTAATGATCTCGTCATAGTCGCTGCTTATCAGAACCTTATAGCCATTCTTCTCATATTGCCCCAGGAGCACCCTTTGTGCATCAGAGAGGACTCCGGTGCCATTAGGTGTTTTGAATTCTAAGCAGTAGCCCTGGTAGTCTCTATGATGACTGGTAACGATGAGGTCGGGCTGTCCTTTTTGATAGCCCTCTTGCCAACTCTTTATGCGCTTACTGCTGGTGTCCTGAAGTTCCCCCAGGCCCGCGATGAAGAGTAGCTGTGGGTAATACTTCCTTATGTAATCCACTACCTTCCTATGTAAGTCAAACTCGTTCTTTATCTCAAACTGCTGCCTATAGCTTCCTGTCTTTCGAATGCTGGGCAATACCTCTTCAAAGACCCACCGGCGGAACTTGTCTGCCTCTGGTAACTTAGAGCGGAAGATTAAGGCATACAGCCCTGGTTCCGTGACGTATAAGGTATGAGGATGAGAGGGTAACGAAACGTTCCCCTTGATTTCCTCCAGTCTTTTCTTGTACTCTTCGGGTACGTGGTCAGTAATTGCTTTTTTTGTGTTTTCATAGCCTAAGGCCTTGGCTATCTCCTTGGCCTTGAAATAAATCTGGTCAGACTTCAGTGTTTGCAGATTAAGATTCAATTCTTTGTTTTGAAAAGCACGGATCATTATATAATAAATATTTAATATGCAATGGGACTCAGTTTGTTGTCCTCTATGCTTATTTGCGCATCGCCAACGACGAAGATGTAGCAGTTGAACTTGTCGGTATTGCCTGCGCTGGCATTTTTTGTCCTACGAATTTCCAGGGTGATGCCATCCTGGGTGCTAACCAGCTTCAGACCTTGCCCGTGGATGGCATTGTCCTCCGACGTACGTAGGTCAACCCATAGGGCATACTTGTTCCCATGAAAGTAGATTTTGTTTGGGACTCCATTCACGTTTACGCCCACGCTGGTAATGTTGGGGTTAGAGAAGGCCTCGGAGTCTCTTAACCCTGCCCCAACTGGCTTTACAAAGAGCACCAGCAGCCCCGTAAGACTCTTCCTTGGTACGTTAACGCTTTGTGTGATTAACTCGTTTGTCTTATCCAGGAAGTTGAAGGTCTTATAGAGCTGCACATGATCATAGAGGAATGCCTTGCCAGCAGAGTACTCAGCCATCGCACTCCTTGCTAAGATATTGCTGTGGATGGTCTCGTACTGTAGCTCTAGGTTGGTCATGCTGTATTGGTCAATGGTGCCAGTTAATGCAGTGCCGCCGTCCTGCTGTAGGATGTTCGTTGTGTCGGCAAGGGTTATTTTGAACTGCATTTCGGCGCCTAAGACCCTAGGGTAGAATACCCCGTGTGTTGTTAGTACTTCGAAATCTAAAGGAATCATGTACTTTGTTCCAGAGGCAGCCAACAGCGCCTATTCATCCTCAGGATTGGATGGAGCCGTTGCCACCTTGCTTCTCACCTTCCTTAGGTCTACGCTACCAATTCCCCATTCTACTTTTTCGTTCCTGTCTTTGTCCCACATGAACAAGTCCTTGTAGGTGTGGTACAGGTCATACCGGTTGAGATCAAGTAGGCACTCGCCCGCGAAATTTACTTTCATCCTTGAAACCAGGTTGCGAGCAATGTTATTCACACAGTATCGTTCGTCGGCTGTGTCGGGCTGCACGGCAAGATCAAAAAGTAGTGAGAGGGTTCCGGGCACCAGCAGTAGGTTTTCTGTCAAAGTAGGAACACTGACGTATAAAGTTTCGTCTGGCTTTGTGCTGGAGGGTGTAAATGTGACCCTGTGAAAGGTTCTTTCTGCCTTTAAGCCGCCTGTTTGCTTGGGTAACGCACTCGGATCTAACTTTGCTCTTATCATATATGAAAGGAGAAATAGATTTTGAGCCCACTGATCACGTGGATATCAATGACGAAGAATACAACAGCCTTTTGGGCGATAAGGACCCACAGGGCTTATTTGATAGGATCAGGGGTCGGTTTGGTGAAGGGGCACGCTCTGCCTGGGATTCCGTAAGAAGGAAGTGGCAATCGCGTAACCCCCGCCAAGAAGTTCCTGAGTATTTGCAAATGGAAACCTTTGACACCTTAGAGCGAAATGAGACGGTACTAAGCTACCTTAAGCCTCCCATCGAAGCCGCCCGGGAACGTCTTTTGGAATTATATGAAAACTTTGACTTAGATCAAGTAAAACTATCTGAAAAAAATGACATAGTTTACATACGACTCGAAAACCAAAAACAACCTGGCAAGTGGACAAAACCAGAGCGTCTTTTCACCGACGATGGGGAAGTCAGAGAAAGAGTAAGGAACCTAAAGGGCTTCAGGGACGCAAGCGGAGGTATGCTGCAAAGACTCGAAGAGCTTAATGTCCGCGTCGCACTTGAAAGAAGAGCCATGGAGCTGGAAGAAGAACTACAAGAAAGAGAAAGAGAATATGCAAAGCAAAACAAGCTGCTACTTGATGGTCAAAAAAGGGAAAAAGATCACCTTGGTGAGCGAATAACAAAGCTAACAAAGGAAAAATACGCAGCCCAAAGGGCAAGAGACCAAGCAGCAAAAGCCTTTGATCAAGCCCTACAGGAGGCTGGCATTGCTAAGAAAGAAGCAAGTAGGCTTAAGACGACCATGCAAGGTGCCTTACATGAACGGGAAGAAATCTTGAAGGAAATTAATACCAAGGAAGAGCAAATATGTCAAAGAGACCTGGCTATTGAAGACTTAGAAAGACAGGCCGAGGAACAAAGACAGGTTGCTAATGATGAAACGAAAACCGAAGAGGAAAGGGAGGCAGCCCAGACAGAACTAAGAGAGTTAGAGGAAAGGGTTACCGAATTAAAGGGGCAAAGGGACAACCTGGAAAGGGAATTAGGCCTTACCACCAAGGAAAAAATAAAAAGAGCCCTGTTAAAGTATGGCGTCCCCCTGGCCTTTGCAGTGGCTATTAGCAGCGCAGTGGGGGTTATCCTTAGTTCTTTGAAAGGCGTCGGTGGCGCAGTGGGAAAGGTTGGCCAAGGCCTTTCCGCCTTAGGAAAGAAAATGGCCGCCAGCATCCCAGGATTGCTTGGGTCTGTACTTTCTTTAGTCCTAAGGACTGGCGGAGAACTGTTAAAGTTCGTAGGTAACAACATTTGGATCCTCGTCTTCGCTATCAGCCCCGTGGTTTTGAGAAAGATGAAGGCTTATTAAGGTATTTCCTTGGAGGCTTATCGGGGTATTTCTTTGGAGGCTTATCATTCCTCCTTGGGGTCTTCGACTGAGCATAAGTAAAGATAGTGTTAGACCCAGGCTGACAACTTGGCATTAAGGGTAAGGCAGTCATCGTACAAATAGGCCTATGATTCCAAGGCCCATCATTAGGATCAGTCCCAAATTCATTCATATAACCCTTGATACTCCCAATACTGCTGGGGCGAACCTGTAGCTTTGCGTATTGGCAGTTCACTATCATGTGAAAAGATACGGACTCGTTGCCGTCCATATGCAGGTTTGTCTCCACCGAGAAATGAACGGGATGCCTATTATTCGTAGTTGTCCTATAGGGTATTAGGGGTTGGTTATCATCACCAACGATCCTGAACCCAACATTACACCATAAAAACCATAAAAACTGATAGTACGCAGTACTAATCCAAGCCCCCCCACCTCCACCCATAATCCGGTGTCAAACCAAATGTCCCCCTCGTATCCCTTTTCCTCTAGGTAATCGACAAACCTAGTTTCCTTTACATGCGGGTTCATATACTTAGAGGCTTAACACCGTAAGAGTGCTAATGGTCTTATGATTATAAGTCGCGTTTCTTTGGTCTTCTATGCTGTTTACGCAAACGCTTCCGCTATCATCAACCCTCACTTGCAGCTTTACCTTTCCATGGCAGTCCGCAACCATATGGAATGTCCAAGCAGAAAGGTTTTCCGCAGAGCTTGGGCTTGGCTCTACAGAAAAATACACGGGTTCCCTAACGTTATTTTTTGTCGGCATGGGCGGAAGGACTCCGTCGGCATCTAAGAAGCGAAAGCCTACGTTTGCATGACTTTCCGCCCCCAGGCAAATGCTACATAAGATAAGCTTTTTTCCGGGGTAATTAAGGTCCACGGACATACCCGTGACGTCAACCCAAGAAGCTAGGGTATTTTTTACTCCACTTAGGTAGGGGTTGTTCATCGCCATATATAATACCCCAGAGCAAGACCCCCAACTATTAAGCCGGCCTTTAGAAGCTCATGATCTTGCGTGGGCGCCGTGGGGTGGACCTTCTTAGGCGCCGTGGGGTGGACCTTCTTAGGCGCCGTGGGGTGGACCTTCTTAGGCGCCGTGGAGTGGACCTTCTTAGGCGCCGGGGGGTGGACCTTTTTAGGGGGTGGTAACCCAGCAACCGTTTCAGTGTTCATGGCATTAACCCCAAAGGTCATGTCCTTGGTGGCGCATTGTAGCTTGTTGTTGTAGCCTGGTATTGACCCCGTGTTTATCACCAAATTAGACGGAAATAACCAACACCCTGGGGATATGGCAAAGTCTAATCTAACCCTGGCCTGTTGCACGGCAAGCTGGTACCTTTGGATGCTCTTTGAGATGTCATTGTCTATCACCGCCGACTCAAACAGCACTAAGAATTCCTGTCTAGTTTCTTGGGCCAACCCAGAGAAACCTACGATGCTGCTCCTGGTATTGACCTGAGCACCAAGAATGCAATAAACGAACGCTTCTATGCTCCTGTTTATTCTTGCTAGCCCCGCTGGCATTAGGCCCTTGCCTTCCTGTGGTATGACGTACTTCCACTGCTGGCCACGGCCAGAACAAGCATTACGAAGAGGTAAGAAAGAAATACGCCAGAGGCAGAGCCGTCTTACATAAAGTGACAATAACAACAGGCTCCTTGTCTGTGGCTTTGACTGGTTCTGGAGTCGCAACATCTCTCACGGGACCAGGAGTAGTTATTGGTGTTCCTTTGGCCAGTGTTGGGGCCGTCTGTGGAATTATCTCTGCTGTTAGTACGGCCATAATGGGAAAATTATCCACGAAGATTTCAAAACACGACCGAAGCATCATGCTAGCGAAATCAAAAAGTAACACCATCATTGACCTAACGTCTAAGGCATTGTGTAACAGTAGAATAGACGACGTAGTATTCTCGCTTATTCTATCCGAAGCAGACAAGTACGAAAAGCTTAAGTCTGAAATTAGGAACGAAAAAATAATCGTTAAGGACCTAACCGAAGAAGAAAGAAAAAAAATATACCAAGAGGCAAAGACAGAGCTTCAAAGAAAACTCGCTCAGTAAATATTTGTTTTGAAAAGAGCCCAACAGGATTTTATTTGCATATCGAACGTCAGTCTAGAAAATATGCGTAATGTTTACATTCCATTTCGACCTACGAATTTTCAAGTTTACTTCGGCTTTTCAAGTTTACTTCGGGTTTTTGTCGTGTGTTTGGGAAACGCTGGTTGTTATGAGGAAAAGGAATGTTGGTGTTGCTATGTGGCGTCAATCCTATTTATACACCATGACCACATCAATCCTACTTAAGGCTGCAACGTAACCAGGTTCTTTATTATGAATAACGACCTTGAATACGATGACACTGAGCTTCCAACTCCCAAAACACCAGAAAATACAAAGCTATTCGTCCAAGAATTGCTAGAAAAACCAGAGCTAGACCAACACAGGCTTCGCCTCGCTTGGGTAAAGAACAAAAAGGAAAGAGAAGATGCCGTGAAAAGGCGATACGTAGCACAACAGAAAATAAAGCATTGGCTATGAAAGGCTGAGACCGAAGAACGCATCATTACAGACGCAGATGCCAGAATTTATGAACTCGAAAACCTTATCAAGTAGAAAGGAACTTTCGTTTCTTTAGGGGTTGAAAATACCCGCTCTCGAATCAGGGTATTCTGACAGGCTTGATGTTAACCGAACGACTTTTCCAATAAACATATGAATCAAGTAGTTTCCCAATTTTTTACTGCGTCAGTCGCCTCGGAATCCATCCCAAAAGGGGGTGGTTGGGGTGAATTTCGTGGAATATTTCGTAGATCACGTCGGGGTAATAGGGAATCTCCTTAGTTATTCTACTGAACATCCACTCGGCTCTAGGCATGTCTTGAGAAACATCGGGTATTTCTTTCCCGGTAATCTCAGACAGGAGGTAGGAGATGCCTTTGTAATTACCTAGCTTTAATTTTTTAAGCTTCTTTCTTAAGCCTTGTAAAGTCGGTTCTGCGTTCATGATCTTTTTCTTCGTTTTTTCGTCAAAGTACAGGAGACGGTAACCTCTGATATGATCCATCCATTCCCTGAAGTATCTTAGTCTCTTGTAAGGCGTTCGCTTGCGGCCCCCGTTGGCATAATATTGCTCCATGGTAGCACAAGGTACAGCATTGCGTATATTCCTTCCGCATTCGTAACACTGCGCCAAGGTGTCTTCCTCTATTCGCATACTCTCGCCACAGCACCAATAAGGCAATAGTGGGTTCATATAATACTATTTCCTTATCTCTAAAAAGTCCTGCTCAGATGACCCCAGCATAACCGTTGCGATCTCCACCGAATGGCAGCAGCATTACCCGATGCGCACGTCGACCGAATTACGGCATAAGTCCTGCGGCTAACGAGTATATCAACCGCGGTCTAACCTAACTGCTGCTATAGAAGAGAACTGTGATCCTTGACTGTTAACTGTTGATGATGACTATTGAGCGTTTACCGTAGACGGTTTTCACTGTTGACAGTTGAAACTTGACTGTTGACAGTTGAATGTGGACTATTGACCGTTGATAAAAGAGAGCTATTATTGTTGACCATTGAGTGTGGACTATGACCGTTGGTCGTTGATGGTTGATAGTTGGCCATTAAAAGTTGAAAGCTGACCGTTCAGAACTGTAAAAAGAAAACTGTGTGGACCATTGATTGTTGACTGTTCCATTGACTGTTGACTGTTCCGTTGATTGTTGATAAAAGAAAACTGTGATCATTTACCGTTAACTGTTGACTGTTCTGTTGACAGATGACCAAATCGTTGATAGTTGATCGTTGACCATTGACTTGTTGACCGTTGACCAATGATACAAGAGACTTGTGATCATTAACAGTTGGCTGTAAATGTTGACCGTTGACTGCTGTGTTGAGCATTGACTTATGACTGTACCATTGATGGTTGATGAAAGAGGACTGTGACTGTTGACTGTTGACAGATAAACCTTGATTGTTGGCAGTTGAGTGTTGACTATTGACCGTTGATCAAAGAGAAATGTGATCTTTCATCATTTATCATTGGTAATTGAACATTGACTGGTGACCAGTGACTATTGACTGTTGTGTTGACCGTTGACTTATGACTGTACGGTTCACTGTTGATGTTGACCATTGAGCGCTTACCATAGACTGTTTTGACTGTTCACAGTTGACAGTTAAAACTTGACTGTTGAAAGTTGAATGTGGACTATTGACCGTTGATAAGAGAGAGCTATGATCGTGGACCGTTGACCAATGGTACAAGAGAACTGTGGTAACAACTGTTCATAAAAGAGATCTGTGATCTTTGATGGTTGACAGTTAACCGTTGACTGTTGAACATTCTGTTGAATGTTGACAGTTAAAACTTGACTGTTGAAAGTTAAATGTGGACTATTGACCGTTGATAAAAGAGAGCTACTATTGTTGACCATTGACTGTTGGGTTGACCATTGACTTATGACCGTACCATTTACCTTTGACCAATGATAGAAGAGAACTTTGATCGTTGACTGTTGACCGTTGATCGTTGACCATAGGCTGTTTTGACTGTTGACAGTTGAGTGTGGACTATTGACTGTTGACCATTGATAAAAGAGAACTGTGATCTTTCATTATTTATAATTGGTAATTGAACATTGATGATTTATCATTGATGGATGATAGTTGACTGTTCACAATTGAGTGTGGACTATTGACCGTTGGTCGTTGATGGTTGATAGTTGGCCATTAAAAGTTGAAAGCTGACCGTTCAGAACTGTGAAAAGAAAACTGTGTGGACCATTGATTGTTGACTGTTCCATTGACTGTTGACTGTTCTGTTGATTGTTGATAAAAGAAAACTGTGATCGTTTACCGTTAACTGTTGACTGTTCTGTCGACAGATGACCAAATCGTTGATAGTTGATTGTTGACCATTGACTTGTTGACCGTTGACCAATGATACAAGAGACTTGTGATCATTAACAGTTGGCTGTAAATGTTGACCGTTGACTGCTGTGTTGAGCATTGACTTATGACTGTACCATTGATGGTTGATGAAAGAGGACTGTGACCGTTGACTGTTGACAGTTAAACCTTGATTGTTGGCAGTTGAGTGTTGACTATTGACCGTTGATAAAAGAGAAATGTGATCTTTCATCATTGGTAATTGAACATTGACTGGTGACCAGTGACTATTGACTGTTGTGTTGACCGTTGAATTTTGACCGTACGGTTCACTATTGATGTTGACCATTGAGCGCTTACCATAGACTGTTTTGACTGTTCACAGTTGACAGTTAAAACTTGACTGTTGAAAGTTGAATGTGGACTATTGACCGTTGATAAGAGAGAGCTATGATCGTGGACCATTGACCAATGGTACAAGAGAACTGTGGTAACAACTGTTCATAAAAGAGATCTGTGATCTTTGATGGTTGACAGTTAACCGTTGACTGTTGAACATTCTGTTGAATGTTGACAGTTAAAACTTGACTGTTGAAAGTTAAATGTGGACTATTGACCGTTGATAAAAGAGAGCTACTATTGTTGACCATTGACTGTTGTGTTGACCGTTGACTTATGACCGTACCGTTTACCTTTGACCAATGATAGAAGAGAACTGTGATCGTTGACTGTTGACCGTTGATCGTTGACCATAGACTGTTTTGACTGTTGACAGTTGAGTGTGGACTATTGACTGTTGACCATTGATAAAAGAGAACTGTGATCTTTCATTATTTATAATTGGTAATTGAACATTGATGATTTATCATTGATGGATGATAGTTGACTGTTCACAATTGAGTGTGGACTATTGACCGTTGGTCGTTGATGGTTGATAGTTGGCCATTAAAAGTTGAAAGCTGACCGTTCAGAACTGTGAAAAGAAAACTGTGTGGACCATTGATTTTTGACTGTTCCATTGACTGTTGACTGTTCCGTTGATTGTTGATAAAAGAAAACTGTGATCGTTTACCGTTAACTGTTGACTGTTCTGTTGACAGATGACCAAATCGTTGATAGTTGATCGTTGACCATTGACTTGTTGACCGTTCACCAATGATACAAGAGACTTGTGATCATTAACAGTTGGCTGTAAATGTTGACCGTTGACTGCTGTGTTGAGCATTGACTTATGACTGTACCATTGATGGTTGATGAAAGAGGACTGTGACCGTTGACTGTTGACAGTTAAACCTTGATTGTTGGCAGTTGAATGTTGACTATTGACCGTTGATAAAAGAGAAATGTGATCTTCCATCATTGGTAATTGAACATTGACTGGTGACCAGTGACTATTGACTGTTGTGTTGACCGTTGAATTATGACCGTACGGTTCACTATTGATGTTGACCATTGAGCGCTTACTGTAGACTGTTTTGACTGTTCACAGTTGACAGTTAAAACAACTTGACTGTTGAAAGTTGAATGTGGACTATTGACCGTTGATAAGAGAGAGCTATGATCGTTGACCATTGACCAATGGTACAAGAGAACTGTGATAACAACTGTTCATAAAAGAGATCTGTGATCTTTGATGGTTGACAGTTAACCGTTGACTGTTGAACATTCTGTCGACTGTTGACCGTGGACACTCGAATGAAGACTATTGGGCATTGATCAAAGACGGTTGATAAAGGAGAACTGTGGTTATTGATCATGGACTAGTGACTGTTGCGTGGTGACCATTGACCGTCCACCCTCCACCCTCCACCCTCCACCCTCCACCCTCCACCCTCCACCCTCCACCCTCCACCCTCCACCCTCCACCCTTTACCCTTCACACGTCACCCTTCACCCCTCACCCCTCACCCCTCACCTCTCACCGTTATGATGGATGATAGTTGACTGTTCACAATTGAGTGTGGACTATTGACCGTTGGTCGTTGATGGTTGATAGTTGGCCATTAAAAGTTGAAAGCTGACCGTAAATGTTGACCGTTGACTACTGTGTTGAGCATTGACTTATGACTGTACCATTGATGGTTGATGAAAGAGGACTGTGACCGTTGACTGTTGACAGTTAAACCTTGATTGTTGGCAGTTGAGTGTTGACTATTGACCGTTGATAAAAGAGAAATGTGAACTTTCATCATTGGTAATTGAACATTGACTGGTGACCAGTGACTATTGACTGTTGTGTTGACCGTTGAATTATGACCGTACGGTTCACTATTGATGTTGACCATTGAGCGCTTACCGTAGACTGTTTTGACTGTTCACAGTTGACAGTTAAAACTTGACTGTTGAAAGTTGAATGTGGACTATTGACCGTTGATAAGAGAGAGCTATGATCGTTGACCATTGACCAATGGTACAAGAGAACTGTGATAACAACTCTTCATAAAAGAGATCTGTGATCTTTGATGGTTGACAGTTAACCGTTGACTGTTGAACATTCTGTCGACTGTTGACCGCGGACACTTGAATGAAGACTATTGGACATTGATCAAAGACGGTTGATAAAGGAGAACTGTGGTTATTGATCATGGACTAGTGATTGTTGAGTGGTGACTATTGACCGTTCACCGTTCACCGTTCACCCCTCACCCCTCACCCCTCACCCCTCACCCCTCACCCGTCACCCCTCACCCCTCACCCCTTACCCCTCACCCCTCACCCCTCACCCCTCACCCCTCACCCCTCACCCCTCACCCCTCACCCCTCACTGTGGTTATTGATCATTGACTAGTGATTGTTGAGTGGTGACAATTTACCGTTCACCGTTCACCGTTCACCGTTCACCGTTCACAGTTCACCGTTCACCGTTCACCGTTCACCGTTCACCGTTCACCGTTCACCGTTCACCCCTCACCCCTCACCCCTCACCCCTCACCCCCTCACCCCTCACCCCTCACCCCTCACCCCTCACCCCTCACCCCTCACCCCTCACCCCTCACCCCTCACCCCTCACCCCTCACCCCTCACCCCTCACCCCTCACCCCTCACCGTTCATCGTTCACCCTCCACCTTCACCCTCACTCGTCACCCCTCACTCCTCACCGCCCATCCCTCACCCCTCACCGTTCATCGTTCACCGTTCAAAGTTCACCGTTCACCGTTCACCGTTCACCGTTCACCGTTCACCGTTCACCGTTCACCGTTCACCGTTCACCGTTCACCGTTCACCGTTCACCGTTCACCGTTCACCGTTCACCGTTCACCGTTCACCGTTCACCGTTCACCCCTCACCCCTCACCCCTCACCCCTCACCCCTCACCCCTCACCCCTCACCCCTCACCCCTCACCCCTCACCCCTCACCCCTCACCCCTCACCCCTCACCCCTCACCCCTCACCCCTCACCCCTCACCCCTCACCCCTCACCCCTCACCCCTCACCCCTCACCCCTCACCCCTCACCCCTCACCCCTCACCCCTCACCCCTCACCCCTCACCCCTCACCCCTCACCCCTCACCCCTCACCCCTCACCCCTCACCCCTCACCCCTCACCCCTCACCCCTCACCCCTCACCCCTCACCCCTCACCCCTCACCCCTCACCCCTCACCCCTCACCCCTCACCCCTCACCCCTCACCCCTCACCCCTCACCCCTCACCCCTCACCCCTCACCCCTCACCCCTCACCCCTCACCCCTCACCCCTCACCCCTCACCCCTCACCCCTCACCCCTCACCCCTCACCCCTCACCCCTCACCCCTCACCCCTCACCCCTCACCCCTCACCCCTCACCCCTCACCCCTCACCCCTCACCCCTCACCCCTCACCCCTCACCCCTCACCCCTCACCCCTCACCCCTCACCCCTCACCCCTCACCCCTCACCCCTCACCCCTCACCCCTCACCCCTCACCCCTCACCCCTCACCCCTCACCCCTCACCCCTCACCCCTCACCCCTCACCCCTCACCCCTCACCCCTCACCCCTCACCCCTCACCCCTCACCCCTCACCCCTCACCCCTCACCCCTCACCCCTCACCCCTCACCCCTCACCCCTCACCCCTCACCCCTCACCCCTCACCCCTCACCCCTCACCCCTCACCCCTCACCCCTCACCCCTCACCCCTCACCCCTCACCCCTCACCCCTCACCCCTATAGTCTTTACTAATTTACATAATTTTACTAATTTACATAATTTGTCCTCATTTGCATTATTTGTTCTCATTTGCATAATTAGTACTAATTTGCATAATTAGTTCTAATTTGCATATTTTTAATTCAATTGCATAATTTTCCCTCATTTCCATATTTTTTAACATTTTGCATTATTAGTATTAATTTACATAATTTTTCCTTATTTGCATAATTTTTACTAATTTGCATATTTAGTACTAATTTACATAATTGCCAGTAATTTGCATAATTTTAACTGATTTGCATAAAGTTTCTAATTTGCATAATTTTTCCTCGTTCGTAAAATTAGTACTAATTAGCATGATTTTCCTCATTTGCATAATTTTTACTGATTTGCATAATTTTTACTGATTTGCATAATGTTTACTGATTTGCATAATTTTTACTGATTTGCCTAATTTTTACTGATTTGCATAATTTTTACTGATTTTCATAGTTAGTACTTTTTTCATAGTTAGTACTAATTTGCATAGTTAGTACTAATTTGCATAGTTAGTACTAATTTGCATAGTTAGTACTAATTTGCATAGTTAGTACTAATTTGCATAGTTAGTACTAA
The DNA here is from genome assembly GCA_023349425.1 of Anthopleura sola. NCBI lineage: Eukaryota > Metazoa > Cnidaria > Anthozoa > Actiniaria > Actiniidae > Anthopleura > Anthopleura sola. The sequence goes on along the minus strand of JALHLI010000050.1, from coordinate 281,720 downwards.
TTTGCATAATTTTGCATAATTTTTACTAATTTGCATAATTTTTACTAATTTGCATAATTTTTACTAATTTGCATAATTTTTACTAATTTGCATAATTTTTACTAATTTGCATAATTTTTACTAATTTGCATAATTTTTACTAATTTGCATAATTTTTACTAATTTGCATAATTTTTACTAATTTGCATAATTTTTACTAATTTGCATAATTTTTACTAATTTGCATAATTTTTACTAATTTGCATAATTTTTACTAATTTGCATAATTTTTACTAATTTGCATAATTTTTACTAATTTGCATAATTTTTACTAATTTGCATAATTTTTACTAATTTGCATAATTTTTACTAATTTGCATAATTTTTACTAATTTGCATAATTTTTACTAATTTGCATAATTTTTACTAATTTGCATAATTTTTACTAATTTGCATAATTTTTACTAATTTGCATAATTTTTACTAATTTGCATAATTTTTACTAATTTGCATAATTTTTACTAATTTGCATAATTTTTACTAATTTGCATAATTTTTACCGATTTCAATATTTTCACTAATTTGCAGAGGCTCTTTAGAGCATGAATGATTATTTTTGCTTAAAAAGTTCCTATTACCTCAAAAACCGTCTGTTTTGTGTAAAAAGAGACGTTTAAAGGGAAATAGACGCGATCAGCAAAATATCGTTTTAAGAGTAAGAGACGGTTTTTAGATGATAAATGATCATTTTTGCTTAAAAAGTTCCTATTTCCTCCAAAAACGTCCGTTTTGCTTCACAGGAGACGTTCCAAAGGAAATAGGCGCGATCAGCAAAATATCGTTTTAAAAGGTAAACGAGGCTCTTTAAAAAATAAATGATCATTTTTGCTTAAAAAGTTCCTATCACCTCTTAAAACGTCCGTTTTGTGTCAGAGGAGACGTTTAAAGGGAAATAGGCGGGATCAGCAAAACATCGTTTTAAAAGGAAAAAGAGGCTCTTTAGAGGAAAAGTGATCATTTTTGCTCAAAAAGTTCCTATTACCTCCAAAACCGTCTGTTTTGTGTGAAAGGAGACGTTTAAAGGGAAATAGGCGCGATCAGCAAAACATCGTTTTTAATGGAAAAAGAGTCTCTTTAGAGGATGAATGATTATTTTTGCTTAAAAAGTTCCTATTACCTCAAAAACCGTCTGTTTTGTGTGAAAGGAGACGTTTAAAGGGAAATAGACGCGATCAGCAAAATATCGTTTTAAGAGTAAAAGAGGGTCTTTAGATGATCAATGATCATTTTTGCTTAAAAAGTTCCTATTTCCTCCAAAAACGTCCGTTTTGTTTCAGAGGAGACGTTCAAAAGGAAATAGGCGCGATCAGCAAAATATCGTTTTAAAGGTAAACGAGGCTCTTTAAAGGATAAATGTTCATTTTTGCTTAAAAAGTTCCTATCACCTCTTAAAACGTCCGTTTTGTGTCAGAGGAGACGTTTAAAGAAAAATACGGGGGATCAGCAAAACATCGTTTTAAAACGAAAAAGAAGCTCTTTAGAGGAAAAGTGATCATTTTTGCTCAAAAAGTTCCTATTACCTCCAAAACCGTCTGTTTTGTTTGAAAGGAGACGTTTAAAGGGAAATAGGCGCTATCAGCAAAATATCGTTTTAAGAGTAAAAGAGGGTCTTTAGATGATAAATGATCATTTTTGCTTAAAAAGTTCCTATTTCCTCCAAAAACGTCCGTTTTGCTTCAGAGGAGACGTTCCAAAGGAAATAGGCGCGATCAGCAAAATATCGTTTTAAAAGGTAAACGAGGCTCTTTAAAGGATAAATGATCATTTTTGCTTAAAAAGTTCCTATTTCCTGCAAAAACGTCCGTTTTGCTTCAGAGGAGACGTTCCAAAGGAAATAGGCGCGATCAGCAAAATATCGTTTTAAAAGGTAAACGAGGCTCTTTAAAGGATAAATGATCATTTTTGCTTAAAAAGTTCCTATCACCTCTTAAAACGTCCGTTTTGTGTCAGAGGAGACGTTTAAAGGGAAATAGGCGGGATCAGCAAAACATCGTTTTAAAAGGAAAAAGAGGCTCTTTAGAGGAAAAGTGATCATTTTTGCTCAAAAAGTTCCTATTACCTCCAAAACCGTCTGTTTTGTGTGAAAGGAGACGTTTAAAGGAAAATAGGCGCGATCAGCAAAACATCGTTTTTAATGGAAAAAGAGGCTCTTTAGAAGATGAATGATTATTTTTGCTTAAAAAGTTCCTATTACCTCAAAAACCGTCTGTTTTGTGTGAAAGGAGACGTTTAAAGGGAAATAGACGCGATCAGCAAAATATCGTTTTAAGAGTAAAAGAGGGTCTTTAGATGATCAATGATCATTTTTGCTTAAAAAGTTCCTATTTCCTCCAAAAACGTCCGTTTTGTTTCAGAGGAGACGTTCAAAAGGAAATAGGCGCGATCAGCAAAATATCGTTTTAAAAGGTAAACGAGGCTCTTTAAAGGATAAATGATCATTTTTGCTTAAAAAGTTCCTATCACCTCTTAAAACGTCCGTTTTGTGTCAGAGGAGACGTTTAAAGGGAAATAGGGGGGATCAGCAAAACATCGTTTTAAAACGAAAAAGAAGCTCTTTAGAGGATAAATGATTATTTTTCCTTAAAAGTTACTTTTAGCTTCAAAACCGTCTGTTTTGTGTGAAAGGAGACGTTTAATGAGAAATAGACGCGATCAGCAAAATATCGTTTTAAAACGAAAAGAGGCTCTTTAGAGGATAAATGATTATTTTTGCTTAAAAAGTTCCTATTACCTCAAAAACCGTCTGTTTTGTGTCAAAGGAGACGTTTAATGAGAAATAAGCGCGACCACCAAAACAACGTTTTAAAATGAAAAAGAGGCTCTTTAGAGGATAAATGATCATTTTTGCTTAAAATGTTGCTATTACCTCTAAAGACGTCCGTTTTGTGTCAAAGAAGACGTTTAAAGGGAAATAAACGTGATCAGCAAAATATCGTTTTAAAAGGTAAACGAGGCTCTTTAAAGGATAAATGATCATTTTTGCTTAAAAAGTTCCTATTTCCTGCAAAAACGTCCGTTTTGCTTCAGAGGAGACGTTCCAAAGGAAATAGGCGCGATCAGCAAAATATCGTTTTAAAAGGTAAACGAGGCTCTTTAAAGGATAAATGATCATTTTTGCTTAAAAAGTTCCTATCACCTCTTAAAACGTCCGTTTTGTGTCAGAGGAGACGTTTAAAGGGAAATAGGCGGGATCAGCAAAACATTGTTTTAAGAGTAAAAGAGGCTCTTTAGAGGATCAATGATCATTTTTGCTTAAAAAGTTCCTATTTCCTCCAAAAACGTCCGTTTTGTTTCAGAGGAGACGTTCAAAAGGAAATAGGCGCGATCAGCAAAATATCGTTTTAAAAGGTAAACGAGGCTCTTTAAAGGATAAATGATCATTTTTGCTTAAAAAGTTCCTATCATCTCTTAAAACGTCCGTTTTGTGTCAGAGGAGACGTTTAAAGGGAAATAGGGGGGATCAGCAAAACATCGTTTTAAAAGGAAAAAGAAGCTCTTTAGAGGATAAATGATCATTTTTCCTTAAAAGTTACTTTTAGCTTCAAAACCGTCTGTTTTGTGTGAAAGGAGACGTTTAAAGGGAAATAGACGCGATCAGCAAAATATCGTTTTAAAACGAAAAGAGGCTCTTTAGAGGATAAATGATTATTTTTGCTTAAAAAGTTCCTATTACCTCAAAAACCGTCTGTTTTGTGTCAAAGGAGACGTTTAATGAGAAATAAGCGCGACCACCAAAACAACGTTTTAAAATGAAAAAGAGGCTCTTTAGAGGATAAATGATCATTTTTGCTTAAAATGTTGCTATTACCTCTAAAGACGTCCGTTTTGTGTCAAAGAAGACGTTTAAAGGGAAATAAACGTGATCAGCAAAATATCGTTTTAAAAGGTAAACGAGGCTCTTTAGAGGATAAATGATCATTTTTGCTTGAAAAGTTCCTATCACCTCTAAAGACGTCCGTTTTGTGTCAAAGAAGACGTTTAAAGGGAAATAAACGTGATCAGCAAAATATCGTTTTAAAAGGTAAACGAGGCTCTTTAAAGGATAAATGATCATTTTTGCTTAAAAAGTTCCTATCATCTCTTAAAACGTCTGTTTTGTGTGAAAGGAGACGTTTAAAGGGAAATAGACGCGATCAGCAAAATATCGTTTTAAAACGAAAATAGGCTCTTTAGAGGATAAATGATTATTTTTGCTTAAAAAGTTCCTATTACCTCAAAAACCGTCTGTTTTGTGTCAAAGGAGACGTTTAATGAGAAATAAGCGCGACCACCAAAACAACGTTTTAAAATGAAAAAGAGGCTCTTTAGAGGATAAATGATCATTTTTGCTTAAAATGTTGCTATTACCTCTAAAGACGTCCGTTTTGTGTCAAAGAAGACGTTTAAAGGGAAATAAACGTGATCAGCAAAATATCGTTTTAAAAGGCAAACGAGGCTCTTTAGAGGATAAATGATCATTTTTGCTTAAAAAGTTCCTATCACCTCTAAAGACGTCCGTTTTTTTTTTCAAAAGAGATGTTTAATGGTAAATAAGCGCCACCAGCAAAACAACGTTTTAAAACGGAAAAAGGCTCTTTAGAGAATCAATAATCATTTTTGCTTAAAATGTTGCTATTACCTCTAAAGACGTCCGTTTTGTGTCAAAGAAGACGTTTAAAGACGTTTAAACGCGATCAGCAAAATATCGCTTTAAAAGGAAAACCAGGCTCTTTAGAGGATAAATGATCATTTTTGCTTAAAATGTTGCTATTACCTCTAAAGACGTCCGTTTTGTGTCAAAGAAGACGTTTAAAGGGAAATAAACGCGATCAGCAAAATATCGCTTTAAAAGGAAAACCAGGCTCTTTAGAGGATAAATGATCATTTTTGCTTAAAATGTTGCTATTACCTCAAAAGACGTCCGTTTTGTGTCAAAGAAGACGTTTAAAGGGAAATAAACGTGATCAGCAAAATATCGCTTTAAAAGGAAAACGAGGCTCTTAAGAGGATAAATGATCATTTTTGCTTAAAAGGATTCTATTACCTCCAAAACCGTCCGTTTTTTGTCAAGAGAGACGTTTAATGGGAAATAAGCGCCACCAGCAAAACAATGTTTTAAAACGGAAAAAGGCTCTTTAGAAGATAAATAATCATTTTTCCTTAAAATGTTGCTATTACCTCTAAAGACGTCCGTCTTGTGTCAAAGAAGACGTTTAAAGGAAAATAAACGCCATCACCAAAATATCGCTTTGAAAGGAAAACCAGGCTCTTTAGAGGATAAATAATCATTTTTGCTTAAAATGTTGCTATTACCTGTAAAGACGTCCGTTTTGTGTCAAAGAAGACGTATAAAGGGAAATAAAGGCGATCAGCAAAATATCGCTTTAAAAGGAAAACGAGGCTTTTTAGAGGATAAATGATCATTTTTGCTTAAATGGTTCCTATTACCTCCAAAAACGTTCGTTTTGTCTCAAAGGAGACGTTGAAAGGGAAATAGGCGCGATCAATAAAATCTTATTTTAAACGAATAAATAGGTTCGTAAAAATAATATTATATAAATTCGAAAATTATTTAAATTAAAAGATTATGCAAATTAGTAAAGATTATGGAAATGAATAGAAATTATGCAAATTAGTAGAAATTATGCAAATCAGTAGAAATAATGCAAATCAGTAAAAAGTATGCAAATAAGTAAAAATTTGCAAATCAGTAAAAATTATGCAAATCAGTAAAAATTATGCAAATCAGTAAAAATTATGCAAATCAGTAAAAATTATGCAAATCAGAAAAAAATTATGCAAATCAGTAAAAATTATGCAAATCAGAAAAAAATTATGCAAATCAGTAAAAATTATGCAAATCAGTAAAAATTATGCAAATCAGTAAAAATTATGCAAATCAGTAAAAATTATGCAAATCAGTAAAAATTATGCAAATCAGTAAAAATTATGCAAATCAGTAAAAATTATGCAAATCAGTAAAAATTATGCAAATCAGTAAAAATTATGCAAATCAGTAAAAATTATGCAAATCAGTAAAAATTATGCAAATCAGTAAAAATTATGCAAATTAGTACTTATTTTACGAACGAGGAAAAATTATGCAAATTAGAAACTTTATGCAAATCAGTTAAAATTATGCAAATCAGTAGAAATTATGCAAATTAGTAAAAATTATGCAAATTAGTAAAAATTATGCAAATTAGTAAAAATTATGCAAATTAGTAAAAATTATGCAAATTAGTAAAAATTATGCAAATTAGTAAACATTATGCAAATTAGTAAAAATTATGGAAATGAGGACAAATTATGCGAATGAGGACAAATTATGTAAATTAGTAAAGACTATAGGGGTGAGGGGTGAGGGGTGAGGGGTGAGGGGTGAGGGTGAGGGTGAGGGGTGAGGGGTGAGGGGTGAGGGTGAGGGGTGAGGGGTGAGGGGTGAGGGGTGAGGGGTGAGGGGTGAGGGGTGAGGGGTGAGGGGTGAGGGGTGAGGGGTGAGGGGTGAGGGGTGAGGGGTGAGGGGTGAGGGGTGAGGGGTGAGGGGTGGGGGGTGAGGGGTGAGGGGTGAGGGGTGAGGGGTGAGGGGTGAGGGGTGAGGGGTGAGGGGTGAGGGGTGAGGGGTGAGGGGTGAGGGGTGAGGGGTGAGGGGTGAGGGGTGAGGGGTGAGGGGTGAGGGGTGAGGGGTGAGGGGTGAGGGGTGAGGGGTGAGGGGTGAGGGGTGAGGGGTGAGGGGTGAGGGGTGAGGGGTGAGGGGGTGAGGGGTGAGGGGTGAGGGGTGAGGGGTGAGGGGTGAGGGGTGAGGGTTGAGGGGTGAGGGGTGAGGGGTGAGGGGTGAGGGGTGAGGGGTGAGGGGTGAGGGGTGAGGGGTGAGGGGTGAGGGGTGAGGGGTGAGGGGTGAGGGGTGAGGGGTGAGGGGTGAGGGGTGAGGGGTGAGGGGTGAGGGGTGAGGGGTGAGGGGTGAGGGGTGAGGGGTGAGGGGTGAGGGGTGAGGGGTGAGGGGTGAGGGGTGAGGGGTGAGGGGTGAGGGGTGAGGGGTGAGGGGTGAGGGGTGAGGGGTGAGGGGTGAGGGGTGAGGGGTGAGGGGTGAGGGGTGAGGGGTGAGGGGTGAGGGGTGAGGGGTGAGGGGTGAGGGGTGAGGGGTGAGGGGTGAGGGGTGAGGGGTGAGGGGTGAGGGGTGAGGGGTGAGGGGTGAGGGGTGAGGGGTGAGGGGTGAGGGGTGAGGGGTGAGGGGTGAGGGGTGAGGGGTGAGGGGTGAGGGGTGAGGGGTGAGGGGTAAATTGTCACCACTCAACAATCACTAGTCAATGATCAATAACCACAGTGAGGGGTGAGGGGTGAGGGCTGAGGGCTGAGGGCTGAGGGCTGAGGGGTGAGGGCTGAGGGCTGAGGGCTGAGGGCTGAGGGCTGAGGGCTGAGGGCTGAGGGCTGAGGGCTGAGGGCTGAGGGCTGAGGGGTGAGGGGTGAGGGGTGAGGGGTGAGGGCTGAGGGCTGAGGGCTGAGGGCTGAGGGCTGAGGGCTGAGGGCTGAGGGCTGAGGGCTGAGGGGTGAGGGCTGAGGGCTGAGGGCTGAGGGCTGAGGGCTGAGGGCTGAGGGCTGAGGGCTGAGGGCTGAGGGCTGAGGGCTGAGGGCTGAGGGCTGAGGGCTGAGGGCTGAGGGCTGAGGGCTGAGGGCTGAGGGCTGAGGGCTGAGGGCTGAGGGCTGAGGGCTGAGGGCTGAGGGCTGAGGGCTGAGGGCTGAGGGCTGAGGGCTGAGGGCTGAGGGCTGAGGGCTGAGGGCTGAGGGCTGAGGGCTGAGGGCTGAGGGCTGAGGGCTGAGGGCTGAGGGCTGAGGGCTGAGGGCTGAGGGCTGAGGGCTGAGGGCTGAGGGCTGAGGGCTGAGGGCTGAGGGCTGAGGGCTGAGGGCTGAGGGCTGAGGGCTGAGGGCTGAGGGCTGAGGGCTGAGGGCTGAGGGCTGAGGGCTGAGGGCTGAGGGCTGAGGGCTGAGGGCTGAGGGCTGAGGGCTGAGGGCTGAGGGCTGAGGGCTGAGGGCTGAGGGGCTGAGGGCTGAGGGCTGAGGGCTGAGGGCTGAGGGCTGAGGGCTGAGGGCTGAGGGCTGAGGGCTGAGGGCTGAGGGCTGAGGGCTGAGGGCTGAGGGCTGAGGGCTGAGGGCTGAGGGCTGAGGGCTGAGGGCTGAGGGCTGAGGGCTGAGGGCTGAGGGCTGAGGGGTGAGGGGTGAGGGGTGAGGGGTGAGGGTTGAGGGGTGAGGGGTGAGAGGTGAGGGATGAGGGGTGAGGGATGAGGGGTGAGGGGTGAGGGGTGAGGGGTGAGGGGTGAGGGGTGAGGGGTGAGGGGTGAGGGGTGAGGGGTGAGGGGTGAGGGGTGAGGGGTGAGGGTGTGAACAGTGAACAGTGAACAGTGAACAGTGAACGGTGAACGATGAACGGTGAGGGGTGAGGGATTGGCGGTGAGGAGTGAGGGGTGAGGGGTGAGGGGTGAGGGGTGAGGGGTGAGGGGTGAGGGGTGAGGGGTGAGGGGTGAGGGGTGAGGGGTGAGGGGTGAGGGGTGAGGGGTGAGGGGTGAGGGGTGAGGGGTGAGGGCTGAGGGGTGAGGGGTGAGGGCTGAGGGGTGAACGGTGAGGGGTGAGGGCTGAGGGCTGAGGGCTGAGGGGTGAGGGGTGAGGGGTGAGGGGTGAGGGGTGAGGGGTGAGGGGTGAGGGGTGAGGGGTGAGGGGTGAGGGGTGAGGGGTGAGGGGTGAGGGGTGAGGGGTGAGGGGTGAGGGGTGAGGGGTGAGGGGTGAGGGGTGAGGGGTGAGGGGTGAGGGGTGAGGGTGAGGGGTGAGGGGTGAGGGGTGAGGGGTGAGGGGTGAGGGGTGAGGGGTGAGGGGTGAGGGGTGAGGGGTGAGGGGTGAGGGGTGAGGGGTAAATTGTCACCACTCAACAATCACTAGTCAATGATCAATAACCACAGTGAGGGGTGAGGGGTGAGGGGTGAGGGGTGAGGGGTGAGGGGTGAGGGGTGAGGGGTGAGGGGTGAGGGGTGAGGGGTGAGGGGTGAGGGGTGAGGGGTGAGGGGTGAGGGGTGAGGGCTGAGGGCTGAGGGCTGAGGGCTGAGGGCTGAGGGCTGAGGGCTGAGGGCTGAGGGCTGAGGGCTGAGGGCTGAGGGCTGAGGGCTGAGGGCTGAGGGCTGAGGGCTGAGGGCTGAGGGCTGAGGGCTGAGGGGTGAGGGGTGAGGGGTGAGGGGTGAGGGGTGAGGGGTGAGGGGTGAGGGGTGAACGGTGAACGGTAAATTGTCATCACTCAACAATCACTAGTCAATGATCAATAACCACAGTTCTCCTTTGTCAACAGTCTTTGGTAAACATTCAAGTGTCAATGTCCAGTGTCAATGGTCAACGATCAACAATCAACAGAATGTTCAACAGTCAACGGTTAACTGTGAACCATCAAAGATCACAGATCTCTTTTATGAACAGTCATTGTTCAACTGTCAATGATCACCGGTAAACCATCAACGGTCAATGACCAAAGATGACAGTTGTCTTTTATGAACAGTCGTTGATCAACTGTTAATGTGTCAACCGTCAAAACTCAGTGGGCAACAGTCAACTGTCAAGGGTCAACAGTCATTGGTCAACAGTCAACGGTAAACAATTAATGGTCACCAGTCAACAGTTAACTATTAACTGTCAACTGACAATGGTCTATGGTCATTGATCGATGATCAATGGTCAACTTTCAATGGTCAACAGTCAACCATAACGGAAAACTGTCAATGGTCATTGGTCATCGATCAACAATGAAGGATCAACGATCAACTGTCCATTCACCATTGTGAACGGTGAGCGGTAAACGATCAACGGTCAACGATCAACACTCAAACATCAAAGATCCGATTCTCTTTTATCAACAGGTAACAATCAACTGTCAACAATCAAGGGTCGACGTCAACTGACAACACTCAATGCTCACTGGTCAACGATCAACGATTAACGCTCAATCATCACCGGTCAATGATGAACGATCAATTATCTATGATCACAGTTCCCTCTTGTTAACAGTCATTGAAAACAAATAAACAATGATCCATTACCTGCTGGTGAGTACTGCCTGGAAGTCACATTCCTAGGGGAAGTCGTCGGGCAATGGTCAATAAAAAGAGGCTGTCATCCTATCAGGAATAGCAACCGCAAAGACTTATTTAAGTTGAACAAGGATAAGAGGCCAGGCTCCCTAGTGGGCATAGATTCCCTTTATCATGATGTTGCCTACCCCGTTTCCGTGGTCATTTACTCTGTCTATAGAATAAAGGAGCCTGATGCTAAGAAGGTAAGCTTACAGGTAAGGGGTTGGTTGCCAATAGTCCTACTGAAGTTCTTTGAAGTACGCCGGCTGCTAACATACACCGCGCACAAAGCTATTCTTTGCCACAGCACTAGGACCCAGTGGCTGCCTTCTGATAACCACACGGCCCGCATTATAATAGGTAAGTTAACCCAAGGCGCAAGAATGGGTGAAAAACACATGCAACGGCGGTCGGTAACCGATGACGAGGAGCTGAACTTTCTAATAAAGAGGGCCAACGAGGAAGGAACAATGGTGAATGCTGAAAAGGTAAGCGTAATCGAAGAAGATGAGGTAACGGATTCCTACCACATACTCTGCTACTATCATGAGCATAAGGCGCAATATTACCACCTTAGGGCCAGTTTGTTAGCCTATGCGCACATAAACCTGTTGGCGATGCTCCTGCGCTTCGACGTGGCCGACATACCCCGGGTAGCAACCGACAGCCCCTACGTAAGACCAAAGGCATTACAAAAAGTAAAGCAATATTACACAGCCGATGAACTAGCAGAAAGTGGACAATGGCGCATAAAGGATGAGGAAATACGAGCATGGTTCCAGAGGGTAACATACGAAGGTACCTTCGTATGTTACCCTCTGGAACCATGCTCGTATTTCCTCATCCTTTATGCGCCATTGTCCACTTTCTGCTAGTTCATCGGCTGTGTAATATTGCTTTACTTTTTGTAATGCCTTTGGTCTTACGTAGGGGCTGTCGGTTGCTACCCGGGGTATGTCGGCCACGTCGAAGCGCAGGAGCATCGCCAACAGGTTTATGTGCGCATAGGCTAACAAACTGGCCCTAAGGTGGTAATATTGCGCCTTATGCTCATGATAGTAGCAGAGTATGTGGTAGGAATCCGTTACCTCATCTTCTTCGATTACGCTTACCTTTTCAGCATTCACCATTGTTCCTTCCTCGTTGGCCCTCTTTATTAGAAAGTTCAGCTCCTCGTCATCGGTTACCGACCGCCGTTGCATGTGTTTTTCACCCATTCTTGCGCCTTGGGTTAACTTACCTATTATAATGCGGGCCGTGTGGTTATCAGAAGGCAGCCACTGGGTCCTAGTGCTGTGGCAAAGAATAGCTTTGTGCGCGGTGTATGTTAGCAGCCGGCGTACTTCAAAGAACTTCAGTAGGACTATTGGCAACCAACCCCTTACCTGTAAGCTTACCTTCTGTTGACTGTTGATCGTTGACCATTGACACTTGAATGTTGACCATTGGGCATTGATCAAAGACTGTTGACAAAGGAGAACTGTGGTTATTGATCATTGACTAGTGATTGTTGACCGGTGACCATTCACCATTCACCATTCACCATTCACCATTCACCATTCACCATTCACCATTCACCATTCACCATTCACCATTCACCATTCACCATTCACCATTCACCATTCACCATTCACCATTCACCATTCACCATTCACCATTCACCATTCACCATTCACCATTCACCATTCACCATTCACCATTCACCATTCACCATTCACCATTCACCATTCACCATTCACCATTCACCATTCACCATTCACCATTCACCATTCACCATTCACCATTCACCATTCACCATTCACCATTCACCATTCACCATTCACCATGGGGTGGTGCTGGCGTGTGTGCTGGTGAATGGTGAATGGTGAATGGTGAATGGTGAATGGTGAATGGTGAATGGTGAATGGTGAATGGTGAATGGTGAATGGTGAATGGTGAATGGTGAATGGTGAATGGTGAATGGTGAATGGTGAATGGTGAATGGTGAATGGTGAATGGTGAATGGTGAATGGTGAATGGTGAATGGTGAATGGTGAATGGTGAATGGTGAATGGTGAATGGTGAATGGTGAATGGTGAATGGTGAATGGTGAATGGTGAATGGTGAATGGTGAATGGTGAATGGTGAATGGTGAATGGTGAATGGTGAATGGTGAATGGTGAATGGTGAATGGTCACCGGTCAACAATCACTAGTCAATGATCAATAACCACAGTTCTCCTTTGTCAACAGTCTTTGATCAATGCCCAATGGTCAACATTCAAGTGTCAATGGTCAACGATCAACAGTCAACAGAATGTTCAACAGTCAACGGTTAACTGTCAACCATCAAAGATCACGGATCTCTTTTATGAACAGTCATTGTTCAACTGTCAATGATCACCGGTAAACCATCAACGGTCAATGATCAAAGATCACAGTTCTCTTTTATGAACAGTCGTTGATCAACTGTTAATGGGTCAACCGTCAAAACTCAGTGGGCAACAGTCAACTGTCAAGGGTCAACAGTCATTGGTCAACAGTCAACGGTAAACAATTAATGGTCACCAGTCAACAGTTAACTATTAACTGTCAACTGACAATGGTCTATGGTCATTGATCGATGCTCAACGGTCAACTTTCAATGGTCAACAGTCAATGGTCAACAGTCAACAATAACAGAAAACTGTCAATGGTCATTGGTCATCGATCAACAATGAAGGATCAACGATCAACTGTCAATGGTGAACGGTGAGCGGTAAACAATCAACGGTCAACGATCAACACTCAAACATCAAAGATCCGATTCTCTTTTATCAACAGGCAACAATCAACTGTCAACGGTCAAGGGTCGATGTCAACTGACAACCGTCAATGCTCACTGGTCAACGATCAACGATTAATGCTCAATCATCACCGGTCAATGATGAACGATCAATTATCTATGATCACAGTTCCCTCTTGTTAACAGTCATTGACAACAAATGAACAATGATCCATTACCTGCTGGTGACTACTGCCTGGAAGTCACATTCATAAGGGAAGTCGTCGGGCAATGGTCAATAGAAAGAGGCTGTCATCCTATCAGGAATAGCAACCGCAAAGACTTATTAAAGTTGAACAAGGATACGAGGCCAGGCTCCCTAGTGGGCATAGATTCCCTTTATCATGATGTTGCCTACCCCGTTTCCGTGGTCATTTACTCTGTCTATAGAATAAAGGAGCCTGATGCTAAGAAGGTAAGCTTACAGGTAAGGGGTTGGTTGCCAATACCCCTGCTGAAGGTCTTTGAAGAAAGCCGGCTGCTAACATACACCGCGCACAAAGCTATTCTTTGCCACAGCACTAAGACCCAGTGGCTGCTTTCTGTTAACTACACGGCCCACATCATAATAGGTAAGTTTACCCAAGGCGCAAGAATGGGTGAAAAACACATGCAACGGCGGTCGGTAACCGATGACGAGGAGCTGAACTTTCTAATAAAGCAGGCCAATGAGGAAGGAACGATGGTGAATGCTGAAAAGGTAAGCGTAATCGTAGAAGATGAGGTAACGGATTCCTACCACATACTCTGCTACTATCATGAGCATAAGGCGCAATATTACCACCTTAGGGCCAGTTTGTTAGCCTATGCGCACATAAACCTGTTGGCGATGCTCCTGCGCTTCGACGTGGCCGACATACCCCGGGTAGCAACCGACAGCCTCTACGTAAGACCAAAGGCATTACAAAAAGTAAAGCAATATTACACAGCCGATGAACTAGCAGAAAGTGGACAATGGCGCATAAAGGATGAGGAAATACGAAAGTACCCACACACACGCCAGCACCACCCCAACGACAGAGCTATTGCCTCTGGCTACTGACCCCATAAGCTACCATAGGTTCAGGGACCTTTATGGCACGGGGGTAGTGGAAAAACAACTAGGGTCCTAAAAACCTTCACCAAATAAGGGTTTTAACACCAATCCATCACCTGGAACGAGCGCTCCGCAGCATGGGTCACGACGCATAGACATGGCATAGCTTCTTACACTTTAATGGGGAAAAGTGGGTACCCGAAGCCGTTAAAGACAAACCCAAGGTAATACCATGGGATGAGATATGTACGGTGCTTTTGGAACTATTGCAGGAGCTGGTGGAGTTCCTAACTGGTAAGACACAGGTAATATTTGCTGGTGACCCATGCCAACCCCCACCCATAGCAGTCGAAATGCCCCACAAACGGTTTAAAAGCTTTAACGGTTAGGAAATAAACACCGACTACCGCAGCAAGGACCACGTCAGAAAACTAAAGAAGGCACTATGGGGCATAAGTGACATCCAACAGTGTAAGGTAATGCGTGAAAACCTTAGGGCGTGCAGTTATGAAAAATTCCTAGGGGAGTGGCACCCAAAGGACCTGATACACTGATGTTGCCCGGTTAAGCACAGAAGTAGTAGAGAAGGTAATATCACACCCCGACTGGCGTTTCGGCTACTGCATGACCGTTCACAGTGCCCAGGGCCTAACCATCAAGGAAAACCTATCGATAATAGACCAGCGCCTATGCTGGAGCAACCTCATTTACACTGCCGTTAGCAGGGTGGAGTATGCCCACCAGCTCAAAAGAGCATGGGGACCACAGCTGTGCTACGACAACACGACCCCAGACGTAGCCAAGGAGAACATCAGGAAAAAGCTGTTGTGCTACAAGCAGCAAGACAAACAAAAAAATAGGGAGTTCGACCTATGTGTTGACGACATCTATAAGAAAGAAGCATGTTGTGTGAAGTTCAACATACCACTGCTGTGGAGTTTCGACGCGAACAACGACCAGCAGTTTTCCGTAGATCGCCTCAATAATAAGAAAGGCAACCAGAGAGGTAACATACGCTTGACATGCTTGGACTGTAATAGGATGCGTGGGCAAGCTACGCTATAAGTAGCTCTTCTTTGACGAATCCACGTCTTGATCCATCTGTTAAGTAATACAAGACGAGCTGCCCTTTCTTGGTGACGGACTTTGCGATCGCATACGTTTCTAGAGACCAGTTAGGGTCTGTGGGTCTCTTACTGCCGCCCTCCAATTGCCCCGGTTGATACAGGTATCTGACAACAATGTTGCGGGGTAACTTTCTTTCTTTCAATCCCACCGCTCTTGAGCTTCTGATGTAGGACTCGTCCTTGACGTGTTTTCTTTTTATGGCATCCTTGGGTTTCATTCCTGTGACTCTTGTTTCTTCGTGGTACTCTGCCTCGTCTTTTCTGACTTTGGTGTCGTGGTCTTTCAATGTCTTAGTGACAGCGCCCATGAACTCTGTCCCCGCATACACCTGCATCAGCTTGGGCCATTGCAAGTTGCGCTTATAAATCTTACTGAGGGCCTCCGTGACTTCCTGGAAATCCTTAGTGCTGAGGGGTTTGGTATCTTTTTATCTGCTCGCGATGTCCACAACTGTCAAAGCATATTTATAGGTCTTTCTTTTCTTAATAGCCGACGCTCCTTTCCAATAGCAGTTTTCTGTAGATCGCCTCAATAATAAGAAAGGCCACAAGAGAGGTAACATATGCTTGACATGCTTGGACTGTAATAGGATGCGTGGGTCAGCTACGCTATAAGTAGCTCTTAATAAATTACTTTTTTTTTTTATAGTGGGATTCAAATTCAGTAACTTAATGATACTGGTTTCCAATTTGGCCCACTGTCTCTCACACACACTACCTCTACATTATATATTCTATGCATACAACTCAACTCACATGTTGATTTTTACGGAGGGAGTTGATTTTTACGGAGGAGAACCCGGAGAAAACCCTCGTGGCACAGGAGAGAACAACACATCAAACAAACTCAACTCACATATGATCTGACCCAAGCCGGGGCTCGAACTCGGAACACAGCGGTGAGAGGCGAGCGGTAAACCACTACACCACCCATGCCACCCATGTCATCTCTTCTTTGACGAATCCACGGCTTGATCCATCTGTTAAGTAATACAAGACGGGCTGCTCTTTCTTGGTGACAGACTGTGCAATGTCGAGGGGTAACTTTTTTTCTTTCAATCCCACCGTTCTTGAGCTTCTGATGTAGGACTCGTGCTTGACATGTTTTCTTCTTATGGCATCCTTGGGTTTCATTCCTGTGACTCTTGTTTCTTCGTGGTACTCTGCCTCGGCTTTTTTGACTTTGGTGTCGTGGTCTTGCAACGTCTTAGTGACAGCGCCCATGAACTCTGTCCCTGCATCCACCTGCAGCAGCTTGGGCCATTGCAAGACGTGCTTATAAATCTTACTGAGGGCCTCCATGACTTCCTGGGAATCCTTAGTGCTGAGGGGTTTGGCATCTTTGTATCTGTTTGCGATGTCCACAACTGTCAAAGCATATTTATAGGTCTTTCTTTTCACCTTGTCGTGCGGTAAGAAAAGCAAATCCGCCTGATGAACTTCATTCGGAGCATTAACAGTGAAACTGGGCCTAGGAATATACCTGGGCACAGGAAGATTAACCTGCCAGATGGTTTTTTTTTAGCCAATCCTTAGCCCATTTTCTTCGACACCCTGGCTGCTGCAGCGAATTTCTTAATAGCCAAAGCTCCTTTTCAATAGCCTTGGGGCCCATAATAGATTCTCTTAGTTTCTCCTCGACGCATCGAATTTATATGAATTCCAAGACGAGATTAGTCTTGCGCCCATTGAAGTCCACTGTCTCTCCATCCACTTAAATGGTGATGCTTATTTCTGACACCAGATCGCAAGATAGATCGTAATGCCAGTCCTGCAACCACCACGAATATCAGTTCGCTATTTTTTTGCCTTTTTGATAACTGGTAGTAATTCTTGAACTGCGGTTTCCTAAGGGCCTCGTTGTGAGCTCCGAGCGAATTTGGGTGAGCCTGAGCATAAAGCTTAAAGGCATAGTCGGTGTTCTCAAAGTTTTTGTCAGCCTGCACCTTGTCCCTGTAGTTCTTATCCAACCAATCCTGATAGGCTTTTCTTTTCTCATTCCAAGCCTCAACGTCTTTTTCGTAAGCCTCCATGGCTAAGTCATGCCTTTTCCTTTTGGCGGCTAAGTTGTTTTGGTCCCCATGGACAAGGTGATCCAAGTATCTACCACCATAATTAGCTCCCGTAAAAGCTAAAGCTGCAATAACACCACCAGCAACAATGCAACTGCAGCGGTCATCTTTGCGTAATTCATGACGCTGCTGCTTGGGTCGCCAGTAAAGGTTTCCTTTAGGGCCTTCTTACCCACCCAACCTACAGCTGCAACAATAGAAGTACGAATGGCTGCTTCTTCAACAGTTTTCATCAAAGTCATTATATTACAAGGGCAAAAGGATTATCTAATCCATCTCAGGAATCTTACTCTTTGGTGTTACGGGTCTAAGTGATGGTGGTTGAAGTATAATCAATCGTAATGCAAAAATAAGAAAAATACTTCTTGATCCATCTTGGACTACATCATTGCAATGTTGTCTGTGCATTTGTGAGTAAGCAAAGCGTGTGGGAACCCTGTGCATAGAATAACGTAATCAAGCCATGAAAAATCAACTCGATTGGTTACCATTTTTTCATACGTGTGGCGCTCTGCTCACATGGGTCTTTGGGCCTTTATTGAACAACTAGACTAGGAGCGTATACTTGTGCCCATTGGTGAAAGGAGTATAAAGCTTTTGAGGACCTGGAGGTCTTAAAATATATAGCAGACTTAGAGAGAACTGATAAGCTAGGCCTCTGAGTACCGTTGAGCTCATTTGAAATTTATTTGAGTTCGGCAAAGTTTGGTATTTCTCTTTGAGTTCCTGGAACGACCCGTTCCGAAAACCCTCGATATCTTTTAGTGTGAGTCTACCACGAATGGCGTATGGATTTGCAAAGCAAATTGTTTTTATCATATGCACTTTTGTTTTCAATTGAAATATTTTGAATAAATGACAACTATCAAACTAAATTTGAACATTAAGAGCCGTTATTAACCTTGGTCTTTTGTTTCTTTGATTATGATTATCGTCATGCTGATTGTGATGATGCTGCTAACAACATATCAGTTACAAACATATCAGTTACATGGTTGCTTCTTCACAGTTTATATAACTCTTTAAATCATTGTTTTAGTTTATTAACAATTCTTAGTTATTAATTTACTTAATTGCAGCATATGTGGTTACTGCTCTGTGAACTCAACAATAATAGTTTACATAAAAACATTTGGTTACTACTCCTAGTTGTCAGAAGGAACTTTCAGGATTTTCTTTATTCCGTCAAGAAATTCACCTATTCCTTTTAATGGGCATGTGTGTGCATAGCCACGAGCCTGTCGACACTGTGGAAAACTCTTATCAAGACCACCATCTCCACTATACCAGTTGTTTATACACGTAGCACAACCAAGAATTGTCTCGCAACAGGTGGTTGCAATCACAGGGGGATTTATTGGGATTGATAAACACACTTTACATCTGAATGCATCTTTTACAAGTTTTAACATTGGTGCAGGTATGGGCATAGCCTCTGATATGTCCATAACGTCCTTTATCATCTCCCGCAATCCCACCAACTCAACTTTAATCTCAGCTACATCATCTTTCAGCTTCTTAGATGCAGGTTTCTTTTCTTGGGTATCATCAGAATCAGAGGAACTGTCCACAGTTTCAATTTTTCTCTTCTGTGTAGGTATGGCATATATTCGTCTACTGGGACATCTCCAAAATTTAAGACCTAGACGAGAAAATAATAAGTTATATATTTTTACTTTAGGAAAACTATGAGATTTATGAACATGTGATTATTACATAATTACGGTATAATAGAGTTCAAACAATCCATGTGAAATAGCACAAAAAAGAAATTAAATACTACCAATTAGCACAGTTAGGGAGAATTCATTTTTTGAGGAGGGAGGGAGGAGAAGAGAGGGGAACAATTCGCTGGCCCTCCCCTATAAAAAATGAATGCTCTCTTAAAATAATTTGTTTATATTGATCATATTATTTGCTAAATAATACCTCTTGTTCAATCTTCGTCATCTAGTGCTAAACCATTTCCAGATACCAAGGTAACCTCCCTGTCTAGTTTAGTTTTAATGCTTTCTCTTATGTATGTCACATTTGCAGTATCCTCTGAAATTGATATGTACGTCTGTGTGCTTTCGTTGAAGGATACTCCCTTGGCTGTTTTTTCATGTCTGCAATGATTATTTTAACTGGCATTTTCTGATCACTTGTCCCAATCGCATTTTTCCCCTTCCTACTAGTGACAAATGGTCTTTTCACAGATGAAGTAGATAGTTGGGAGTAGGTGTATGACAGACCTGGTCCCTTATCTGCTACATTGGCTTCTGATGTTTTGATATCACCCATCACCAAAAAACAAGCCAGTCTTCTTCAGTCGCTCACATTAAGGCTCGCAACTTATCCATTACGCAAATTATCTCTGAGCCTATCCCACGTGGCCTAGTGCCTTAACTCTCATCTACCAAAAACCAAGTGTTTTCTCTAAAGTTGCTCAATTAGAATTGGCCTGTTTCATCTGGCCATGCTGTATTGTCTCCCCAGTCTTCTTTGAGGAAGAGACTTTCCTCTTTGACCTTAAAATTTCAAAAGATAAATAAATTACAATAATATCAGTTTTGTTCAGATTTCAATGAAATCATGAAATGTATTTATATTAACCATTATTTATCATTTTATGTTATAAATACACTGTACTTCTTGTTCTAAAGTGTTTTTCAATAAAAGTTATTTCCATTATTATAAATCAATTGCCCTATTTCACTATGACGTCACAGTGTGTTTACTGTGGGGGATAGAATCGCCAAAAACAATGGTAATCTCAACTAAATCTTCCTTTCTTCTGAAAATTGAGTTTCATACTTTTTAGTTTATATGTATGTTACGTGTCTATGTTTATACTTTCGTTTTTATGGCATTTTGTTGCGATTTATTTCCTCTCCGTCTTGTAAATGCAATTTTATCATGTATTTTCAGATTGTTGTTATCAATCTTTGGGAAGCACGGGTGGCGTAGCGGTGAGAGCGCTTGCCTCTCACCAAGGCGACCCAAGTTCGAGCCCCGCTGGGCTTGGTGTCATATGTGAGAAGAGTTGTTTGTTGGTTCTCTCCTGTGGTTCGAGGGTTTTTCCAGGTTTTCTGGTTTTTCCTCCCTCCTCAAAAATCAACTTCTAAATTCCAATTGGAATGCAGTGGAGGAATAGCCACTCGGTGGATTCCACTGTTAATCGCATTTATTTTTTTTTATTTTTTTTTATTAATCTGTCCCACACTGGCAACCATAATCCTTAGCGTCAGAACAATAGAATGTTGATGTGATGTGATAGTGCAATAGGACAATTCAAAGATTGTATTGTAAAAGTAAACATTAATACCTAAAGGTACAGATACCTGAGAAAAATATCAATTTATAAATAAATATAAATTCATTGATTAAATATATTAATTATTTACTGCTGTTTTAGACTTTCTGCAAATTCAGACATTTGAACGGCTAGTTTCAAAATACGTATTTTGCTACCATCAAACAAAAACATAATAGGCCCACCCAACTAAGGGGTGTTCAAAAAATAAATAAAAAAATTAAGTACAGCATTAAAGACGAAAATAGGAATCGTGCAGCAACAATGACAAAAAGAATATTCGTGCAATTTGAAAAAAAAATCCCCCCCCCATCGAATCGCAGTAAGCCCTTGAGTACATTGAACGGCCATATAAAGTATGCAGTCATAATTATAAAAAGCTTTTTTAACAAAACACAAATATAATTTAACTTGCTCTATTCACTTCTATTATAAAACTTGCAAGAAAACATTATTGCTGCGAGCCGATTGGCTTTTGGGAACCCTGTGTGCCGTTTATGATCCATAAAAAAACTGGATATTGTATGTCCTGTGTTTTTATCATTCATTCAGCAGAGCAAGCAGTCAGTATGATCAGGGTTATTTATCATCGATGTACGTGACGTACTGCATGCACACAGCGCACGTGGGCATTTATATAGTCTTGGTGACGGTCGGGTTATGTTTCACTGAGGAAATCAAAACAAGCACCGTTAAGTTTTTTATTTCCATTCTAACTATTTCCAGCTCAAAATTATTTGTTGCTGGAAGCATTCATCAAGGTCAAGAACGATTTAGTGACATATGACAAGGACGACAATGTTCATTTATGAGTTTTTCGGCACTACTATGTGCCCAGACATTATCGATCGAAAGCTGGACTGACACCATTGTTGATCAGATTCTTTTTCAAGGAGATAAAATGTACTTAAATGTCTTGGAAAGAAGAATTATTCCAAATACAGATACACTGTCACGTATTTGCCTGATAGAGCTCGCTCTTTGCCTATTGATGCTCAAACAAACAATTTGCCGATTGAGGTGTTTACAAGTACAGCAAACCAATCGTCGCCAATCGAGGCAAAGCTGGACATAGTTAGAATGCGAAAAAAAATACTTACTTGTTTGGATATCCTCAGCGCCAACCAAACCAAGACCCGACTGTCACCAAGACTATATAAACAAAGTCCCACGTGCACTTAAACTTATTAAACACATTAAAACGTGGTTCCTGTTAACGTTTTAAAAAGTTCTATTTAACAATTAGAAGACGAACTCGAGATTTCTATCGGCTGATAGTTGACGAGGGGCTCCGGCCCCGAGTCAACTATCAAAGCCGATAGAAATCGAGAGTGAGTCTTCTAATTGTTTTAGTAAAATTCTCAACGAAACTATACAATTGCAAACACAAAAATCGCGAAGGGAAAGCCGCCATTTTTTTCAAAACAAAGCCGGCTTTCTCTACCCACTATCTATCGGCTGATAGATAGTGAGTACGTTAGCCAATCAGAATGCAGGATTTGTAATAGTATAGTAGTAGAATTTTACTAATTGTATTTATAACAAGGTCTTAAGTACAACAGGGTTGCTTTCTCAGTTTATGCTCGCCTCAGTGTCTGAAAAAAAAACAAGCAATTATTGCCATACTTGTTTTCTAACTTAAGATAACAGGGCTTCCTACCACTCGAAGGTCAAAACAGTGCTGTTCGCAGCATTCCCCTTAGAAACTACTAGTATTAAAAGAGATTTGAGCGTGTGAACCGAATTTTTCTATTGGTCCGTTTCATTTGATTAGCATCTATGGTTTGGTTGCTATGCGGGAAACTCAACCGGAAAAATGAATGTGATACAATGTTGGATTTCAAATTTATAAAGTAATGCAAAATTTATGTATTCCTGTGTTTAAGAATTGTTATGCATTCATAAAGACGAAGTTAAGGTGACTGGCATTTAAGACGATGAACTCTGGCGACTGAGAACTATCCGACCCGACTTCCATCAACTTGAACCAAAACAACCTCTGTCATCAGAAAATTATGTCGAATTACGTATTCTTTTTTTCCATTTTGTGTCCAAAGTTCAAAGTACGACAGAAACGGGAAACTCAGTATGTTTTTCTGTACACAGAAGCAAAAATGCGCTGTCGGCCTATACATCTGAAAACAAGAAAACTTTGTCATTGGTAAAAAACTCACCTGAAATGCAATGCTCAGTCTTCGCACGATAACCTCTTTTTCATTTATTCTTAGGTTAAGTTGACTGCCTTCTCTTCTAAAGTCGAAGAACTTTGGATCAGCCATGTTTAATTTTACACGTGCGAACAGGGCGTTGTGCATGTGATTCTGAATAAGTTGTGTCTGCGGTATTTTTGTTTTGCGGTTGCTACGAAGTCCGTACATAAATTTACTACATTTTGGCGCGAAAATACAACAAATTGGAAGCGAAAGATGGAGGGTGTACCCAAAACCTTGATTGGGAATTTAATATACCGTTAAAGTAAAACACATTCTCAGATAAGTGAGCTTTTACAAAAACGATTCCCAAATAAACGAGGCTTGAGCAAAAGGTTGGTAAGAAGATTGTGTGAAGAGAATGGTATATCAAAAAGATCAGGAATCGACAAAGCAGAATTACATGGAATTATCAATGATGCAGTGACTAAGGTAATTGGGTTTAATAATTATATATGCACTTTATAACCACTGCATTTAACTTAATTATATGCATGACTATTACTTACACACCTATGATGTGCAAAAATAATTATGGGAAATTAAATTATCTCTTTATATAGGTAAGCTTATTATATACTTTATATGCCCATAAATTAAGCTGGTTGTTGTTCTTATTATTGAATATCTCATTAGTATGAGATCACTTTCAGTAAAGAAACCCCCATCAGGGGTGGATTTAGGGGGCCGCGGCCCCCCTTTTGCTGAGCAAAAATATTTAAAAAAGTGTTTTTTAACCCTCAAATAATTGGCATTTGCTAGAACATTTGGCTGTCGGCCCCCCCTTTTGAAAATTGCTGGATCTGCCCCTGCCCATAACTTTCTGCATAAACCCCTGTCCCAAAGTGCAATTTAACATAAGAACTTTGGGGAAAGAGGGAGGGGCTACTCCCTTTGTCCAAGTGTTAGGGGTAATCAGCTGTGAAAACAGTTAAAGCCTTGTTGATTTCAACCCCTAAAAGGTATGGCTTTGCAGTGTTCTTGCCAGCCAAGCTTACTTTTAGCAACAAAGCAGAGTAAAAATTACCCTTAAAGGTATTGATTCATGTTACATAACTGTATGTATTTCCCAGGGCATAAGAATATCATGCTAATTGTAAAAAAAAAAAAAAACAGTGATAATAAAATATTAATGATCATACCCGAGACAGGAGACTGGGGATGAGACAAAAGTACCTCAATCCCCTCCCCTGGTCAGTTGTGTTTGTCAATTTTGTAAACTTTCGATTTTCCTTTGTACAATAATTCAATTAAATTACAATTAAATTAAATGAGTTGCACTTGAAAAGGCAAAATTCGTTGATTTTTTATTCATAACGTCAACTGCACCATGAGATAGACTCTGTTTTTTTAGTTTCAAGCAAACATCAATTAACTAATTAGCATAGTTGAATTATTCGCAATTTCCAAAGATGTAGAACACACGTAAATCCAAAGAACAAAGTGATACACTTCTATTTTTAAAATCAGAAAAACACACTTTTGGTCGATTTTTCAATTTTTAATTTTTATTTATTATTTATTTAATTTTTAATTATTATTAAAAATTGAATGGCAGGAAAGTACATGGACCTACACTTATGTTTTGTTTCATGACGATATTTGCCAATCTATCGTATATCAAGAGAGATTGGTCAAGATAAGTCGAAGGTGTTACTTCCATTTCATGCTTTTATTGGCTGTGACCAAACTTCTACGTTTACAAACAGAGGCAAGAAAACAGCTTGGGACGTTTGGAGTATACTCAATGAGTTAACACCTGTGTTTTTAAAAGAACTTAGGCAATTGTCCAACATTGTCTACCGTGAACGATTCCATGATCATGCTTGAATGCTATGCCATTCTTATGTACGACTGTGCTAGTACATCCACAAGCATTAATGAAGCATGCAAAGTTCTTTTTACATAGAAAGGAAGACTGATCAACAATATACCGCCCACCTCTGATGCATTACTCCAGCATACGAAAAGAGCTGCATATCAGGCAGGGCACTGCTGGGGGAGAACCTTGATACCTTCTATAAAGTCCTTAACCAGTGACGTCACGTTGCCATGAAACCAAAAAACTCTGTCATAAACAAAGCTCAAACAAACCAAGATGGAGTTGCTTTCAATCACTTCGCTTACTTATTTCTTTCTCTGCAGAAACATTACCAGTCAGGTCACATTAAACGTTTCTTTTACAAGGCTGGCGTAAAAAGAGGTCAAGTTCATGCAAGGATGAAAAAAAAAGCGTACAAAGTCACAGTAAGTTATGTGCACGTGTGTGGTCTTAAGAATGTTATTCGAAGGATTACAATAGCCGGCTTGCTGCTTATCAGATAATCTTCAGTTCATTCATTGAAAAATCTAAAATACTGAGGATAATCTTTTTTGTCAAACAATGTTTTTTCAATGTATTCTGGATTAAGCAGGACCGACGTTGAGTGCTCATGGAAGAAAAAAAAGAACGCAGACAAAACCCCTGATTATGGCATACAAATGTTCCCTGCGAACTAAAGCAACTATATTTGTTTATCGAGAATGCCTACAGATGCAGATTGGAGGTGTTTATACTCACATCTACGTGAATATGGACGTTTTACTGGACTTTGGTGGATGAGTCCTGAACCTGCACCACCACAGCCTTTGCCTATTCCTACAGTAGATGAACTAATACACAGCCAAGAAATTCTCTGTAGAGAAGGTCAAATTGCCTTCCTACAAGATAGAGTTAAAGTGCCAGAAGAACGTGTAAAGGATATAGCTTTACTCACGAAAGGCTACAGAGATAATCCTTTATAATCTAAAATACTGAGGATAATCTTTTTTGTCAAACAATGTTTTTTCAATGTATTCTGGATTAAGCAGGACCGACGTTGAGTGCTCATGGAAGAAAAAAAAGAACGCAGACAAAACCCCTGATTATGGCATACAAATGTTCCCTGCGAACTAAAGCAACTATATTTGTTTATCGAGAATGCCTACAGATGCAGATTGGAGGTGTTTATACTCACATCTACGTGAATATGGACGTTTTACTGGACTTTGGTGGATGAGTCCTGAACCTGCACCACCACAGCCTTTGCCTATTCCTACAGTAGATGAACTAATACACAGCCAAGAAATTCTCTGTAGAGAAGGTCAAATTGCCTTCCTACAAGATAGAGTTAAAGTGCCAGAAGAACGTGTAAAGGATATAGCTTTACTCACGAAAGGCTACAGAGATAATCCTTTATGACATCAAGTAAGAAAAGGCCGCCTAACAGCCAGTAACTTTGGCAGTGTACTTAAAGCAAAGAGAACAACACCCTCACTGATGAAAAGGCTGTTAGGTGAGTATGACCTATCAGGAGTAAAAAGGAAGCAGTAAAACACTTTACCTCAACCACTGGTCTTCCAATTTTTGTTGTGTAGTGTTGACAACACAAGAATCAGTTATTTTAATAATTAAGAGAGATGAGTGAGAGGTAAGTCATGGGCAAACAGCATTGATATTCTTTCAGATTTTTATTTTCTTAAACTTTTTCCAAAAATAACAGGAGAACTTTAATGAGCATAATTTTTGTAAGACATTTTAAATATTTTATTTCTTATTTAAGGGTGATTTTCATTTAATATAATATTTCAGGAAATTTTCCAGAACGAATTGATTGATTTAATAAATTAGTGATGGAGGGGCAGATCGCTTTTGCGCCACACTTTAACAATCTAGCACTGATATTGTCTAGTCCAATTGCTTTATTTGTTTTCAATGCAAGCAGGTGCTTATGAACTGTTTCCTCGTCAACTTCATGTAATGAGAATGATGATAAATTTTCCGACGACTTGGGAGATAACACAGTAGCAGCTACAGTACAAATTTTATCCGCAAGACATTGACCAATCGTTGAGAAATAACAGTTCATGGCTGAGGCTATTGAGGCAGGATTGGTATGTTCAACACCTTCAACCACAATACATTGCGGGCTCGAGGATTTAACTTTCCGTGAAGAGACCTCATTCACAGCCTTCCAGATCTTTCCGGAGTCCCCTCTTGCTTCATGAATTAAATCACAATAATACTTGGATTTGGCTGCCATAATCTCACGGTTCACAATATTCTTCAGCTTCTTATAACTAGACCAATGAAGAGCAGAGCCGGTTTTTACAGCTTTACGATGATGAAAATCTCGATCTCGCATGGCCTTTTTAATTTTATTGTTCAACCATGGAAGGGGGACGCCTCTAATTCTTCTCCTATTAACAGGTGCATGCAAATCAGCTACATCGGAAAACAATCGATTCCACGTAAACACAGCATCATCAATGTCGTCCTCATTTTCAATGACGTGCCAAGGTACGCTTTTCAAATCTTCGAGGAAAGCGTTTCTATCAAAGTTCTTGTAGAAACAGTATTCAATTGTTTTTGGGATAGCTTTAATCACGCTGGTCTTCAAAACACAATACACAAGATAATGATCACTCAAAGCAACAGGAACAACACCAGATTCAATGAAGCAGTGAGCATTATTCACTAATCACATCAATCAGTGTTCGTGAAGTTTCCGTAACGCGGGTGGCTTCGGTGATAAGCTGCGTGAGATCGTGCCGAGTTGTAAATTCTTGGAGTTCTTTTTTCGGTTTATTTCTTGTAAATTTAGTCATATCTGCATTTAGGTCACCTAAAAGTACGAAATCGCATTTATCCAGGTTAATCTTTTCCATAGCAATCTCCAGGTTAGAAATAAATTCTGTGAAGTCAGAGTCAGGAGCTCTATAAGCGCAACAAATGAGTGTTGGACAGCATTTTTTGCGCAAAAGCTCAATCCACAAGCATTCATTAACGGTTGAATGAAGATCATTTCTAACACAAAATGGCAAACCATCTTTCACGTAAATCGCTACACCACCAAATCCTTCTTTATTTCCCCTCCTATCCAAGCGAACACAAGTGAATCCTGGAATTGCAACCTCAGAATCTTGATATGAGTCATCTAGCCAGGTCTCATTGAGAGTAAGAATATCGATGGTCTTGTTGTCTAAGCCCTCCATACGTTGCGTGTCCGTTTTATTTCCAAGACTTCGAATATTAAGATGAGCAATCTTTAGTCCCTGTGTACTTCTAATGCTGTCCAGAGTTCTGTATCCTGGATTTAGTTCCACATCCCCAGAAAGAGCAATAAGAGCCAAGTCCAGAGCAGCATGTTGTAGGAGCTTACACGTTACAAAGCCTTTGTAGAATGATCCGAACGAGAACTGGTTGTCGGATCGCCTGGCCAAAGAGTGAAAAGAGCAAATTTCGACTCTACAAAGACCTTGAGAAGCGAAATAAAGATTCCTGATCTTGCTTGGTTGCTTTGTAGATCTTTTATCATGGTCTATACCATTTAGGATAACGAGAAGACATAGAAAAAGACTGAAATTCACAGACAAAGTTTTCGAGTGTCCGGTCGCCATCGCCATCACCGATAGTTCCAAACAGTAATCTTCAGTAATCTTCATGGTAACATAGAAGGATTTTGTCTTGTTGTTCAAAAAAGTGGCGGCGCTTTTCAAATCTGGAGATCGTAGGAATGCATCCAACTATCGCCCCATTTCAGTTCTCCCGACCTTGAGCAAGATTTTAGAGAAAATAGTCCACACGCAATTTTACGAGTATCTAGATACAAATAACATCATTTCATGTAAGCAGTACGGCTTTCGACCCAAGCTTTCTACTACAACTGCACTATCAGCATTTGCGGACGAAGTTCTTCTAAAAATGGAGGCAGGTGAAATTTGCGGGGCAGTATTCCTCAATCTAACCAAGGCTTTCGACACTGTGGACCACGATATCCTGATATCCAAATTGTCGCAGGCTGGTGTCTCTGCTAGTACTCTACTTTGGTTCAAGTCTTATCTAAGCAATCGAAAACAGCGCACGTCACGTGACAATGCAATGTCTGACTCTCTACATGTGCCTCTTGGGGTGCCTCAGGGGAGCATTTTGGGCCCCCTGCTCTTTCTAATCTACATAAATGATCTGCCTTTGGTGATGAAGAATACTCAAGTGACACTCTATGCCGACGATACGGTCCTCTACTGCTTTTCAAAAGAGCCTCGTCTGCTGGAGGAAGAGCTCAATGAAGACCTTCTGGAAGTTGCTAAATGGCTAAATAGGAACAAACTGACACTAAATCTCACTAAAACTAAGTCTATGATTATAGGCAGTAATAGAAAAATTAATAGTATCTCGTCACTTTCTTTGAATATTTTCGACTCTTAAATAGACTCTGTCTCAAGTTTTAAATATCTAGGAATAATGTTGTCTTCTGATTTTACTTGGGCTGATCATGTAGAGTACATCTCAACTAAGATAAATAAGAACCTTGGTCTTCTTCGCAGAATTAAGTATTATTTACCTCTTCAGGCTTGCTTACTTTTTTATAATAGTTTAGTGTTACCTATCCTAGATTATGCCGATTTTGTCTGGGGAGACAAGGATAATGCAACACTCATGAAAGAACTTCAGCTTTTACCGAACAAAGCTGCTAAATTGATTTTAGACAAGCCAACTTCATCTTCGGCAACTGAAGCCTTAACAACCTTAAAATGGCTAAATCTAGTAGACCATAGAAAATACCATAGATGTATTTATATTTACAAATGTATTACGGGTCAAATTGATCATTCTCTAGTTATGTCCAGGCAAATGGACATCCATTCATATAATACACGAAATAAAGATTTCTTGAGGCTTCCAATAGTTAAACGAAATTGGGGAAAACAATGCTTAGACTATCACGGAGTACATGATTTTAATAGTCTTAACAATTCCATTAGAAAGTCATCTAGCTTAGCAATTTTTAAGAGAAATTTGTTCTCTTCTTTTTAGATTTTTTATTTTTTTAATATTAATCTATATTTAATTTTTTTTTTTAATTTTTTTATTAATTATCATTCATTTCTGAATTGTAAATATATATATATATTTCTTATATATCTTTTTTGTATATATTTATTTTAGTTATTAGGACCTCTATGAAAACCACTGTAGTGATAGAGTTTCCTGATTAAATATTGTTAAATAAATAAATAAATTTACGGTAAGTGATAATTTTGACCATAAAAAGTTGTAGTAGGGTTTTCCGATTTAGCGGCAATTCACAAAATATTGCCAATCTATTGGCATGTTGTTTCGTTTCAAGAGAATGTAATTGCACGCTTAAATTCATTAGCAAGTGCGACAATGCAAAACCTCAAAGGGTGTTTTTATTATAGCGGCAGGTTAGGCAAAAATGGATCTGCCTTAATATTTCGTGATAGTGTGTAAAGATGAGTTCTATGATGGTGAACAATTGTCTCCCATCTCGCTCTTATTACAATAGTATTGGATATTTGAAACAGGCATATGTTTAGCTGCTAAATAACAAGGTGAATGGACATTGAGTTCTACTGCTGAATTTTTATTCAGTTTCACAAAAAAAACGATCCCTTTATTATTACTAAATTGCATGTAAAGCATAAATTTTAAACATTAACTTACATTATTTCCAATCAAAACTAGTGGTCCCGCATGTCTATACGCATTATTGTCCCCTTGTTCGAGAAATTAACAGTTTTCGTCTGTTGGTTAACAAGCCACACGTAGTAACAACAATAGGCAAAAAGCTTTGCTTTTCCCTAAAAACTTCACCAGCCGATTTGTAAATTTTCACTGCACCAATTGTGTGCTCAACTTTCACTCAGATTTGTCTTAGCCCCATTTCAGCAGTTAGCAGTTCTCTGGACACGATTTCTTGCTATTCTGTGTTGTGCGACGAGAGGTATTTGAGCAGGGTATCCTCCATCTGCAAGTATCCTTGCATTTCTGGGAAGAGGCCGCTGCCGACCAAATCCAATGCTTAGAAGATATCGATACGTCGAAGCGTCGTTTAGATGCCCAGGAAAGCTAAAAATTATTAAAGAAAAAGCATCATAGATTCATAAAAACGTTAAAAAAGATCAGCAAAATCATATTTTGAAACAAACAAATACAAGAGGCATTCCCTTACCCTGAAATAAGCATTACTATCATGCCATCCGCATCGACAATTAACTGTGTTGACATAAAGTGCGTTTTCTTGTCTCCCCGATAAAATTCTCCTTGTCTTCTTCCAGAGGGACGTCGTATGCGGTGTATCGTAGTGTCCACAATACCCACTGCATTAGGAAAATTCCTCCAATGTCCAAGAAATGAAGACCATTGTCTTAAATTATGCCATGTTATTAAGTTTCGAAACTGCAGAAACAGAATAGGGACCACATGATAAATTTCTTCTTGAACAGTGCTTTTGCTGATGCCAAAAAGTGAGGCTAAGGAATAGTAGGTTGGGTAATTCCTAAGCCAAATTACGACAAGAATAACTCTATTCTTTACATCAAGAATGCAGCTTCGTCGTCTTCCAGAAATTGGCATTCTTGGCAGCATACGAGGTTTAACTACTTCTGCAGCTACAGCTTGTACGACTCTGTCGAGCGAAATAATCGTACCTCCAGTTGCGTACCAAAAGTTCCTTGGATCTTTTTCCAACTTTTGCCATATGTCTCTCCAATAGTTTCTACTAAAAACCGCACCTCGAAAGAGTAGTTGCAGGAGTGTTTCGCTGAAACCCAAAAACTTTAATAGATAAACCACGACAGCGATCATATTCATTGCAGGAAGAAATGGTGGAGGAACATTTGTGTTAGAAGAATCGTTAGCAACATACAAAGCCAACAAACATGTATTAAGAGTTTGAACAAGAAAAGTTGGGAAAGGCGGAGGAGCTCTATCCATGATTTAGTATCTTTCGCAAGCATTTACAACGTGCTATTCTTTTTGTATACACCCTATTCATCATGTGTTAATTAGTCTGTGAGGGTCGACAGCAGCCTTACACTATATGTCAGTATCTTTCGCAAGCATTTACAATGTGCTATTCTTTTTGCATGCACCCTATTCATCATGTGTTAATTAGTCTGTGAAATTCGACAGCAGCCTTACACTATATGTGCTGACAGACAAATAACATTTCAAATGTCCAATAGTCAAACCGTTTTGCCATCACCCTTTTGATCATAGAGTTGAATAAAGGTGTAATAAATGTACACATACAACTATAAAAAGACATGGTTTAAATTGTTTAGTCCTGCAGTTTTTACATATTCAACCTTGGTGGTTCATTCTCTCGCATTCTGACTATGGAAGAAGACAATATTTATTTAAGAGCTGCAATGAGTAAGACTGTTGTTGATGTCTCAAACTCAGTCGAGAATCCGACAAAAAGAAATAAAGACGAGAATCCACAGAAGACTCTGACTAGTGGCTCCTAGAAGCTGCAAAGTACCCCTGTCGAAAGAATGCTGCTTGGCGAGGCCATTAAAAAGTATGGGAAAGATTTTAAAGCTGTTGTTGCTTTCATGACAAAACACTGTGAAGTTCTTGGTGGAGAGCTGCAAGAGTACTATAGAAAAACAGATAGACGTGGTAGCGGTATCAACAAAGCAAAAATAGAAAGAGTACGCAAGATTGCTCAAAAGAATTTAAATACAACAAGGTAGGGTTGATTAACTTAAAAAGTATATACTGACTTCCTACATTACTTCTTGTAAACTGTAAAGGCTAATTATTATTTTTTACGAACAGCACATTTCAACAAAGTCCTAAAGCAAAAGGTTCGACATCTGTAACCAGAGCTGACTACGAGTTCGTACCCTCTTTTGAAGATGAAGATGAAGATGAAGATGAGGATGACTTGGATACGCAAGAAAATGTTAACAGCTGGGAAGAAACAGCAAGAGATATTGCAGCTCACGATACACGATATCTTGGTATTCAGGATGAAATAGATAGGGAGGGAATTAAGGCCAGCCTAAACTACACCGAGAGCAAAACAAAAGAGAAAACCAGTAGAAAAAAGTAATGAAATGTTGTGGCTAAGTTATCCGAGAAAACTCGCATAGGCAAATTTGCCTCATGCTATAATTGTTTTGTTGTTGCGTCT
This sequence comes from Anthopleura sola, assembly GCA_023349425.1. Classification (NCBI taxonomy): domain Eukaryota; kingdom Metazoa; phylum Cnidaria; class Anthozoa; order Actiniaria; family Actiniidae; genus Anthopleura; species Anthopleura sola. Next base: position 249,092 of record JALHLI010000050.1, on the reverse strand, counting down.
GTTACACCCGTTTAATTATTTCTTATTTATCTACTGGTATTCTTTTTATGCAAACAGGAAAAAAAGTTCTCCTAACAAGAAGTCCAAGAAGAAGAAAATTGATGAAGTTCTTGAGGCGATGCCCAAAATGATATACCTAGCTAGTGCCGCTGCGAAAGACCACAGTCATGCTCTACAGAAATGGACGAAAGGAATGGAATCTTCTCAATCAGAATAAAGATGCTGAGAAATAATGTAAAATCTAGCGTATGTGCTTTTTTCTAGGTGCTTTGCATGATTTGTAATAAGTCTTCAAAACAAACTTGTCAAATTAAAGAAATACAGACTTTGCTTAGGCTAAATAGCAGCTTGATAATGTAATAAATAAAATTCAATATTTAAGTTTATCCAGTGAAAGTTTTGATGCCGTTTTTTCCCTTAGCTATTTCTTGCCCAGATATGCCCATTGTGTGATTTGTGTGTAAGTGCAGCATGTGAACCGGCTCCACAGGTCAGGAGGATTACACAGAAAGCTGCCTATATTTTATCTCCGTTTAAGCATTTTAGACTAATACAGTCCACACAAAAACACAGAAATTATGCATGTTTTCGTAAATATGATATTGAAAAGAGTCTTAACTCATTCCCTACTGTCCCTTTAAATATCAGTCCTGCAGGACTGATGACGTAAATATATGATTTTGTCGCGACATTACATCAGAATAATTTAAAAATCACTCTGTGGCATGACAGAATACTTTTATCCAATCATAAGTCGTGTTTTATAAGTTGGAAGCAGCAAATCGCGAGTTTCGTAAGAAAAAAACAATAGCTGTTGCCTGGTAACGATCGAAGGGTCACGTTCAAGATGGCGTCCAACTCGAAGAGAGCTAGACCATCTTTAACCCTCAATTTAAATGAAGTTATTGCATTTGTACAAGAAAGTGATAGTGAAGTCAATTCAGAAATTGATTCTGCGGGATTGACCAGTGGTGAGGAATCCGAAATAGACCGTAAACTTCTAAATTTCGAAGATGAATCAAGGTGAGTTCGATTGTCACGTGTTGGCATCTCCGATATACTTGATAGAAGGTGAAAAAAAGCCCCATCTGATAAGTATAGTAAAGACAATACATGCTCACAATAACCATAAGAACTTTTGAAAAGACATTATTACTATATAAAGGACAATTACTTCTTTAGAACCGAGAAAAATGGGCAAATTGACAGATATTTGTGCCATGGTATTTTAATCGAACCGCGTGGTCTCAGCTGACTTGAAGCAATTGCTGTGAATATTCTTGATTTATCTTCATTTTGAACCTTCTTGAATACTTTTTTTTGATTTTTTTCATTAATTATTGTTTATAATACCTAACATTTTGGATAAGAAAACACCAGTTGAATCGTTTCTATTTTTTTTCTTTCAATGCATTATTCCATCACTATTATGTGTGTTCAGATGCTCTATTTTTGTTAAAATATCATTTTGTTTTGCAAGATCTGGAATTTATGGACATTTGAAGTAGGTTGTCATATGAAAGTGTCAATAATTGAGACTATTTAAGTTAACAAACCTAATTTTAGTTTATTATGAATTGAAAGTGATAATGAACAAGAATATGGGCCTCCTAGTGATTCAGATGATGATTATACTCCACCTGACCAAAGTGCCATACAAAATGATCAGCCAAATGATAGTGGAACTGATAGTTCAGATGAAGATTGTGAAGGTAGTGATGAGGATGGTATGAGAGGTGTTGACAGGGTCCAAAATGACCATCCTGTAAGAGGCAGAGGCAGAGGCAGAGGCAGAGGCAGAGGCAGAGGCAGAGGCAGAGGCAGAGGCAGAGGCAGAGGCAGAGGCAGAGGCAGAGGCAGAGGCAGAGGCAGAGGCAGAGGCAGAGGCAGAGGCAGAGGCAGAGGCAGAGGCAGAGGCAGAGGCAGAGGCAGAGGTGGAGACAGAGACGGAGACAGAGGCAAAGGCAGAGGCAGAAACAGGGGGCAGGGAAGGGGCCATGGAAGAGGTAGGGGTAGAGGCTGTGGTGCAAACCACAGGCAAGCAAATGTTGATGTGTACAAGAGCTATAATGATCCTGATGCTAGCAATAACCTGCAAGTATTTGGCCCACATCGTCCTCCTGGCATTAACTTTGACCAGCATGTTCTTAGAAATAACATGACAACACCTTTAGAGTTTTTCAGCTTTTTATTACAAATGAAATACTAGAGGAGATAGCAACTCACACAAATGGGTATGCATTTTCTCACATAACAGAAGGAAAAAAGCAGTATTACACTAAAGCACATGGCAGCTGGTTAGAAACAACAGGTACTGAGATAAAGAGACTAATTGGTTTACTTATTTACTTTGGTCTCGTTAAAGTAAGTACTTTGGATCGTTATTGGAGTACAAAGACCTTATATCATGGGCTTTGGGCTCGATCAATTATGTCAAGAGACAGGTTTAGTGCTCTTATGGCAATGCTTCATGTTGTGGACTCCTCAGCAGAGGGGGCTGGAAAGTTGAGGAAAGTACAGCCTTTTATTGATTATTTCAAAGATAAGTGCACAAGTTTATATCAACCGTCACAACATATTGCCATTGATGAGCGAATGGTAAAATCTAGACATAGGTCTGGCATTCGGCAATACATAAAAGATAAACCTATAAAGTGGGGGATAAAACTTTGGGTTTTAGCAGACAGTGCGAATGGGTATACCTACAATTTTGATGTGTACATTGGTCGAGATGCTGCTAGAAATGTAAGTCAGCATGGTCTTGGTTACGACGTTGTGATGAAGCTCATGCAACCTTTGCTTCATCAGGGATACCATCTATTTGTAGATAATTTTTATACTTCAATGCAACTTGTGAAAGATCTGTTTCAGCTAGGTGTAGCAGTCACTGGTACTGTAAGTGAGAACCGGAAAGGTTTTCCAGAAACACTCAAAAATGGAAAACAGTGGGCAAAGAAAAAGGAGAGGGGAGCCATGCGCTGGGAACGGGTTCCACCAGTATTGGCATTACAATGGAAGGATAACAAGGTAGTTTCCTTGCTAACCACCATTGATAATGCCAATGATTCTGTACAGGTTTCAAGAAAAGCCAAGACAAACAATGTCTGGCGAAGTGTTAATGTTCCACAGCCTGTTGCCATCAAAAGGTATAATGCCTACATGAATGGTGTAGATCGCTCTGATCAAATATTAGCTGCTAATAATGTCATGAGAAAGTGCCTGAGGTGGTGGAAAACTTTGTTTTTCCATGTAATTGATATTGCTGTTGTAAATAGTTTTATCCTATTTAGAAAACATCAGTTGCTCCATCCAGATAATGATGCACTTCAAAGACCGAGTAGGTATTCTCTTTTGGATTACAATACAATACAATACAATACAATACAATAAACTTTATTTAGAGAGGGTGACGTATTAACACATTTGGTTATCTAACTTACGGCCCTCATTACAGGGAAGAGCTGCTAAGACAATTGTGTGGCTTTGATGATTATGCCTTGCCTCCTGTAGATACTAGAGTCAAACCAGTTGGGCAATATGATATTGTTCATGTTCCAATGTATTCACCAGATGTAAAAAGAAACTGTAAAGTGTGTTACAAAAAAGGAAGAGGGCAAATACGGGTATTTTCATATTGCAGTGCTCCTCAGTGCCAGGTATACCTCCACATAACTAAGGAAAAAAACTGCTTTCAAGAGTGGCATACCATGGAGTACCAAAAAGAAAAATAATTTCAATCTGAATACATTGTAGTTTATAACATGCACTCAAATTATGTATGTTAATTTATTGTTAAGTAGTGTCCAATGATGTATATGATTTTTTCGCATTTTCAAGTAACACAAGAAAAAAAATCATAAAATATTTTTCTTATGACAAAACCAAGCCAAACCTTCTAGAAAGTTTGCTTAGACATCAATGCAACTTTTTTCTTCCAACACTTTGATATATTCAAAGTACAAAGACAATAATCCACTGTTTTAATAAAATTTTACTCCTAATTTATGCTAATTTATGCTAATTTATTCACACACTTGCAACTTTATTAGAGTTGTAATGGCAAAAAATTTTTTTGATATAAAGTACATCTATTTAGCTTTAAAATGAGATATATATACCTGTATTTATACTTACAGTTTTTGAGAAATTAAAATGTTTTATAAACAACCCATTTTTGTCACTTTTTGGGTCAGTAGGGAATGAGTTAAGGCAAATAATAAATCGTTTACATATTAGAGTGGTTTTCCTTAACCTGTGAAACAAAGTGTACTGATTAGAGTGTAATATTCAGAAACACAATAGAAAACAAAATAATCAGTGTGAAGTAGTGCTAAATATGCTAAATTTTTTTTCACGGGTTTATGAAAACCACTCTAATGTTTACGTTTAGGTCTAGACTAACAGAATTGAAATAATATTGCCAAATTGGTCAAAAAGCCGCTAAATCGGAAAACCCTAGTTAGTCCCTAAATAAGTGTGGACCACTTGATCAAATGCACGAGAACTTGGAGATAAATTGACTTATAATCTTTGGAAAAAATATCAGAAATACAGTATGCTTAAAAATATAAGTGCTACACAATTGTGATAAATTATCTTGGCATATCAGTAAATGAAAATCACTTTGAAACATCACCCATTCCATAGATATTAAGAGGAATGATTCATAAGTAATTATATACAGTTTCTCACGACAAAAAAATCCTGGGGTGGATCCAGGGGTAAATTGAGTGGCCTTTTGCACCCTAGAAGTTGAATATCATACAAATAAAGGACAAACTAAGGCCTAAAAAGACACCATATGATACCCTGATAAGTACCAGTCATCCCCCTTGCAATCATTCTGGATCAGTCACTGATGCATGCCTTTTGTGTTTTAAAAATTATAATATTTAGGTAATAAAAAATCCTGAAAATGTTTGCAACAAAACTTTGATTACATATTAGGTAATCATTTCTGTACTTAAGGTATCAGATATGATTAGGACCCTTATACACGCTACCTCAAATTTCGCACGGGCTTTACAATATTTTGCCATAAAAGTATACATTTTCTGAAAGCTAAATAAATGTAGTTTTCGAATATCTATTCATAATTGTCTGTTTAGTAACACACAAAAAATAGGGAGCCCAATTCCGATTTTTTAAAAAAATAGCTGTAATCACGCCGATTACGATTCAAATAATTAAATAATATTACAAACATGTAATTTGTAGTCCAATTTACTTATTTCAATGTTTATTTGGCAAAACATTTGAAAAATAATTCAAATAATAGTTGATTGCATCAATGAGCAACACTACTTAAAGAAACTTTTGATGAAATGCAGTATTGCGGTAGCCCGATCGATGACAACAGGTGCTTTAAGTGCTGTTGATAAGACTATGGAGGAGACATTCATGAAGTTTGCAAAATCGGCAGCTAATGCATATTATAGCCCTCCAAAACTCAGTCAGTAAGTTTTTAATGTATTCTACGCTCTGTGTTTATTAGGTGGCTTTTCAGGTTTATTCTCTATGTTTGGTGCATATGAGAGATGGTGTCACACAACATCAACCCGAGTTCAGTACTACAAGAAGATGCTTGAGACATGTGGTATGATTGATGATCCAGCGGAGATTAGAAAGTCTGAAGATGCAGTGAAGCGTACCATCTCAGCTATCTGCAACTTTACCAATCCATTCACTATACCCGATAAAGATCACCTCTACAATATTGCATCTGGTGCCCCTGTATCTTGTGATATTGAGTCTGATGTACTCAGGGCTGAAGCTATTGGAAAAGAGGCCAAAAAAGCATTTATCGATCTGCGCTTTAAGGAAGGATCCTCCAAAGAACTATTCTTTGAACCTATAAAGAGACAGAAGCTGAAGAAAATGGATTCTTCAAATAAAGTCGTCAAACTTAATGCCTCACAGGGAAAGGTACAATGAAATGACCTATTGAAATAAACCAAATTTACTTATTAGTTGTCCAATAGGGTAAGCGTTTATATTTAAAGAACATATTTTGTTTTCAGGTTGTTCAATATCTAAACATAGGGACCTCGCATTCATGCTACTAGTTAAATCACAACAACTCGACAAGTCTATCAATCTTGATGAGCTGATGATGTACCCACTAACACCAGTCCCTCACAGCCTTGTACTCCAGATGGATTTTTTAACAAGACAAACAAAGCCTCCATTTTACACTTTGTTACTGACGATGTCACTGAGGATGTTCCATATCCGACTAAGAAGACGTAACCAGTGCGTTCAAAGGAAAAGGAAAAATTGGACCTCTTAAAAAGGTGCAGCGTCAGCCGAAGTAGCAAGAAACCTTCAGGTTAGCTATTTTGTTATTTTAAGATTTATAATCAACATTGCAAAGGGAGTGGAACTTGAGTTAGGGCAATTTATTTATCTTTAACAAATTGATTTATTTTAGAGAACTCGAAGAGGACTGGGATGTCAAAGAAGAGCAAGTAAATGATCTTGAAGCATTCACATGCCTTTTAATTGGACATACAAGAGTTAAATCCCTTAATGTAGTACACAGCCTTACATTGAAAGAGACGAGCAGCTTACTATCAAATCTAAAGTGGATCTTTATTGACTGCCACCCTGCTGAAGCAATCTAATCCCACATATCCAGAGAGTAAATTATCGACTAGCAAATTACAAAAGAGTATGTGAACCAATCTTCTGGAGTCGAGAGCCATATGACCCTGGCCAAGGATGGTTGAAGACAGAAGACAATATCATCAAACCTATTTGGTCAAGGTCAACTGGCCCAGTACTTCCAACATCATATTCTGAATACGACACAAGTAGAAGTAGAAGAACAAGAAGAAGATGAGGATGAGAACGAAGATGTTAATGAAATAACTGAATTTGACTTTGATGAATTGTTTAGCGATGAAGAAGATTAAATATATTACAGTGAGGACACTCGAACCGTGAACACTTCGTAGTTTTTTAGACATTTTTTTCGCTTTAGCCAATCAGGAGCTAGTTTCATAACGAGGCTCAGACATTTTTCAAGCAATTCAGAGCAGCGAGAGACAGTAAGCTGATGATGGCCGAAAAAACTGAAGTGTATATGTGGTTGAAATCACTCTCTCCAAGCATGAAATTGGAAAGGCTTTCGCCCCAATTTGAAAACAGAGGTTTTCGCTCACGAAGATCACTGAGTTAAGTGAAATCAGAAGATTTGGACTCTTTCTCCAGTCGCCTGATAAGCTTTTGCTTGCAGAAAGACGCATGTTGGAGGCTGAGCTAGATCACATCAAAATAGAACGTCAACCAATGTACCTTGAACCAAAACGACTGAATATGTCAACAAGTCCGAGCTCTAATGAAAAATCTGTGAATGAAACGCCCGAGCATCAGTCAACTGATCAGGCCGCGGTCGGAAATTTACAGCCATTTGTTCGAGCAACTGTTCCAAACCAGAGCTCTGACACAGCTCAAAGCCCTTTGGTCCGAAGAAGTACAGAACTTTCAGAAAATCTAAAACTATTAGAAGTGCAAGTTGAAAGTGCCAAAAGTTATTTGCAAGAAAAACAAAAAGCTCTGAATAAATTTCCAGATCCTAATGAAAGGCGTGGGAAAGCATGTAGTGTTTGTTATACCACGGGCCACAACAAAGCAAAGTGTAACATAGGCCCTTCCTTAGATGTGAACTTTTGTAAGCTAAAGGACAAGCACCCAGAATTGATAAATAGTATTCGCAATTTACAGCATGAACTAAAAGAGCTTGAATCAAATTATGGAAAAGCTAGAGGAGACTACGACATATTTATCGCTTCCTGCCAACAAGCTAAGTCAAGCTTCTTTGCCATCATGCGTCCTCGGCTGAGAAAACAAAACTCTGCCAAATACTTAGATTGTTTTGCCTTGCATAGAGACCTGATGGTTCTTCAGCGAGCTCTGAACAATAAAGTACCTTTAGAGGAAACTCACGACTGGAGATTGCCTACTATGATAGAAGAGTATAAACGTGGAATTGATGCTCCTCCTGCTCCTCTCATACTGTAACACTGAAACTGATATGATAAGCAGTAGGTACTGGGCAGTTTTTACTAGTTTTTGTAGGCACTAAACGTTTTTTATAGTTATAAAAATCGAAACATTACTTGTTGTGTTATGTTTTTATTATAGTTTGACCTCTGGCGTCAACTAATTAGTGTTGTCAGGCGATAGTGATATTATCTAGTGTTGACTTCGTTTCATTTTCCTTCATATTATAAAGCTAAAATTGAAACAAATTCAAAGTTTATTTATCAATAAATTTTGTTTTATTTATAATGCTGTGTTTTGTATTCTATAACTTTCTTGTACACTACTTATTCAACCAAAAGTTATACAGTCAGCTTATTCGTTTTCCTAATGAGTTACTGAATTGAAATTAACAAGACAAGCTGTCAATCAGATATAGCCGCATTTTCTAAAGTATGCCAAGGAATTTTCTTTACTTATTTTTGATACACCTTCCCCAATCGCTATTTCAGTTTCGTTCCCGGTAAGGGCTGAGTTCTGTCTCAAGTAACATTTTATTTGGTGGAAACACAACTCACACGTGTTTAGGTGCGGCGAGTAGGTGGGTTGGAAAAGAAGGTGAACTCCATGGTCGTGGAGAATGTCTCGTAATAAAGGTTCCACAAACTCCCCATGGTGGAACTCACAATTATCCATAATGACTACGTCGCCGTTTTCAAGAATTGTGGAACCATGTACTCTATTTACTGAAAGAGCTTCATCGAAGAAGTTCAACAACTCCATACCATTAGAGGCACCTTTCAAAGCATCAAAGTAATCAACTCCAAGTATAGAATGAAGCAAGTTCAATGTGTAATTTGCGTTGGAGGCGTATCATTGAAATTCAATGGCAGGCGTACCTATATATGAGTTACCATAAATACGATTTCCTGAAGTCACAACAATGCTGCTTTCGTCAAAAAAGTGAAAAGTGGTATAGTCGCGTTGTGCAATTTGATCAAGAAAATAATCAGTATAATCAGTAATTGCTTGCGACAATGACTCTGTGGATGCCTGAGAAATTTTTTTCTTTGACATTTTGCAGTCCTCACGAATGCATTTTTTTATAGCAGACTCTGATGGTAAATGACCAGGGGGCGAAACTCCATCTAATAACAAACGCTGTTGTATCTCAGTAGTGTATATACTGGGCTTGCATAATTTCTCCGACTCCACATATTCAACAACATCTTCTGTGACTTTATTACGGATCGGCGTTTTTCGCGGCAAAGTAAGAGATGAGTTGTTGCCTTCATAGAACTGAACAATTTTAATTACATAGCCCCCGCTAATTCGCATATTCTGTGAGATTTGTCTCTGTGTAAACCCTTGGTGGTTGAGATCAAGAACTCTTTCTCGATACACCTGTGGCAGAGTCTTTCCATTATCGTATATTCCTTGCTGTTGATTGAGACTAAGTTTGCATTTACCTTCGGTCAAGAAGAAGAATGAATAAAGTGTCAATGAGTATCTTGTAGCGATAACTTGATGTGAGGAAAATATCTTTCCTGCATAGGTAGCTGGCACAAAGGCCATCTTATATGTAAAAATCTAATATTGTCGTTTACCGCCAACTCTGTGATTGGCTGCATCCGAAAATGTGGCAGAACATCCTATACAAGGACGTCTCTAATTGGCTAAAGCGAAAAATGTCTAAAAAAACTACAAAGTGTTCACAGTTCAAGTGTTCGCACTGTAATAAAAAAATGACATGTAGAGTAGGTAATAAAAGCCGATTTTGGGACATTACATATTTACACATCTTTACATGTCTTTACACACCCTTACACAAAAAAACTTTACACCCGCTTTACACCCCCCACATTTGCTCAAAAGAACCCCAAGCCGAGCATTCCTGAACATCAGAGATCACGCCTGCCAACGTTGATCCTTCACGATGATAGTACCCTTCACCAAGCCTTCCCCACGCCTTCCCCCATGTGAGCAAAAACTGAGGAGTGGGGGAAGTGTAAGGAAGATTGGGGGAGGATGATCGACAGTGCATCAATGTGAGCGAAGATAGGGTTTGAGATGTCAAAGACATGCCTTCCCCATGTGGTTAGAGGGGTTAGAGGTCTTTGAGATCTATCGAAAACAAAATGTCTTAAGAATATGTAGATATACTATAAAGGGAAAAATGTCGGACATCATGGATACACCTATTCCTGAGATCAACGTACCAATATTACGACCAACGAAGCCAAATCCAATTCCAAAACCACGTATCATTAAAGGAATTCAGAAGGAGTTAAGAAATTTTTCGGAGTGGTTATTACCACGCATTCGCTCCACGATTAGGAATCGTGGTGAGATGAAGATCACGAGATTAAAGAAGAGAATAAAGGCTATTTATCGTAGGGCGGAAAAAGGAAGGATCATGGAAAAATCCTTAAGCTGATTTTGATTGTATCCTAGAAAAAGTTGCTTCTTGTTCCCCAAACCCAAAGGGGCCTTCTACGGAAGCTTACCAAAAACATAAGCCATCGGGGTACTGTTACGTAATCAAGTCTGATGAGAACATACTTCCTCCCAAGATCGTGAAATACACCACCCAAAGAGAGGAAGAAGACTTGGGAGAACACTTCATGAGATCAATAGAAGAGGATGTCCTAGCCTTATACGAGAAGCTCTCCAGGAATAGGAAGATGATGATGTCTGACAAGGATCGGAAAGAATACGAGGAAGCAACACACTGCCACATTTGTAAGGAAGAGTTAAATAAAATCGGGAAAAAATCGCGTTTAATTAATTTTTTAAATTCCAGGTCAAGATAATGTCCTCTATAATACGAACGAGCAAAAAAATCCGTAAAAAATGCAACAGAACATTTTTTTTCTCACGCGCCTTTGTTTTCCAATGTAATTTCCCTATGGTATCCTAAGTGTGGATTTATGTCAATATAATTTAACAAGGCAGGAAAGTCAAGTCGCCATCTTGAACAACACAACACACTTTAAACTACGATTTCTCCTTTTCACCACGATTTCAACACACAAACTCCCTAAAAAACTTGACCAAAATGTTCCCTAGGATGGGGGATTCATTTTTTTAAAAGTCGTTTTTACCTTCCTCACCGATTTCTCGGAACGAAATGTACGTGTAGAAATTTTTTCGCTTGCTGCAGATTTCCTGACTATCTTCTGTACGATTCGTTAAGGCAGCGGGACTGGGGCGAGAACCAATTTCGACCCCACTACTCTCCCAATTAGGCATTTTGTCACGTGTACACAACCCACCACCCCAGTTTTGTTGTTGAAAAATTCTTTAACAAAGTTCGAATTTTTTACAGTTTGTTGGTTAATTTTACTTAAAAAACGAAAGATAACTACAGATAATCCAAATAATATCAGGTTTGGTGAATTTACCTTGGATGTCATTCATTCAACTTCAAATTTTGGAGATTTCCGTACTTTTTCAAGACAAAGCTGCACCAAACAGATAAGATGTATATTACAATGACATACGGGTATACATGTAAAGTTAAACAACACACTTACAGTTAACGAGAAAAATTAAATAAAAGAAAAAAAAAAATTGAATAAATTCAAAAAAATTCAAGGAGTTCGTTCCATTTATTATAATGATATCCTACTTTTTCCTTTTCAGTAGCTATCCTTAACTCAATATGATTAATCATTTTAATTTCATTTAAGAAGGCAACGTAGGACGATTTTAAGTTTGTTAAACTACTTTGATATATATAATAATTTGCTAATAAAAGTAAATGATTAATTAAATCTTGGTCGCATATTTGATCTGTGATACCAAGAATAATGTCCAATTCCTTAAATTCAGTATACTGAATTTTTGATTTTCTAAATAGATTTTCCTTAACAGATGACCAAAATAATTGGACCTCAGGACAATGATAAAACAGATGTTCAATAGTTTCTTCTCGAAATTGGCAGAAGGAGCACAAGGGAGAGTTACTCTTTCCTATTTTGAAAAGTAATTGTTTTGTAAATAAAATTCTATGAAAATTTTTGAATTGAAATTCATGTGTTTTTGTATCAAGTGCACATCTAATCGTGTAAATCTTTTGCCAATTAATTTCGTTAACTATATTAATATAGTTTGTTTCGAATTTTTTTTGCGCTGTTGGAGGGGATATTTTCGTGGACAACAAGATACAATAAACTTTCCTGGAAGTTGATTTTTCGATTTTAAGCCTTTGTCCTACGTGAGTATAAATTTCAACTTCACTTATTTGGAAAGGTTTTAAATAAGTCTTGTTAGCTGCATAATTTTCTTTGATTATTTTACGCCAGGCTGTCGGAATAGCATGTAAGATTTGTCTGAGATTAAATATTTCCAATGGGCCTAAATGTACCATTTTTTCAAAATTCAGGCTGTTATCATCGTAAAGATTGCCTATTTTACAAATTCCACTCGAGTAAATATTTTTTTATAAAAACTGATTTATCATTGATGCAGACAAATTTATTATTCCAAATAACTTGGTTAATTACATCCTCTAGAGAATCGGGTGTCTTATGAGGGTTAAATAGTGACCAAGATTTCAAACATTCCTGATAGTAATTAGGAAGTTTTAGTGTTACAATCAAAGTTACAATGGAAAAGAAATTTTTCACCTGATTTTTCCAAGTAATAATTTAAAAAATATTTCCAGCTACAAGGATAATCTGCCAAAAATCTTTTGATACACATAATTCGTTGAGCATGCATTAAGGATTCTATATCTAACATTTTCAGCCCTCCAAGCTCAATATCATTTACGAGGGCTGAACGTTTCACTGGTCCTTACCATTCCAAATAAAGTTATACAATAAGTGATTTATTTCCTTAATGGTTTCATTGTCTATTGAAATTAATGATAAACGATAGAGTATTTTAGGGATAGAGAATGTTTTGATTATTTGAATTTTTCCAATTATGGTTAAGCCTCTCCATTTCCATAATGCAAACGTTGATTTTAACGAAGTTTTTATTTCGTCAAAGTTTAATTTTCTAAAAAGAACTTTGTCATAAGTAAAGAAGATACCTAAAATTTTGACTGCAGTTTTAATTTCTTCAATACCCAAATCTTGAGCTGTTGTATTAGTAGAACCAAGGCACGACTTCTGTCTTATCGTCATTGACTTTTAAACCGGAGAAACCGCTGAACTTTTTTAATACAATGAATATTTATCATGGACAAAAACCGTGAGGTCGTCTGCAAACAAGTTTAGCTTTATACTCTGCTCGTTTATTGTCAGTCCTATTATATTTTTGTCATTCCGTATATATATTGCTAGGGTTTCAGCTACTAAAATAAATAAATATGGAGATAGAGGGTCGCCCTGGCGAACACCACACGAGATGTTGAAAAAAGGAGTAGCGATCCCATTGTTTATCACACAACTAGATATATTCTTATTAAACGTCTTGACCCATGCTATGAATGATGGTCCAAAATTGAATTCTTCTAAAACTCTAGATAAAAAATTCCAGTTTAAGGAATCGAAAGCTTTTTCAAAATCAACTGCAACTAGTAGTGCTTCAATGTTTTTACATCTAATGAAATCCAAAACGTCATCTATTGTACGGACGGCATCAAAAATGGTTCTTCCTTTTACAAAAGCATGCTGATTATATTGTATAATGTGGGGAAGTATCTTTTCTAACCTTTGTGCTATTGTTTTCGAACCAATCTTGACATCCACATTTATAAGTGAAATGGGTCTCCAATTCTTGATGAAACGTCTATCTTTTCCTTTTTTTTCAATCAGTGTAATTACAGCCTGTTTCTGAGAGATCGTAAGCTCCCCATTGTTATAGCAACAGTTTAGACATTCTACTAAGATAGGCCCAACTAAGAGCCAAAATGTTTGATAGAATTCAGCTGTGAGACCATCGTTACCTGGGGTTTTATTTTTTTGAAATGTATTTAGAACATCAAAACATTCCGTAATAGTGAGTTCTCCTTCACAGAGAGTCCTTTGTTCGGGTGATAGTTTCGTATTTTACTTGATAGGAATTCACCTGGGTTTCGTTCATCATTAATACTAACTTTTTCTTCATAAACATCATGATAAAAGTTTTCTATGTCTTTTAATATGATGTCGGGATCCGAAATGACCTGTTCATCTTTAGATATAAGCTGTCGGACAGATGTTTTCTTTTTTCTCCAATTTTCCAGATTCAAAAAATATTTGTTGTTTTTCTCTCCATTTTCGTACCAATTTACTCGAGATCTAATGATCGAACCTCTAGTTATATAGTCATATTCAAATTCATATTCATCTTTTAGTAATTGTAATTCTTCTATGCTTTCTTTACTTTGAGTTTCATCGCATTTTTTTTCTGCAACTTTTATCTCGGTTTCAAGAGTGTCTAGTTTTTGTCTACTCTTTCTTGCCTTTTGCTTACTGTAGGTTATTGTCTCCTGTCTGATTTTGTACTTAAAGGGCAACTGACCCCCCGAAATGACCGGTTTTGACGAAAAACTAAATCAAATGGAGACCTGAAAAATAATTTTTTTAAGGTCATACGTGCATTTTTGTTCAAGATATTTCCATTCAAAACACGCTCCTTCACCTCCATGTAAGCCGCCATTTTGTGAGCCAGCAATACATCAGCGGAATCTCTTGTGACGTCACAACGTTAAGTTCCTCGTGTGTTTGCAGTGTAAAGCTTTACAAAACTTGTTGTTCTCGGTGTTTTTTCATGTTGTTTTCTTCGAAATGGTGCACTGTTGTGTGCCAGAATGTACGAATCATTCTACTAAGACAAAGTCTGTGAGTTACCACAAGATTCCGCGGGATTCTAAGCTTAAAAAAGCGTGGATTTCTCGGCTGAGAAGAGATAACCTTCCCCCGTTAGAGAACTGCTACGTGTGTAGCGATCACTTCGCACTCGACTGATTTCATTTGGACTTGAGAGAGCAATTGACTGGAGAAAGAGGTAGAAGATGCTTGAAGGCGGATGCTGTCCCAAGCATTTTCAATTTCAATACTTCAAATCGTCCAAAGAAAAGAAGATCGACTACAGAAGACCGCTCAGTACGAAAACAGCGAAAACAGGTAAGCTGGTTCATAAACTTATAAGTTACATAGTAGCATAATGTAGACATAAGCTTAAATTATTGAGCTTTTTATGAACATATGATAAGTTGACTTGCATTTAAGTTAACTCACTCTGTTTTATATTTGTTACAGACATTAGAAGAACTATTAATCCCAAGCGATACTACTAGTACTGGTGGCCATGACGATACCAATGATGCCAGCTTCCAAGCGACAGAAGATTTGACACTTGACCCAGATAGTACGCCTGGCACAAGGGAAGTTGGTACTCAATGTTCTTTTGATCGTCAATCGTATATTATCACCACAAATGCCTCCACACAAACAGACCCTATCTTAGACAAAGTTGAAGATAATGTCTGTCCCCCTACAGAAAATCCTGTATCCAGTGATGTATGGCTGGTCAAGCATGATCATACATATGCTAGAGACAAGATAAGAGATATCACTCCTTCACCACAAAAATTAGAGCCATGTGTAACACCAGTACGGGAAAAAGATGAGGAAGATACTGATTTCAATGGCTTTGATGAGGATGACAATGACCAAGACTTTACTCTTGCTCAAGACCAATTGTCATCCACAGATACTGACACTGACCCTGAAAATGTGGAAGACAGTCATGTTGAAGCACCAAAATACATAGTTTTTCGTTCTTCCTTGTCAGAGTTTTTTAAATACTGTATGAACTGTGGCCAGATTGTCACTGATGTGATTTATTCTTTGACAGGAAGCCTGGTCTCAGTTAGAACAACCTGCATGAAGGGGCATGATACTACTTGGCATTCACAGCCAATTATAAACAATCGTTCTCCTGTTGGTAACCTTTTAATTTCTTCAGCAATCCCTTTTACAGGGAATACTTTCAATGCCATTAAGAACTTTGCTTTTTGTTTAAATCTGAAAATCATAAGTGAAAGAGTGTTTTACAGCATTCAAGACCGCTACCTCTTCCCTGTCATAAATGAAAAATGGAAAGCAACAAGAGGAACAATTTTACAAGAGCTAAGGCAAAAACCACTTGTCAAATTAAACGGAGATGGGCGTTGTGACAGTCCTGGTCACAATGCCAAATATGGAACTTACACACTTATGGAAAGTGACAGTGGTAAAGTTGTGGAGTTCAATGTGGTGCAGGTCAGCGAGGTTACGTCATCAAATGCCATGGAGAAGGAAGGATTTGAGAGGTGCTTAAATACCCTTCGTGATAATAGAGTCTCCATTGACACCATTACAACAGACCGCCACATTTCAATCAACAGTGCCATGGATAAAGTCCACACAGATATAAAACACCAGTATGATGTGTGGCACTTTGCAAAATCCATTGTTAAGAAACTTAACAAACAAGCGAAGTTAAAGAAGAATCAAGATCTGGCACCCTGGATCCAATCCATATCCAACCATCTCTGGTGGAGTGCAGCCACATGTGACGGGAATGCTAAGCTTTTGGAAGAAAAATGGCTTTCTGTGTTGAGCCACATCTCCAATAAGCATTCTTGGAGAAGAAGACGTGGACAGTTATACCACAGATGCAGCCATCAAGTTCTTACCCGGGCACAGAAGAAGGCAACTGCATGGTTGAAACCTGGAAGCTCAGCATTTGTTGCTCTGGAAGAGATTGTGACCAACCCAAGATTATTGGCAGGTCTCCCTAAGCTGACAGATTTCTGTCACACTGGGGGCCTGGAAGTCTACCATTCAATGATGCTGAAGTACCTTCCAAAAAGAGAGCATTTTTCATATAAAGGCATGGTTTCAAGAACCCAACTTGCAGCCATTGACAACAATGAAAATGCTGCGAGAGGCCAAGCAGTGATCCAGAAAGGGGGGAAAATTGGTGAGGCAAGATACAGAAAGTGCTTCCCCAAGACTCACAAGCGCTGGGTGGTGAAGCCTATCCTGCAACCCAAGACCTATGCTTTCTTGCCAGAGCTACAAAGTAAAGTTCTAAAGCTATGTCAAGATGGAAATGCTGCTGCCCTGGTAACTGATGTTGAATTACCAAAGAACATTGCTAGTGAGCCAGATCCTGGTAAGCAGGAATTAATACGAAGGCATCATTCTAGATTTAACAGGTAATTTACATGCATATTTATTATATACACCATAATTAATATAATAATGGCCACCATTGACATTTAAAAAGTCAAAAATAGACATCATCATCAAAAAGAGAAAGCATAAATATGTTTTTTTGGAAAGTTTTGCTAATATCAATTTTAAAAAATATGTGGCAGCAATTATTGAATTTGGTGTATAGATGCATGTATAAATAAATTATTACAAGTTACAAAGCAAAAGACTTCTTCTCATTGACATCAGAGTAGATCTATTTGGAGTGCAAAATAAACAAATTCCTACCTCCAGTGAATTGA
Source organism: Anthopleura sola (assembly GCA_023349425.1). Taxonomy (NCBI): domain Eukaryota; kingdom Metazoa; phylum Cnidaria; class Anthozoa; order Actiniaria; family Actiniidae; genus Anthopleura; species Anthopleura sola. Next base: position 231,667 of record JALHLI010000050.1, on the reverse strand, counting down.
GCTGCATTCCAACATGCTGCAATAGACCTGTTTGCCTACCAATACTGGTATGACATTGAGATTGAAATCTATTGTTTTAATAAGACATTATGGGATGCTGAGGGGTAATTATTAAAATAGGGAGTGGACATGTAAGCAAATTTGAAACACCAAAGTGTGAATTATTTGATAAAACACTAGTTTCTTTTGTAAATATATTTCCCGTCCCCTTGATATTCCATAAATATTGAAGTTAAATGCTGTATTGTTTGTAAAAAGGTTTATTATCAATAGCTTAAAATATTTTGATATCTTACAGAAAAGGTAGCCATGCCTGTTTTGCATGGTATATTGACAAAGTTAAAAAAATTACAACTTATTTGTTGTAGCTCATTGTTACAAGGAATTTGAACAGTTCTTGTTTTTTCAACTACATATTCATAATCAAAATTAAAATGTAGAGAGTGTAATCGTGAATTCCATAAATAAGGATCTCCTCAGTTTTCATTGGTTATTTTTGATTAAAAAATCCTCATTCTAGTCTGAAAATATCAGATTATAATAATGAAAGTTTATTGAACCCAAGTAAGGAAATAGATTACAGTCTAATAAACAAAGTACTGCTGACCTGAATAACCAGGTTAAGTCAGTATGAAGTGGGATGCAATGAAAAGTACTTGTTTGAAATCACATATTATATCAATATTTGCTGTACATTTTATGAAAGGCATGAAAGTAAGGGAGCATTCACAAAAACTTGTTGGGGGGGGGGGGGGGGAATGATGAGAAACTATCTTCTATAAAAAAAATTTGGAGGACCCTATTTACTTACTTCTAAAATTTAAAGGACCCCCTTTTTTGGAACTCTATAATCCAATATGGGATCAATTCACAACAGTTGATAAAAGAACTATTGAATATATATATATTCAGTTAATAAAATATTGATGTGTAAATGAATTTTTTCATTTAATGGTTGTTATATCAGTGCTTGAAATAATAACTGGTCTGTTGCCAACCAACTATTATAATAACCAGCAAAATTAGTGTATTATTATTAATCACCTTGTTTTGAAAGAAGATGTGACGAGTTCAAATTCTGGTTGGACAAGTTATGACTAGTCATTATTTTAAGCCTTATAAAGTATATTATTCATCTGGATAATGAAATCCCTCAAATTCAAAATCTTCCTCTAGTCCAGGGGGAGGGAAGTGTGCTCTTATGCACATAACTGCACAAGATGGCAGGACAACTCTAACATATTTTCCAAGGAAGCCCCAGCACCATCTAGCCAGCTGACAATAAGCTATATGGCGATACTTCTTGTGATCTTGTCCTTCATAGGCATCAGCATATTGTTGCTTGTACTGAAACCAAGCTGTGCGCAATACCCACTTGTTTATGCACACTGTTATAAATCCAGGGTGTTGTGTTATGCAAGTTGGTGTTGGCTGGTTTGCATACATTTCCCCATCATCCACAAGGCTCAAGCAAGTGTTGACTACTGGATCAATCTCCTGGCAGCAAATACACTCTTTCTCTTTATCAATGATTTGACAGTTATCACATCTACACCTGAATTGAATATTGATAGTTAAAAATAAGCGTTTTGTGAATTCTATCCATATTCTTGAAAACCTTAGGCTACATTAATTATTTTAGACAAATACTTTGACTTATTAAAATGTGGTTCATTGTGAGTTGAAGTAAGTTAAATTGAAAATTATGTTTCTACACAGGGTAAATGTATCAGCTGTAGTGGTGTTCATTCATCATATATGTAGGATCAAAATATTGATTTGTACTGAGGCATATTTTGCTGTTGCTTGTATGAAGATACATGCGTGGTAAACTTGCATGCACTTTTCTAGATAGGTTATTTGTAATCTGTGATCATCAACATTTTGGAACACAACAATTTGCGGAGGTACTAGTTTAAATAAAATCGACAAATTTTTTCATAAGAGAAATGAAGGCAACTACATCTTAGATTTCAAAACGAACAGACATTGCATGTCAGTCACCGATCTAAACCTGGCATGTTCAGTCAATCGTATGCTGAATTAAAGGTCATCTTCATAAAAAATAACACAATCATAAAGGTTAAACATACCATTCTGAGCTCGTAAGTCGGCTATCTGGTGTTTCTTCGTCACTTTCTGTTCCAGTTTCGTCTTCGTTGCTATCTTCATCACTAGAAACCCCACGTTTTAGTGGCTCAAACTGGTAAGGTCTGATCCCAAACTCGCTAAAATCCTGTACGAATTGGTCAAAGTCGTCATCACTGGACGATGTAGAAGTTCTTTCTGAATCAGTACTGCAATCTGAGTCCATTATCCAGTCACAAATATAGAATAAACTTCGAAAAAAGAAGAATTCGATCTTCAAAAGCCAAGCTAGCCTTGTAAACACGTTGTGATGTCACAAGGCAATTTTTATGAGCCCGCGATAAAACGGCAAGATGGCGGCTTACATGGGGGTGAAGGAGCGTGTTTTAAATGGAAATATCTCGAACAAAAATGCACGTATGACCTTAAAAAAAATTATTTTTCAGGTCTCCATTTGATTTAGTTTTTCATCAAAACTGGTCATTTCGGGGGGTCAGTTGCCCCTTAAGCCATTCCCATGTGATTCTTATATCATTTTCGTTACTAACTTGTTGGAGCCAATCAGAGGATTTATCGTTAATCATATCTATGTAAACCTTATCTTGGAGTAAACTATTATTCATTTTCCAAAAAGAAGGGCCATGTTTTTTGTCAGGTATACTATTTATATTCAAAAGTACAGCGGAATGATCAGACTTGATAGAACACACGATATCTATTTTGTCAACATCTTCTTGCAAGAAATCACCAATAGTCTAATCTCCTTTGTATAAACGGAGTTTTTTGTCTCCATGTGAATCGTTTTCCTGTTGGATTTCGAGTTCGCCAGATATCTATAAGGTCATGTTTTAAAAGAATATTTTGCAATTCATTAACTGAATCTTTAACAGAAGGAGTTCCTATTGAGCCATCAAGTTTTGGGTCAAATACGACATTGAAATCTCCCCCAGTATAATATCATGCTCGATATGGACCATAGATTCTAGAACGTCCAATAAATTTCAAAAAAAAAGGCTTTGCTCCTTTACTTTTGTTGGAGCATAAACATTAGCAATGAGGAATGGAGTATTTTGTATTAATAGGTCTAATATAATAAATCTTCCTTCAGAGTCAATAGACATATTTTTACAGTCAAAATCAAGTATACCTCGAATGAGAATAAGAGTTCCTTTGCTATGATTTGTACCGTGAGAAAATAAAGGATCCCCCTTCCATTCCTTCCTCCATTGATTTATAATTTCTTCTGTACTATAAGTTTCTTGAAGAAAGTAAATATCTGCCTTTTGCTTATTCAACCAGTTAAACAAACATTTTCGTTTTTCAAAGTTACGTATCCCTCGTACGTTTAAGGATAGCATTTTAAATTGGACATTATTCTGGCTCATTCCAAAAAAGAAAAAAAGATCAGCAATAAAATAATGGTAATTGAACAAACTCCCTTTTCATCAGAATAAAGAAAATCTCTAAAAACAGAAATAAATATTAACATTATACGACACGCAAACAAATACAATGTATATAAACATATCAAAACATAGCCAGAAAACAGTGTTGAGCTATTACTGAAAGGGCCTAGCATATAAACGCACTTAGATGGTCTAGAAACGTCAAGCTCCCGAGTAATTCGTTCTATTCATTTCCCCGTCCACAGGGGGATTGTAGTGCCACTAAGCAACAATTACATTGCATTATTACATTTTTGTAAACTAAGTAAACTAATTAAGATTCAAGATCAAGCTAGAATATTTAAGTTTTCTACAAAGAAAAAATAAATAATTGCATATATATACTTATCTAGCTAGCCAGTTCACCATCAATAAAGAGTTTATATGGTTCAGACTTGCTGAAAGATGCCTTTCGACCATTTTTCCTTGCCTCCAGCATTTTTGGGATTAGCGTTTTCCTGATTTCTATGACTTGTGGAGGAAGATCAACCCCAACTCTGTATCCATCTTCTTTGTCCAGTTTTGAACGGCTTTCGAAAACGCGCTCTCGATCTTGAAAGCGAAGGAAGCGTGCAATAATGGGCCTTGGTTGTCCATGTTTATGGTGTCCGGTCCTGTGAATCCTTTGAAATTCTATGCCATCTGAGTGACTAACCTTAAGTTGGTTTTCAATGAAATCACATAAGGTATTCTCGGCATTCTCGTCGTTGCTCTCTGGTATACCATAGAAATGGAGGTTTTCACGGCGGGTATATGTTTCATGTTTGAGAAGTTGCAGATTAAGCTTGGATATTCCTTCTTTGTATGATACGTTTATTTCTTCTACTTTCTGCTTCTCTTCGTCTATGGTCTTGCCAAAAAAGTTCAAACTCTTCTCTAGATCGTTGGTTTTGTGAGCTGTCCTTGCTGTTTCGAGTTTAAGCGTACTGATTTCTTGCTGCATCTTCTGCACAGTGACATTAGTTTGGTTAACGGAGTCTTGAAGTGAATTAAGCTGGGTTTCTATATTGTCAAGTTTACCTAGTTTCTCCATGATCAAGTCAATTTTCGAAGCAAATTTCTGCGCAAAATCCAGAGCAAATAGAACTTCGTCTGTGGTCGGGTGGTCGAGCGATGAAGGAGTGAGGCATGAAGTTGAAGAGCTCCCGATAAATTACTTGAATTATGCCAATTTCCCTCCACTAAGAATGTTATCAGCAAACTTTTCGAAAAGAAAAGCTAGAGGAAGTGCAGACTCCACAAGTTCAATGGATTCTGAGACAATGTCTCCAGAAATGAAGAAGCAGAAAGAGCAAACGCCTACCGGCAAAGAGAAAGCCACAACAGATGAAAACTGGTAAAAAAGAGGTGAGCAAAAAACTAAACTTAGCTTTTAGGGTTCTTGTCTTAGCCGAAACTCGTAAAAGGAATGAATATATTTTAATAAATGAAATAGAAAAGGATATTTCAACTGATATCAGTTTGGTATTGTCGTTTCGGGCCTTCAGAATAGTTTACTCAGTATTAAATCAAGCTAAAGATCGACATATAAAAGCTTATCTTATTTCCAGCTTCTTTTTGCTGCGACTAATGCATCTATAGACAACATAAAACTCTTCATATTAACGACTGAAGATTATCATGTAAAATAAGCTAAGTGTAGTTTTTTGCTCACCTCTTTTTTACCAGTTTTCATCTGTTTGGTGCAGCTTTGTCTTGAGAAAGTACGGAAATCTCCAAAATTTGACGTTGAATGAATGACATCCAAGGTAAATTCACCAAACCTGATATTGTTTTGGATTATCTGTAGTTATTTATCAGTGAGGGTAAGATTAAGTGCATTGCAAAAAACGAGGAACAATACATCTCATTTAGTAAGAGAATTGTTGTGAATCACTATACGGACAGAGGGGAAAATTCGAGATTCCTAGATAGCTATAAGTTCATGTCCTCGAGCTTAAGTAAGCTTGCTAATAACCTAACGAAAGACCAATTCATAGTCACGAGTTGGTTTTATGGAGGTAAGCAGCGTGACTTATTGATGAGAAAAGGGGTGTACCCCTATGAATACGTGGATTCCCTTAAGAAATTAGAGGAACCTTGCTTACCCCCCATGGAAGCCTTTCATTCTGAGCTTAATGATAATGACATCACAGAGGAAGAGTATGAACATGCGTGGAAAGTATGGAGGATATTTGATATGAAGACTATGAGAGACTATCATGACTTATACCTCAAAACCGACGTCCTTCTCCTAGCGGATGTGTTTGAGAACTTCAGGATCGTTTGTAGGCGGTATTATGACTTAGATCCTGCTTGGTATTATATGGCTCCTGGACTTGCTTGGGATGCCATGTTAAAAATCACGAATGTTTGGTTGGAGCTTCTTAGTGACATAGACATGATCTTAATGATAGAAAGCGGGATCCGAGGAGGAATTTCCTCTGTGGGGAGTAAGCGTTATGCAAGGGCTAATAATAAGTACATGAAGGACTACGATCCCAACGAGGAAAGCATGTACATACCCTATTGGGATGCAAACAACCTCTATGGGTGGGCAATGTCCCAACCCCTACCAACGAAAATTAATTCGAATGGATTAATGAGAAACAACTGGAGAACTGGAGAAGAATTCCCTGTATTTTGGAAGTTGATCTAGAGTATCCCCAAGAATTACACGATCTCCACAACGACTATCCCCTTGCCCCGAGCACCTTATGGCAAAAAGTGGAGTAATGAAGCTTATCCCGAACTTCTACTATAAGTTACACTATGTGGTTCATCACGAGACCTTAAAATTTTACGAGAGAAATGGAATAAGAATCAGGAAGATCCACAGGGGAATTTCGTTTGAAGAATCACCTTGGTTGAAGAAATACATAGATCTAAATACGGGCTTAAGAACCAACGCAACGAACGATTTCGAGAAGGATTTCTTCAAACTCATGAACAACTCTTGGGAAGACCATGGAAAACATTCGCAATCTACGAGACATACGGTTGGTGATAAATAAGAAGCAGGCAAATAAGCTAATCCGTAAGCCTAACTTCATTGGAGCCAAATCATTCTCAGAAAAATTAGCTGCGATCCACATGAGGAGAACACGCTTAGAGTACAAAAAACCCATTTACCTAGGAACGTCTATTTTAGACTTATCAGAGAGGTTCATGTATGACTTCATCTATAACTACGTCAAGAAGAAGTATGGTGACAAAGTAACCTTCCTTTACACTGATACTGATAGCCTAATCTACGAAATTCATATGGATGATCTTTAGAAGGACATAGGAGGGGACATCGAAAGGTTGTTTAATACAAGCAACTACCCCAAAGGTCATAAGGGAAAAAGAAAGAGAGTCAACAAGAAAGTAAGAGGGATGATGAAGGACGAAAGAGCTGGAAAACATAGCATCCGGTTCCCCCACTATAAGGATTGCCTATTAAACGGAGAAGAAGTCATGAGAACGACGTGAGTCTTTAGGAGTTGCTCACACAAAATAACAGAAAAGGTCAACAAGATCGCTCTTTCCTCAAAAGACGACAAGCGAGTAATCTCACAGGAAGATCCTATCATAACCTACACCCACGGTCATTACCTCAACGACCTAGCTTAAAACACTATCCGGCGGTAGTTCCGTGTCCTCAGGAATCACTTGTATCTCCTCCCTAACAAAATAACGCTTAGGAGCTCCTTCAGAAAGATAGTAGAGCACAAGTTGATTAGGACTTATAGTCGCACGCGATATCTCGTGAACTTCTAAAGACCAAATGGGATCAGTGGCGCGTTGTTGACTACCTTCCTCTTCCCCAGCGGCATATAAGTATCGAATGAACTCTGCTTGATGGGTCTCATTGGGTGTAGAAATGTTGCAATGAAATCTGGGAATGTAGGTGGGGGCAGGGAGGTATATTTGCCACAAGGCTTGCTTAATGAGCCACTTAACGAGAGCATACTTATACGTCTTTCTCTTTACAATATCATGAGACAAAAAAAGTAAGTCTGCTTGATGGATCTCATTGGGTGTAGAAGTGTTCCAATGAAATCTGGGAATATAGGTGGGGGCAGGGAGGTATATTTGCCACGAGGCTTGCTTAATGAGTCATTTTCTTGTCATCTCTTCGGAAATGCCCGTCGCTTCAGATAGTTCGAAATCGCCGAATATCCCTTCCAATATCCTTCGGTTGAGTAATAAGCGTTTGAAAGCTTTTTTTCTTCCATAGTATCTAAGAGAGTAACTAGTTATTACATAAATAGGAAAAAAGAATGCAGAAAGCAATCCCAGAAAAGTTCAACATAGATAGGCCTTTTAAACGACCCTACGGACTCAAATCCGAGAAGAATATCTATTGTGTGAGCTTTAGTCCAGCCACAATTGATCCCTGACGAACGTTGGATGTCCACATACCCAAGTTACCGGATAACGTTGTTATTGTCCCCAGAAGCGTGCCACTCCTGGTGGATCTCTCTTTGAAGGATGGGTCCATCTCTGATGCAAATAAGACTGTGGTTAATAATCCGGGTAAGAACCTTATCGAACAGATGAGAGTTACATTTGGTGGACGGCCAATAGAAGATTTGGTTCGATATGACCTCTATCAAACTTACGGCGACTTATTCCTCAGAAAGGAAGAAGGAAAGAATAGACTAAGAGAAAGGATCTCCTCAGAAAACATGAGGAAACTAAGAATGAAATCTGGAGACAAGACTGAGTCCGATGCTGCAGAAGTTGTATGGAACACGATACAGGATCCCCATATCCCACACCATCCTCGACTGTCAAGGAGTATATCATTCCAATGGATTAGTAGATACCTACTCTTTCAGATTACTCTTCAGAGTACAAAAATCGTGACCTCAACCGTATCCAGCATTATCACCCACGGACTACATCGCCCATGCATTTCGCCCACTCATAAAATCTTTTATAAGCCACGAGTTTTGAAATTTGGCAGCATTATGAATCAAGACAAAAATCTGCATCTCAAGAGTTAAGAGCATGTTCCAGATTGAATGGTCCTTCTAGAAATGATCAAATATGACATTCCGCCTTAAAGCGTATTTTACAAAAGTCATTCCGCGGAGATGTATAATCGTAAAGAAACACTTGGATCAAATGCCTTCTTTTTTTCCTTATTTGCTAAAAATCAAAGACCAAATTCAAGTCAAAAACCATTTTATATCATATTTAACAGTGTTATACAGTGCAGAGGTCTAACTTTTCAAGACACCGATCATACACACTTGAGAGCATTCACTTACGTAGCAATCGGAACTAGAGTTTTCTTTATAATCTAAGAATGCAATGCTTACACGTAACTGTAAGCTTTCTAAAATAAGGAAAATCGTTTAAATCATATTTAAAAAAAAATCGTTCTACGTGTAAGTCTTTTGACATCTCCAAATATAACAGTAAATACAATAACCAAGTGAAAATAAAAATATGCAGAAAGACTTCCAAGTTTAGATAAACAACTGGCACGCCCATTTTGTTGTAGATTTCCAGACATTATCACCTATTCGTTTGATTGAACGTGTCAGATCTAAGCCAATCGTAGTGGAAAGTGCTTTGAATCATGTCTTCTTCCTGTGGTAAAATCAAACGAAGTTCAAAAGAGCAAACTGTACCGAGAAAGACACCAAAGTAATAAAGTGTAGAAAAAAGACAGAGTAACAACATTTAGAATGAAGTAACAGAGATTAATGTGGGCTTAAGATACATTTAGATAGTTTCTTTAAAAGATTTTTAAAGCGTTTTTCGAGTTGGCGAAAGTTTAGCGTCTCAAACTCACTGAGACGTAACGAAGGACGCGGTAAAAATCGTCTAGGATTTTGATAGAAAACACCTTCAGGTGACTTTAAACTGTGCTTTTTTTAGTAAACTACATGTTACGAGTTTACTTTATTTTCTAATACAATGAAATTAATTCCAAGGAAGCTAAAGCACCATAAGGTAACGTCATGTTGAACGTTTTGAGATCGCTATGATTCTAGCTGTTCTTGAGAACTTCTTCCCAGGGTGGAGATGTAAAAATATTTGATTATATAGACTTATTTCGAGTTGTGATAAGTGGAAGAGAAAATAATTGTACCCAAGCACACTGTGATCGCGATTAAATTGCAAACAACAATAGAGAAAATGAATTGCGAGCAGATCGCAAGCATTTGGTGCTCTACATGTTTCTGGACTGCACTGTATGTTAGATAGGTAATATTATGCGTGGGCGAAATCTGTGGGCGATAGAGTCCGTGGGCGATAAGCCTGTAATTCGTTTTCCTTGTGGATTGACTTGAGAACTCATCCTGATGGAAATATTCATGGTAGTGCACTTGTTTCAGACGCCACGAAAGGTGGGGTGAAGTTGTATATTAAAAGAACTGCGGGCACGGAAGATGAGGAAATGACCTGTTACTTGTTCGTCGTAGCCGATGGATTGGTGGAGTTCGAGAATAGGAATTTCAAGCAAAACTGGTACTAAAAGGTAGTTATGATACAATAAATAAGGATGGAGGAACTAAAAGATGACACCCTTTCACTGTATCATAACAGGTCCTACGAATTGAAATATCTAGTGAATACGCTAAATAATAGTTACACATACATGTTCGAATATATCATACTTATCTGTCCCACTTATGTGGAGAATCTTACTTATCGAGGCTTTGCCAAAAAGGATCCCAGGTTTATTGTTCTATCACCCAAAGCAGATGACGTGAATGAGATATGTGATCTACTTTCCATGTGTAAGACGATATTCTCGGGGCACGAAACCCTAATTATCTTGGATGATTGTGCTTTCTTGAAAGAGTTAAACAAAGGTCGAATGACTTCATTAGGATGGGACTTTCGGGAAGACACGACAAGATCTCCATTTGGGTCTTAACCCAGCAAATTACCTCCATAGCAAAACCCTTCTGCGAAAACGTTGCATGCATCGTTTCCTTCTACAGTCCAAGTCAATCATCGAATAGGATACTGTTTCAAGAATTTGGTGGGGGTATGGATATCGAATACAGGAATGCCTTCATGAAAATACTAAAGCAGGAAAAGTACTCCAGAATATGTTTTTGCTTAATACACCCACATCCATCCTACGTCGAAATACCTGGTCTAAGTATATGTTGATGATGATAAAATAAGGATCATGACTTCCATCATGGAACAATATGATGATGAATCCGCGTCTTTGAAGTTAGAAGAAGCAAAATCCATGCCTTCCCCAAAGTCAAAGTCTGAGAAGGAGGACGAAGAGTTAGAGGAAAAGCGCGAACAACTTTGCATACTTGCTACATTAGGAACCATTAGCGAATATACGGGGTGCAAGCTAAGTCTAGGAGATGTTAAGAGATTACCTCCAAAGGACATTGAAAAATATTATAACAGATATCAGACCGCCACAGGGGCTAAGATGGCGAATGGGTTAATGAATGTACTCCAAGGAATTGCAGTAGAAATCATCTTACGCACACTTCCAATTGATGATAAGAAAGAACTCAACAAAGACTTGGAGAACGATAAATTCCTGAGAGAAAGCCTAAGCAACAATGTCGGATTTCTCACGTTGAAAGGAGGAAGATTCATAGCATTAGCAGATTTCCTATTTCAAGTCGGAAAACACATTAAGACAGATCTCTTCGGCGCATCTCCACAGTTTTTGGAACCCGCTGAGCAACTTGTTAAGGAGTTTGAGCAAGACTTAAGCAAGACTTAAGCATTTGTTGATAAGTAATTAAGATGGCAACAAAAGAAGAAGATGGTGATGAAGGACAAATTACGAAAGAACCCGAAAGGGTGGTTCGAGAAAAAGATCCTAAGAAGGTGGCTGCCGGAAAAAAATTAGTGGAATATAATAGGAGAGCTAAGAAAGCCTTGCAAAAAAAGGAAGCTGCGGAAAAGGAAGCCTCGGAAAAGAATCTTAATAAGGAAGAAGGATTGGGAGGATCATGGATACCCGAACTCGATCTCACTAGTATATTAACCATGATAGGAATAACGCTAACAGTTGTTGACCTAAACTTTAAGTGGAAAAAGAGTAATCCCCCTCGAAATCCGAGCCCCCCACTCCTTCCCCAAGTGCTCCCACTCCGGCTGATAACATGCCCGCGCCTTCCCAGTCCAATTCAAACCATGGGACAAGACCAAGGATAGTAATGGAAGGTTTCTAGGAAAAATCATATAAGCGATGATATGCCCATCAGATAAAAGGCATGTCAGTAATCCCCCTCGAAATCCGAGTCCCCACTCCTTCCCCAAGCGCTCCCACTCCGGCTGATAACACTCCCGTGCCCGCGCCTTACCAGTCCAATTCAAACCCTGGGACAAGACCGAGGATAGGAATGGAATGTTTCTAAGAAATATCATATAAGCGATGATATGCCCATCAAATAAAAGGCATGTCAAAGAAAGTAGAAAATGACCTCGTGAAAAAGATCACAGAATCTGCAGTAATCGTAGGAATCGCTGCGGGGATAGGTTACATAGGGAAGAAGATGACGAAAGAGTCATTCATTAACGATCCATCTAATAGCTTGACGAATTATGGTAAGTGGGTGGCCATGCTCACAGGTTCCATGTATTTGAAGGAGTACCTAGAAACGAAGAAGATCTTACCTTTGACTCTCTAAGGACCGCATAAAAAACACCTAAACACTTATCTTTCTCAATGAAAGATAAAATGGCAACTATAGCAATAGAAGGTGCAGAAGCGATGGCGGCCGCGGCAGAAGCCAGTGTGGCAGCGGCAGAAGGTGCTAAAGGTGCGGCAGAAGGAGCGGCAGAAGCGCACGCCAGTACAGCTTCCAAGATAGGTCATAACATCCTAATGGCCTAATTTTAATTTTAATTTTAAAAATTAGAGTAGGGTATCACTCCTTTTTTCCAATCCTTTTCTGGAGTAAAACAAGGTTGTAACCTTAGCCCGTCACTCTTTAACGTTTTCATTAACGACATACCAAGTCTGTTTTCTGATTCATGCGAACCTGTGAAGTTGGGGGATCACAAACTCAACTGTTTGCTTTATGCGGAAACTTAACGTAAATTTGAAAAAATCTAAAGTTCTAATTTTTTGTTTGCCAACTCAAAAACGTCTATTTTTAGGATCCAAATGGTTTCTTGGGAAACAACGGCTAGATTGTGTTGAGGAGTATACCTATCTAGGATTGTCCTTTCACTTTAATGGTAATTTTAAGCTAGCTATCAAAAATTTATACAATAAGGCCTTAAGAGCATATCACAGTCTTATGAGTAAAATCTCAAACATAGAAAACGTTCCCATAAAAGCATTGCTTAAGTTATTCGACTCTCTTGTAGTTCCTATTTTACTTTATGGTTGTGAAATATGGGATGTGTGTCTTCTTAATGAAATCTCTTCCCCGGACGTTTTCAAACAGAAGTTTTTTAGCATCTTAAATGTTATAGAACGCCTACACTTAAAATTTTTAAAACGTATTTTAAGAGTTCACAGCAAATCTACTAATATTGCAATCTATGTTGAGCTTGTTAGAGTACCTCTAATCGTACAGGTCTCAACCCTGGTGGCAAAGTATTGGTTACGGATAAAAAACCCTGTATTTGACTCTACTCTTGTTGGAAAAGCTGCAAAACATTGTATGCAAACCAATCAGCAAGGGGTAATATTTACAAATCACCCTCTTTACATATGTGAATTGAAATCTCTCTATGATTTTTCGATACCACTTAAAGACATAAATATCTGTGGGAAATTTATTAAGTCAAAGCTATACAATTGTTTTTCTCTTTATTGGACTGACCTAATGAAGAAAGGATGCGACACTGGAAAACTTCACACCCTTTCCACAATAAAGAGACATTTTGGTTTCGAGAAATACCTAGATAAAATTGCTAATACTAAACATTGTCAAGCAGTGACAAAATTAAGAATTTCCGCACATAGGATACCTGTTGAATCAGGTCGCTATACAAGAACAGCCTATCATGATCGGACATGTAACCCATGTGCGTCAACAGATGTTGGTGATGAATATCATTTTTTACTAATTTGTTATACCGGTAATATTAAATTTGTAAATCTAAGAATTACCTTTTTAGATGAATGGGGGGTTATTTGCCCGGATCTAAGACAATTCAAAAATTATGATCTTTTTAAATATCTACTTTTGGTGCATGATGAAATGACTATGAAATTATTCGCCAAATATTGTCATGACATCTTAAAAACTTACAATAGTTAATAATTTTCTAACTTTATATATTCACACATGTTATATAGTTATGTTATTGTTCACTATATATTTTCTCATTATATATAGTTTTAATATATAGATTATATAGCTTGATAATCTTATTCAATGTTTGTATCCATTGTATCACGTTGGTATGTAAAGGATTAAAGTTATTGTATTGTATAGAGCTTCAGAAGATTGGCATGCATGGTCTTTGACTTTCCCTTCATACGAACTTTGTAGTCGTTCAGACAAATGACACTCTCAACTGCATAGGGACCTTTCCATTGCATCAACAGCTTGTTGTTGTTCGATGGTAATAACACCAAATCTTTGTCACCCACTTGAAAGGTTCTGTGTTTGGCTTGACGATCATAGTAGTGTTTGTATCTCTTCTGGGATTTCTGAAGTTCCTCTTGCGCAATCTTTAAGGTCTGATCCAACTTGTTCCTGAGCTCAAAAACATACTCATAACAATTCTTAGTATCAGATTCACTAACATCTTTGGTCCACAGTTCTTTCAGGATATGCATAGGCCCTCTAACTGTTCTCCCATACAGAAGCTCAAAGGAGGAAAATCCAGTGGATTCTTGGGGAACTTCACGGTAAGGAAACAACAAAGCATCAACGTACCTGTGCCACTGTTTAGGTTGTTCGCTGGTCAATCTTCTTAACATGGTCTTTAGTGTGCCATTGAATTTCTCTACTAGACCGTTACACATCGGGTGATAAGGAGTCGTCGTCATTTGACGGATGCCTAGAAGTCTGGACACCTCCTTCATGCACTCTGACATAAACTGAGTTCCTCTATCACTCAGGACTTCTTCAGGCAAACCGAAACGACTATACATGTTGACCAAGGCCTCTGCAACACTCTGTGGTTATCCTCTTCAAAGGTACTGCTTCTGGATATCTAGTAGCGTAATCTATCAAGGTAAGTATATAGCGGTGACCTCACCCAATTATGTCAACTGCCACTCTTTTAAAGGGTACATCAATGATAGGCATCTTTTCTAAGGGTACTTTGTGTACAGTTCCTTTGTGCACAGTCTTTTGACAAATGTCATAGGTCTTACAGAAGTTATTCACATCACGATTTAGTCCGGGCCAATAAAAGTTAGTGAGAATTCTCTCCCTTGTCTTCTTTATGCCCAAATGACCTCCAAGTAATGAGTCATGTGCAACTTGCATAACATTCTGACGTAATGCTTGGGGAACAACAACTTGACGAATTTTGGACCCCTTGTTAAACCTTGGGTGCTTATAAACTCTATACAGAATACCTTCCTTCTCTTCAAACGAGACTTCTTGTAAACCTTTAATCTTAATGTCGTTCATCTCTCTGAACTTATCCAAGGACTTGTCCTGTTGCTGTAGAGTTTCAAGTTGTTCCTTGTTTATTGGATCTGTGTTGTTTGTCTTGTTCTGCGGGGCACAAAGAGGCTTTAGGACATCACTCTTCTTAGCTTGTGCTCGTGTAGTAACAGCTACAGTTTCACACCATTTAGGGTCAGGATCCTCTGGATTTCTTGCACCTGGAATATTTCCAATGATTAAATCATAAATTGCATCAGGGAGACATTGAGCCTCGACCTCTCCTCTGAAATAAGGAGTGTCCACAGTAATTAATGCTACCGGCACTTCTCTTACTGTGTTATCTATTAACATCATATACCCAAACTTTCCGGTTAACTGGTCGTCTTCAACTAATTCTCTTTTGACTACTACACCGCTGCATCCAGTGTCACGTAATGTATCAACAATTACTCCGCCAATTTTTCCTTTCACAACTGACATATTCTTTACTGTCTCTTGTGAAGACAACACACACACTGTTCAAAAAAGGAATGTTCTTTCCAGAACTTAACATGACTTTACTTCCTGCAACACCATTTTTTACTTCATCTTCACTGGTAAATTCTTCTTCTTTAACACTTGGACTCTTATTAACTAAACATCCACCACTTGTCTCTGACTTTCTAACTTCATTACCTCTTGGAAACGTATTACTACTAGTACTTACACCACCTGCTTGCGGCCTTCGTGACGGACAAACTCTAGCTTCATGTCCAAAACCACTGCATTTATAGCACTGACGAACTTGACTGGGCAAAGGCTTCACTGGACCTTTTGCACACGATGATGCCTTATGGCCATACTCTTGACACTTGTAGCACTGTACATTCTTTTCTGTTATCTGGGATGAGTTAGTAGGATCATCTTTTTTAGCAAGGCGATTCAAAGGTGCCACCAATTCTCGGTTATGGGCCAAAAGGAACTTATTAGCAATTTCAGAGAGCTTGTAAGATCTTTCGGCGCTCTTTCCTGTATGTGAACTGTCAAATCACATGGACAAGCATTAATAAACTGTTCCTTTACAAATAAATCACTAAGGCAGATATACGTGCGTGAAACTCCTGATAACTCGACCCAACGATCTAGGTTAATCTTTAAACGAACAATAAATTGTTCAGGGCTTTCTCCCACCTGAACTTAGCTCTAAACCCTTCCTCAGTAAAATTATAACGCTTGAGTAACGCCTCTTTCAACTGGTCATAATTAACTGCATCAGTATCAGATAATCTTGAGTAAACATCTAATGCCTTACCAGTAAGTAATGCGCTCAGGTTAGAAGCCCAGGATGTTTTGTTCCATTTATTCGTACTGGCAAACCTTTCGAACCGTCTCAGATAGCTGTCAATATCGTCCTTTCCATCGATGAACGTAGGCAATTTTGGAATTTTCGCTGACCCTTTCGACTCTTCTGTAACTGCTTGCACCTTAGTTATAGCCTGTAGTTCTATCTTCTTCATTTCCAACTTGTGCTCAAGTTCCAGCTTTCGTAGTTCTCTATCTTTAGCTCTCTCATCTCGTTCTTTTTCCTCTTCTGGTTTTTTTCATCTTTCTGCTCTGATAATTTCTGTTCTACAAAGTCCTTTCCTTCGAGTCCAAGTATAACTCCAAGCTTGACTATTTCTTCCATGCTTACTCGCTATTATCGCCGCTTTCTTTCTCAAGTTTACTTGTATCTTTTCTCTTGAAGTCTTTCGCCGTTTCCCGTCCACTTCTATCGTCGTCTTCCGTGGTTTTCGTAGCTTTTCCTTTCTGAGCCCCCAATGTCATGGGTTCTTAAAACCTAATATGCTTCAAGAGAGAAAACCAAAACGACTGAGTTCTCTGCCTCAAATTCACATGTCCTCAAGGGACTCACACACTCTCACGCTCTCACACTCTCGCAGTCTCATAACATAACTTCGTGACAATTTGTATTCCACCATTCAACAACCTTAGTCAACTCACAATTGACTAAGTATTCTAGATCTGCTAAATTCGATGATGATGCAAAGATATTCGTATCATCAGCGAATATTCTAAAGGACAGTTTTCCTGAACAACTTGTTATGTCATTTATATTTATTAAGAACAACAATGGACCTAGCGAACTCCCCTGAGGAATTCCACATGTTACTGTTTTCATACTTGATTTAGCATCTAGTTCCACATATTGTTTTCTATTTGTTAGGTAATCAGTAAACCATTGAAGGGGAATCCCCCTTATGCCATACTTTTGTAGTTTGTTAAGAAGAATCTGGTGGTTGACGGTATCAAATGCTTTCGCAAAATCTAAAAAAATGCCGCACGTAAATAGGTTGTTGTCTAGTGATCTTTTTAGGCATTCATTAGAGCGTTTCCGCATAAGACCAATCTTTAGCCGTAGACATGCAAATGTACACTTTGTGACTTTAGATATGCTAATTATTAGGTTTTACGTGCAGTAACATCGTTTTATTCTCTAAACAACAAACATCTTGTATTTTTTTTAATCCAAGATATTTCACGGTGATTTCGAAAACTTTTCGAATTTTCAAAGTGCCTTTATATTTCCGTTTTTCATAAATCTTCAAACAAAGAAATACGTCTTTCTGTTAAAAAAGTACACAATTCAATAACCACAGGAAAAAACCATCTTGGTTGTCGCCATATTCCAGTTACACATTTATACTCTTTTAGATGTTTAAAAATATGTTCAACTGACAATCGCTTCGTAGAAAGTTTACGATTGAAACGTCTGGCTTTTCGCTTTTCCCTGTTATTTGGCATTCTTCTGATTTGATTTTGTCGGAAGGGTGTAAGCAGAGGAGGTACATCCGGATAGCCTTTATCTGCCAAGAAAACAGCGTTGGCGGGAATGTCCAGGGTTAATCCTGGTCCAATACGGTCCATCAGACGAAAGCTTTGCGTGTCGTGCATACTCCCTAGAAATCCGGCCTGGAGGAAGCGAATATGCCCTTGGTTGTCACAAATTAGTTGGGTGCTAAGAAGATGGAAATGTCTATGCCCACTGTAAAAATCCCTTTGTGGTTCTACTGATGGTATGATGTAGATCTCATGAGGAGTAACTTCGATGCATCCAACTGCGTTAGAAAACTCTCTCCAGATACCGCGCATGGCATTCCACTGTCTGATACTAGGCCAGTCAACTAAATGCTGAAAATAATGCCAGAGGACACTTGTTTCTTGGTAGATAATAGCAGAAACAGTTTGAGGAATAACATCGAATAATAATGCAAGGGTATCAATGTGAGGATATTTTCTGAGCCAAATAAAAATAAGTAGAACACGGTTAACAACGTTTAGTTTATACCTTCTCAGCCGCTGTATTGGATTTCCTTGTCTTGTAATGCGGAGAAGATTGGGAGTAATACGATGCACAATGAGAGGAATGTTTCTGGGGTTTCACCAGTATTCAACCAAAACAGATGGCGTTGCTCACAGATGATTGAAAAGACATCCCTTCCTGCAAAGTGGTGCCCATGGAAATAGGAAAAAGTCTGTCTCTTAGAGTTAATGATGTATACAATGATGGAACCAGAGTTGTGACAGAAAAAAGTAGCTGTGTAAAAATGTTTAGTAAGACGTAGATGCAGCGATGTCTCTCAACAGTTTCAAGGAACAATATTGACGGTGTTGGTATTAAGGCAATGAAGTGAAAGATGTTTTGTGCTGTCAAAAGTAATAAGGAAAATAGACGAACCAATCGTCTATTATCGTAAATTATACAAGTTCTAGATCTAACAAACAGTCCTTCTGCGACAAATGCGTGAATGAAAAATATGCTGCATTAATGTCATGTGTTAGTAATAAAATTTGATTGCTGTGAATAGAACGTGTTAATTTTTCTTGCAACAATCACAGGTGCCTCGAGAAACGCGTGGAATGAATAAAGTTGTGATTAACAAGAAACTACACTGCATTACATAAAAGCCGAGGCTGCTTCATATTGTACTTCTAAGTTGCAGCCAAGCCAATACACTCGGCCTCATATTTAGAAACGAAAATGTCCATTTGGAGACCCTATCAGGAAAGTAGTTTGACGAACCCCGAAAGAAAATATAATAAACAAGACAATAGTAAAGGAAGGATGAAAATTCAGGTTGGTGAGCATGAAAAACAGATCGCTTTAGACGCATATCTAATTTGCAGTGGCCAAGGTTGGAGTGCTGTTCTTCAAAGGGTGCAAGAAAACATTGACAAGCTTCCATTGTCCTCCCGACTAGTAGAATACTACATGACTTCTGAAGAAACAACAGCAATACGGCGATTAAAGCGAATCGTACGCGAAGGTTTAAAAGAAGAAAGTACAGCCACAAATACTGAGCAAGTAGAAGAGACGAGTAGCAAAACCATCAGCAAAGAAATCATCACTAAGAAATTGAAGTACGCAACATAAAGGACTCCAGAGGAAAGACGCAAAGCAAAGATGCAAGAGTTTGAAGACTCTGATAACACTGAAGGAGAGGACGAGTGCGAGCCAAAGAAGAAGAAACAAACAGTTAAAGAAGTCACTTTTGAAGCTCAAAAGGCCCACACCAAAATGTGCGAGCAAGCAACCACAAGCATGGCCTTTATGATGAAAGTGCTGGAAAAGCTCGATCACAAATTAGATGATCTATAAGCCTATATAAACTAGTTACGTTGCTATCAAATACAGTTGATGTTATTTTATCACGGTCCTCGAGAAATAGTTTTTGTTTTGATAGGTTTCCAGAAGGTGTGACACTTGCCCATTGGAACGAAGAATGATGCCTAATAAATTTGTTATTTGGATATATTTGTTGTGTTGGATGAGTTTGAAGCTTAATGCGGGTCTTGGTTATTCATGTTTTCTTAAACCTTAACCCCTAATATCCTAGCGCACGTCATGTTTTGTTTCCTCCTTTTTATATATAAAACATGTCAGCTTATATTTTGGATGAAGACTCCGACACTACAGTTGAAATACGTCAAATCTTGCAAAAAAAAAAACAAAAAAAAACATCTACAAGAGTTCGATAAAACCTTAAAATTTTTTTACGGTATTTGATGTTTGTTGTTTAGAGAATAAAACGATGTTACTGCAAGTGAAAACTAATAATTAGCATATCTAAAGTCACAAAGTGTACATTTGCATGTCTACGGCTAAAGATTGGTTTTACGCGGAAAAGGTCTAGTTATTTCTACGATTGATTGCTCGATTGATCGGTTTTTTCTAAATCCAAATTGAAATTCACTTAAAATTGGATGCTTTTCGATATAATTAAGGAATT
This sequence comes from Anthopleura sola, assembly GCA_023349425.1. Classification (NCBI taxonomy): domain Eukaryota; kingdom Metazoa; phylum Cnidaria; class Anthozoa; order Actiniaria; family Actiniidae; genus Anthopleura; species Anthopleura sola. The sequence continues at coordinate 211,366 of JALHLI010000050.1, read as the reverse complement.
GTTTGCAAACTAGTTTCTCAAATATCTGTGTGAATGGTGATAAGGTTGATATGGGTCTATAATTTGTAAGACGTTGCCACCTTTGTCAACTGGAGTTATTCTTGAGATTTTGAGGGCGTATTGTACTAGACCTTGTGTAAGCGATTGGTTCAATATATACGTCAAAGGCTCGCTTATTTGGTCTGATGCAATTTTAATACATTGAAAAGAGATTCCTATTGAGGACTTGTTAACAAGTTGTTAAGACTTGCCGTTCGTAAAATCAAAACATCATTCGTAAACACAAGTATTTCATGTAAAGGAGTCTTTATTTGAAGGGGAAAAAAGACATTTTTGACAACCCCTTAAGCACTTGAAAAAGGAATCTTTAGCTTGAGTTGTTTCGATACGAGTTTCCTTAGCATCTTTCGAGTGACACGATAAGTTGAAAGTTGGTAGCTCATAGCGGTGAAAGATTTTGATTGACCAAAACTCTCTTAGCATCATTGTAGAACTTCAAATGCATCTATATAATGTTTTTGATATAATTCCAAGGTTTTATTTAAGAGATTTTTCGTTAATAAAGGCATTGAAAACGTAACGGATCTCGGGGTTCGTGAGTTGTTTCGATACGATAATAATAGAGTGGTGTTTTACTTGATGATTATCTTCATACATAGCGGAATTTTTCCTTACATTATCACAAAACACCTTTATAACTTATATAGTATATATATAGTATGATATGACTTAAAATATATGTCCCGAATCAGCTATACTATGTGTATCGAAACCACTACTAATGTGTATCGAAACTGGCTAAATACCGTGTATCGAAACTGACACGTATCGAAACAACTGGTATTCGTTTACTTGAGATGAAGCAATTTGTTCTGAAAGTGTTTGTCTGACGGATGTAAAATATGTATTGAGTTGTTCACATGTTTCTTGAGTCTTCTTGAGTCTTTCTTGTTTCTTCCTTCTTCTATTTATAAGTGTACCAATACGTTTCCATGTCATTTTGATGTTACCTTTATATATAAAGAAATTGTGATTCGAAATAATCTTTTTTTGAGGTTGACTTTATTTTATTTAGTTTGTTATTATATTTTTTGTATTGTTTTCGCTTTTGTATATCCGACTAAAATGGCTTTTAAAGAGCTTTTGTCTTTTTTTAATAGAGACTAGGATACCTTTAGTTATCCAAGGTCTTTTTAATTGTTTCTTTTTCTTATTTGTAACTTTCCTGATTGGAGCATGTTTGTCTGTGATTTTACTTAGGGAATTGTTAAGTTCGTCCATACTTTGGTTAACGTCTTCGTTAACCATGGACTGGAAATCTATTTTTGACAGATCGTCTAAAAATTTAATATTGTCAAAATTCGAGAAATCACGGAAATATTTTTGATGAATAATGTTTGGTAATTTCGTTGCAGCAGTACAAAAGCATGGTAAAAGCATGGTAAAAGCATGATCGTACTCTAAATTTTCTCTAATCATCTTTAACTCCTGCTCTTCTTGGAACGAGTATGTATGACCTACCGTGGGGCACTTATTACAGCGACATCCCCCACACCTTGGCATAGTCTCGGTGCCAAGTTCTTCACCACGTATAAAGTTTTCTGCTTTGACTTCTCCTTTTCTTTCTCTGATCGAATGTACGACATTCACTGCATTCTGGTAGGTCTTCCTGTGGACTGCATTATTCATGTCGCAGCGAGACAGTCTTGGCTGAAACTCCTTGTGGGTCTGCACATGTGCATGGTGCGACCCTGCCTTGATCTTAGAGCTGTGTACTATCTTTGCTAAGTTCGAATCAAACACCGTCTCTTCCTTCAAGCGTGAGTGGCCACCCTGTAAACATATGCCAAACTCTCCACTTATCACACTCAAATTATCTCCGCAAGCTGCCTCTTCTTTCTTCGGGTGTAGACCGAAGTAATCGCACCCCAGGAGTATATCAACCTCTGTGCTCTTTCTTTGTAAGCTTTCACTGTCAAACTCCGGAAACAGTTCAGCGACGGTGTTCAGTTGAGGCCGGCTGACTGGACCGGTGATCCTTTCCATTCCGTAAGCTCTGATGTCTACCTTTTTCCTGTTGTTAGTCTTGAGTGTGAACTGGTACTCTAATGTATCATACGTAGTCTCAAAATCTCCCATCGTTGTCACTTCGAGTGTGTATTTGTTCAGTCTTTGAGCTTTGATCTTGTCTGCTGCCTTATGGGTAAACACAGTGACAGTCTTGTCAATTCCACATACCTTAGCATCCCTTTACTTGGGGCTGATTATTGGTCTTGAGCATCTTCTTGCTTTTCTGATTTGCATAACATAACATGGTGTTTGTCACTACCACAGCTGCTGCATGCCTTATTGGGACACATATTTCTCTTATGGTCTCCAAAGCATAAGAAGCAGGCATTTATTTGCTTTAACATCTCGAGTTTGCCGTCTTTTCCTCCAATCATCAACTTTTGAAACTCTCTACACTCTTCAGTACTATGCTTCACTGCTTCCTTTCTATGAGTAGGATATGCACATCTGTAGTACTGCTTTGAAGACTTTTGAGTAGGAGTGACTTCGGTTTGATGGGTTCTTGCATTCCTTGTAGCCTCCTGTATTTTAGCTTTGGGAATTGGCTTTTCTGCAAGTGGAACGACAGTTTCACGTTCCCTCTCCAGAAATTTCATGAAGGGAATGAAAGGGTGTATCTTCTCAGCAGGTGACATGTCATGATACTTACGAATCAAATCACACTTCAAGTGACTGGGTAATAGATGACTAACAAAGTCTACATCTCGCATGGTAAGAATGTCCAAGTGGTCAAGTTCCTGTAGCTGAGAGTATGCAGACTCTACCTCATCAATTAAGACAAGTCCCTTGTAATCTTCAACTTAGACAAATCATCTAAGGCAGCCTGTATGCTCATGCTGGGATCTTCATAGTAAGCCTCCAATTTCTTCCACATGATTTCATAGCCTTCTGGCTTTGTGATGTAAACTGATTTGATTCTCACGTGTATTATTGTATTTACTCTCTAACCCTTTACCCGTTCGTCTTTACCCGTTACACTCTGTACCAGCTAGATCACTGAGGCGTATAGGCGTATAATTAGCTTCTATCACAACCGCGTATTCTAATCTTACTGATAGTTATTATTGAGCGGGAGTTTAAACTATACGGGCATGCGCACCCTGAGATCTTCAAGGGCCGAGCAGCTGCCGGGCAGCATAAGCATTTAAAACGCAAAATATGACATGAGCCGCAATCAAGTTCGTCATGAATTCGCAAACCCAAAAGCAAATCTATATTCTTTAAAATGCTCAACATACTTGATGTTGTCAATAAATCTAAACAGTACGTACCTTCAGGGTTTTGTTTTCGAGTCGACGCCATAGTGTACACACGCCACGGATACATGAATGCACATGCCGAGTGGTATTGTAACAACGGTGACTCATGTTTTGCTCCTATTACATTTCCGGTGCTCAAATTTGCTCATTCACATCACATGAGCAATATTTTACCGAAAAAAATTAACAAATTAACAAATTATTCTCATACTTAAAAAAATGTTTTGAGTTTCGTCCAGCAAAAATAAATGATCAAAAGAAAATGTGATCTGACGATGAGTGAAAGTTTTCTTCTAAGATATAGATACTGTAGAATGATCATCGTATTTCATGGACGTGTCGAAACGTGACTTTTTAATCTGTAGATGATTATGTAAGGGGACCAGGGGGAAGAGTAAGAGTTTATGGGGGAGGTGAGGATTTTGTTCGATTCTCGTATTTCATGTACATGACTTGTTTGTTTTCGCCTTATTTTATACACATGACTTGTTTTAGGTGGTTTTCGATTGTTTGTGACTGGTTGTAGATGTTTCTGAGGTGGTTGTAGGTGGTTGTTAAATTTTTTGAGGTGGTTGTAGGTGGTTGTAGGTGGTTGTTGGTGGTTGTAGGTGGTTTTAGGTGGATTTAGGTCGTTCCATGTTTTAGTGCGTACGTAACTGGAATCCTACAAGAAACGTGGGTAAACCAAGCAGGTATGCAAACGTGTACGCTTATAATGAAATCCGCAGTCCATATGTACTTCAGCCAACCACCGATAATCGATCTATAATGTACTCTCCGATGCCCGATTATGTTCCAAACATCCTCCGGAAAATCCGGCACGACAGAATCGAGATGCTGTAGTCAAGATTTTTCTTGGCAAGATTAGTGTTGCTGCTCGCCTTATGGCTTCGCAGCAATAAGTCTACTTGGCATCAACCAACAACCCGGAGCTAACACGTAATCCGACACCACATTTGCATCGCTGACAGCAGTCTGGAAGTATTGGATCCCAATAGTAATGGTATTGGCGACGATACTGCTTTTGAGAAGTTCTGAGAATACTATCTGTGTTTCCTGTGAACCACCACTATTCTCCTTATCAACGATAGGAACGTGCGTATTGACTTGAGCTCCAAGAATGCAATACACGAAGGCTTCAATACTACGATTGATCCTAACCAAGTTCTTTAAGCCTAATCCCTTCTCAGCAAAAAATGGTCTACATGGTTTCTCCTCTGGACTACTTACGTAGATAATGGAACCGTGTTTTGGGTGTTCGCTTTTGAACCACCATCCAGAAGGGTATTTCATCCTACGCTTATAAATTCCGAGACCATTACGAGTATATATGTATATTTCCCCAAGACCACCAGACGCGCTCTCCTTATTCCTAAAGTCTGGATTCACTAACTTAAAATCCTTCAAGACTTCCCACGCTTTCTTGTCATACTTATTATTCGCCTGACTAAACGTGGATTCCCTCGGAAGCGTACACCCTAACTCATACAACAACACACGCATCGTAAAAGCCACGTGGAATTGGAAAAACGGAATGTCCTTTATCATGTCAAATCCAAATCCACACCTCTTAGTAGCCGGCAGGTACGAAATGCAGTGTGACGTCTATAACGGTTATTTTATTTACATTTTGAACACGTATCAGTTTCTCTCGTGTTACGTGTACATTTACAGTTCCTAAAACAAACGATAATACATATACAAAATCAGAATAGAAAAAAAGGAAACTACAAAACAAAAAGGCAAAAAAGTACTGGTAAAGAAGCAGAAAAATACTTACAAAACGTGTGTAGCGGTTAACGTTGAAGACTGATTAATGTATTCAAAAAAAAAACGATGTTTAAACCTAACTTAAATTCACGAGGGAATAGAACACAATGAACGAACATTAAACTAAAATCACTCAAACATAACGCACTCAGTAACATTCTCCCCCCAAATAAGAGAGTTAAGAGTAGGTCTCTGTAAGAGTCAAGCAAGGTGGGAAATGAAAATCCCTCACCAACCTTCAAATTTTGTGTGGAAGCAGGCCATTATATAGGATGCATGAAAAAAACAAACATTTGGTCATCAAATATACTGTTGCCATGGAAACGACAAGTTGTTTCTGATACCTTAATTTACAATTTTTAAAGTAAATTAGACCCGTTTGAAGGTAAAATTCAAATACACTTAATATCCCTAAAACGTTCATCACTTATAAAGCATCTCTTCTAGTTTAGAAAAGTACCATTTGCTGTTATTTTATTATTTTGTACATGAAATATTAGTGCCTTCAAGTAACAGGTGTATCATTTGTTTTAGCGTCAAGCTAAAATGACCAAAATGTTTTTTGGTCATTCTCCAAAAGTAGTGCAGTTCTAGCTTAGAAACTTGGTAGGATGTTTCCTAAGACATTGAAGTTACCAAATCATGCAAAATCTCTGCGGGCACAATCTTCGCTTGTCCGTGGTCAGTCAAATCACAAGGCCTAAAATTCAAAATGTCCTAAATATGACTATAACTAAGCTTCGACTATTAGCACGAAAGAGATGCAATAAACTAAATACGTATTAAAAGCCAAAGGATAATACCTAAAAAACACATTTTTACCAAGTAATTAAAGTTATGTATGCAAACACGGCAATCTAATTTTTTTTACAAAGTAAACGTCTTATTCGCAATTTTGGTCATTTTCAACTTACTTTTATCAATTCATCGTGTCTGTAATGCTCAACTTTCCAAATTTTCACAAGGAAATGTGTCTTGGAAACTCAATAAGCATTATTACGGGCTATCTTGGTCATAAAGAGCTGAAATCGAAGTAAATAATAATGTGGTTCTATAAAGGAATTTCAACAGAATGCACAAATCATCGATCAATTCTCGTTCGATAATACAGCATTTATAGTTTCTTAGAGCTTCAAAACTCCTGTATTTTGTGGCAGATTTACCTGTAAGCTATTGTTTAACATGAATGCTGTACTTTTAAAGGTAATACAAATACGAAATCTGCTCATTTTGAGAGTATTTGAAAGGAAAAAGTCCTTGAATTACTTCAGTGTTGTTGTCATTGGTCAACCGCTGACAGGAAGTATGCAAGCTAATTTTACCACAATGAACGAGACATATTTTGTGCACTCCTTTACAATGGATTCATGTTGCTTTGGAAATCCGTGTAAACAACCTAAAAGCGAGAAAAATTCCTCTTAGCGAATTGCAATAGGGATATTTCAAGACACCTGCAAACATACGGCCTTAGTAAATGTACTGACATTGCCAATGAAGCTGATTTATTTACTCTGTCGCGCAGGTAAGTGAAATCATGTTGGACTATTGTTTTATAATTTCAATTTATTTGTGTGCTGCACTTTATCAATCGAACATATTCTTTTTTACAAGTTCGTCATTAAACTAAATAAGTTTAAACATCTTTGTTCTCGAACTAAATAAGTTCGTTTCGATTTTCTATCAGGTTGTGACAACTTTATATCAGTAAGAGTAGTACCGGAAATAAAATTTGAAATTACCATCAAAGGACAAATTCAATACATTTTCAGGCCCACAACAGGGGCAGGGGCCTGGGGGAGGGGGGGGGGGGGGTGGGGGCGGGTCCCCTAATAATAATTTTGGATGTACTGTATATTGAACACTGTTACTAAAACAGTTTTATAAGAATATAGCACCCCCACTAATAGCCTAAAGGTTCAAGTGTATACTAGAAACTACAAGTGACGAAAATACATTGTATAACTAGTATGTATATAAAGGAAAGCATTTACTTTTTTGGATTTATAAAGTTTTAACTGGCAGAAATTATTAAATCTTAGCCTCAAGTTGGTGGGGAATTTTTTATCTTGAGTTAATAACCAAACTTTTTGAACCTTTTACAGTCTCTAATTTTCGACATTCACAAGACGCCACGAGACCAACGATGCACTCGACGTACGGAGCTTTTCTTCTTCCTGAGACCTGAATATTGTGCTCTTCACAGATGTTCTTTAACGTACTTAGTCGCACTGCTGACAGTTCATCAGTCGTGATCTGACACAGATTCATTTCCTGGAAGATAATTGGATGCTTTGGCTTTTGGTCGAGGGAAGCTATGATTTCTTTTTGTAGCTCGAGAAGGCGGTTGCTCTGTACAGCTGATGCGTATTCTGATTCTGTCATCTTTTAACTTTTGGCGGCAAAGCGAGAGAAGTACGAGGAAATCTGTTGAACTGATAGGAACTCATCAATGGAAAACAAGCATTTGTCGTCATCTCCCCGAACTTTCCTCATCTCACTAGCTACTTCCTCTGTGTTGCTCTTGCTTCCCGATTGTTCACCCTGTAAAAACTTTTTTCAAGAAACGATTTCTGTTTTTCACTAAACCTTGATTTCTTTGGGTTTGATTTTAAAGCCCAGCCCATCTTCGAAGAATTTGTGCGCGCGGATTGCTTTATAGTACTGGCCCTTGGATTGAGACTAGGTGGCGCATTGCTCTTGATTTCTTGCAAGTGTTCTGCATAACTTATCTTTGCTTTGTCCTGGAGTGTCAGCTTTTCCAGTGCTCTAGAATGAGTACCATACTCACAGTGTCGTTCCATGGCCGAATATTTAACAAAGGTTTTTGTGCACCCTTCTTCAGGACAGGAAAATATCTTTTGTCTTTGGAAGTCTGTAGCATCTTCACTGCTTTCTTCATTAGAACTTGTATCAGACGCATCTCGTTTGTCATCATCCTTCTCATCTTCTCCACCAACATCTGGAATTCGAAACTCCACCTTTTGTCCTCTTTGAAAGACTGGAGCAAAATCACCAGGGCCAAATGATTCTTCTTCTGCAAACCAGCAAAAATCCTCGCTTCCTGGTACTAAAAAAGAAGCAAATGAATACAGTATAAAGATTAATGAACTTAATTATAATAAATATTCTCATATGCCTGACTCTACCTGTTTTAAAAGCAGTACTCCATGAGAAAAACTTCCCTGAACCAACACCATAGGCTCTGAAAGCTTTGAAACCACGTTAAATGAAAAAAATGCTAAATGAAAAGTTGTTAAGAGTGCTGATGCCCTCTATCTTGGGGCTCTCTTGGTACTTCTTTTGTACCTCCACGACTGCCGCTCTTACTCCTGGAATGCCACCTCTTGACTCTATAGCTTGTTTTAGCTCATTTGGTGTAGTGACAGAATGACCTTCATTGATAAAACTTTTTACTTAGGCTTTTACCTGGGCAGCCTTCCTATTACCCTTTCCCTTTCCACCTTGAGGGTCAGAAAAGTCAGTTTGACTAACTAGAATCCCTGTGCGTTTCGAAATGATATTGCTGGAAAGAATCGTCAATGCCGAGTGATAGCACCCGGCATTGTCTTGTCGGAAGAATGCTGTGGTTATCTCCGGGTGTTGCTTTTTTAAAGAAAGAAGGACGTGCTCCATGATCAAGACAATAGTCTCACTGTCCTGAATGCCAGATTTTAGGATATGAATGAGGGTCTGTGTTTCGATCCTCCCGTTGATCTTTGTATAGATCTGTGCCACGATATGCCTCTTTTTCCAAAGAAATCACTCTGAGCTTCCCTATGCTGTGCGGGTATAAATTTCATTGCAAAGTCTTGAACGATAAAGACTCCTGATGAAGAATCCAAAGAGTCTAATACACTTATTCTAGCACGATCTTGATGGATTGAGCGAAGCTGATGAGCCTTCCAAGCATAGATGGCTTCTTTTGCTTTCTTGAAAAGTAAGATTACTTCATCCCTGTCATCATCACAGGAAAATTCCTTTTTATTTACTTCTTTTTCGATTTCCTCTAACACCTATAAACGTATATATGTGTCAGCTACAAACAAACAACTCAGTAAATGCGTAAGAAATTATCCACTAAGCAATTGTTTTCTTCAAGATGCTTGCTTTTCGGGACCAGTCATTATTTACGGGAAAGTCGGGCGGTGCATTTTGATTTTCACTTGCACAAATTTTCGTGATCCCCCCCCCCCCAATTATACCCTTTGTCTCTCTTAGCCCCATCCTTTGCGGAGCATAAAAAATGCTGCCCCTACTATATTTGCACCAGCCCCCCTCCCTGTAAATAATGGCCGGTCCCTTACAAGTATTTTAAGCGTAAAGCGTTTACCTGATCAAGTCTGATACACCTATCACATGTCTCGTTATGCTTGTCAGTACAAGATGGATCACAGTACTTTGGATTTTCCTCGTCACTCAAGGCAAACTTACAACAGTGATTGGGGATCGAAGACTCAGTGGTCACGTGAACCTAAAAAGAAATATTTCATGTAAATACATGTTTACGAAGACCAGGGCAGATCTAGGGGAGAGTGGAAGGGGTGCGCAACCCTCTTCCAAATGACATGATATCTACTGCGTTATCGGTGCTTGAGTTTGTGATCATAAATAGTGCGCCCCCACCTTCAAGAATCCTGGCTCCGCCCCTGGAAAAACAACTGAAACTAAAACAATAAAAAATATATATAATTTCCACCACTTACCTTGTAGTCTCCTTTTAAGTATTGCTTCCCTTCCTTTCAAGCTTCTTTAATGAAAGTTGACTTGCTTTTGGGAAGTCCAACCACTGAGAGTTTATCAACAACAACATTTAGGTCATCAAAGGCTTTTGTTCCTTCTGCCAAGTAATTATCAAGACCTTGCATACATCGTCTTACTGAAGCCACGCAGCTCTCAGAGACAATTTGTAGTGGAGTACTTTTACCAAGTGGTCTGAAGCCTGTCTCTTGGCAAAATCGGATATACTGGCTCACAAGGCGGGATGGAATGAGCGTCCTGATAACATTTTGTATTTCCAGGCATTCACCGGAAGACAACTTCAGCTTTCTTCTACCAAAGGGAAGGTCTTGTAGAACATGTTGACTTGTAATAAATTCAATGAAGTGCTCAAGCTGAGCAGGGTTTATTCTTTCTCTTACGTTAACGGCCGCATTAGTTATCTCAGTGCCTGCCCCATGTTCCAAACAGTGTCTACGAGCAGCTGTATATCGGTACCTTGAAAGGCCTGGAATGATTTGCTCTAGATCTTGAAACGACAATTTATCAGCCATCAGACTCAGTATCTGAGTGCGAGTGTTCGCATGTGTAGCTTGGTTGTAACTTTCTACCAATGCTGTTAACAAAGAAGAGTCAGAAGTTGCAGGGGCACCGTATTTCTTATTTATGTCTGGCGATTCTTTTAAAGCATTCCACAATAAACCTGCATCATTAGTGGCCACAAGTTCAAGAAGCGCACTGACGACTTCGGCAATCTTTGAGGTATAGAAACGCCTTGTTTTTGACGAAGCATCCACCCAAGCTACTTGCATTCTGTTTCTAAGGGGTTTGTTGCCGTTCAGACTTAGAAGTGAATTGACAGCTTGGAGTTTTTCCTCACGTTCTTCATTGTTATCTACGTCTTGTTCTTGTTCACTGTCTTCCGTGACATCCACATCACCTTCCAAACGCCAAGATAGATCCTGCTTTTTTGGAGTGCTGGTTATTTGACTCGCGCGATGAAGTTTACTTGTGCAACGCAGCTTACTTTCCCGTATTTTATTCTCATTAGAGGGGGCCTGATGATTCAGAAGCAAAAAGCAAACCGTTAAAAGGAAGTTCGTTGCGATACTTTGCAGATGGACAACTAAATACTTTTAGTATTAACGAATAAAGAACATGAGAGCAGACTTTTTGGTAACTTATTCTGATTATTTAGATTTTTACCTTTTTCTCGCTATTTTCAGATTTCAAAATGCTTGCAATAGTTTCCCTGCACTGTCGGCATATCCCTAGAAAAAAACATTGTAAGATATCAAAACAACTGAATGCTCTGGGGTAAGCCTTTGTATATATTTTTTTCTATTGTAAATCAGTAGTCTTCAGTATAAAGTTCGATCATTCTGATATTACGTATTATGCTGTGGGTATTTCAGAATATTTTCAGGTATTCTTTGGTTGCAGCCACGTGACTCAAAATCCCTTGAGATACTTATATATAATGAAACAGTGCAATACAATACGACAATGTTGGTTGATAAATTAAGAGAATTTTAATGAGGATACTTTCAACTTCTGTGAGCAATGTTCTGAACTATTCATCATTCAAAACAAGACCGTGCTCGCGTGTCAATGCCACGAGTATGGTTCGCACTGTGCGTATCTGTCTTTCCCAGGATCCACCCATGTGTGACGCGGCAGGGGGATTGAATTTCCATTCCATCACCCAGTCGGCATCTGCATTTCGGAGCAGATATTCTCTTATTCTTTCTTGATTCATCTCCTTTCAGGCTTCTTTCATTTCTCTCACAGCTCCCACTAAGTTGGTACCTTGATCAGAGCGCATTAACTTGACTAGTCCTCTTCTTGCAATGAAACGTCTTAAGGCATTCAGAAAGGCATCTGTTTCCAAAAAAATAGCTGATTCTAGGTGTATTGCTCTGCTTGCAAGACACGTAAACAATACGCCATATCACTTCAATTCCTTTCTTCCTTCTTTGATTAAACATGGTCCAAAATAATCTACAGCGCAAAATGTAAATGGCGGTGCTGGAGTTAGACGATCTTTAGGTAAATCAGCCATTTTCTGTTTTCCTACTGTTGCGCGTAAACATCTACATGTTACACATCTGGATATGAACCATCTGACCATGGAATTGCCATTAATGATCCAGTACCGGTTTCTAAGCTCATTGAGTGTAATTCCTCTTCCACTGTGCGCTACCTTCTGATGTGCTTGACGAATGATAATTCTGTAATATGTCCTTTCTTGGGCAGGATTATTGGGTGTTTCTGATCCTGGATTAGATCTGGTGATTTGCTCAATCTACCTCCAACGCTCATCAATCCATCAGTATCCAAGAATGGGTCGAGACGGTACAGCGAACTTGATTTCTTGATTTCCGCCTTTTTCTTCTTGAGGAGAGTTCGTTGATCACAGCTTTGACTGTTGCTCTTCTGGTTCAGGTTTTCCAAAGCTGTTATCTCTTCTTGGAAGGCAACTTCTTGCACTATCTTTAGAATAACTGTTTCAGCTTTCTGCAATTCATCAGCAATTCTGTCTCTGATCGTCTGTACTCTGTTCACTGCATATTTGGCACAGCTCGGTGACGAAACAGCTCCAAAGAGATGTACATTCATTTGATACTCTTCAGGGTCACAGGACATATCGCCATCGGTCCACCATAGAAAACGTAGAAAGTTGCGATGGTGTTCTGTTACTCGAACTTGGTGAAACATGGAATCTATATCACCCATGAAAGCCACTGGTTTTTGTCTGAATCTTGTAAGTACACCAACCAAAGTTTTCGTTAAGTCAGGACCTTGTAGAAGTCTGTCGTTGAGAGATACTCTGTTGAACTTTCCGCAAAGTTGAAAACAACACAGATTTTGTCTGGCTTGTGAGGGTGGTACACGCCGTGATGCGGAATATACCATGTCTTTCCTGGTGGTGGTGACATCAGATGTGGTGGTACTTTCCATGCATAGTCTTTGTCAATGATGTTTTTCATGAAATTGTTGTAATCTTGGCATAACTTGTCATCATTAAGGAGTTTCTTCTTTAACCACTTAGCTTTCTGGACGACTTGATTCTTGTTATGGGGCATGTGAACATCATCATCTCGAAACGGTAATGGCATCTCGTAATGACCATTAACATGAGTCAATCCTTGTTGAATTCTCTTTAGAAACAGATTATCTTCGATGGAGAACTTGCGATGATTGCCAAGTACTGATTCACTGAATTCAAGGTCTAACAACTTATTCAGTCTCTCTGGTGTTACGATCTCTTTAACCCTATTCTCTACCTTGAAATGATGTTCCAGGGGCTTATTAGAGCATACTTCTTGAGCGATTATTCTGTTATTAAAACAACCATGTGACGTCAGATAACGATTACTTGACATGTACAAAGGTCCAATCACTGTCCATCCTGCAAATGTTAACACAGCATATGGTCCACCATCCTTACTTGCAACAAAGTCTTTGGGTCAATGGCTTTCGGACAGTTCGTACCAATGAGTAGACTGACCTTTAGTCCTTGCACTAAAGATGGCATCTTGTCAGCGACAGATTTAAGATGTTGCCATTTACCAACAAGTTCTGGATGAGGAATTTCTTCTGCTGATGCTGGTATCTCATCTCTAGTATACGTCTTGGGAAGTTCTATGCAGTTATTTCCATTAACGTCAGAAACAACGAGACCCATTACCACTTTCGTGTCTTGTACCTTTGATCCATTTATAGTTCTGATAGTAATCTTTGTGTTCGTACCTTCAAGGTTGAGCTTCTTCAATGTTTCGTTCGTTGTGAAGGTTCCAGTACTACAGTTATCTTACATGGCGTAGGTTATGATCTCAGCTTGATTCTTGGCTCGTGGTTTCACTGGGACAATAGGCATAGACTTTATATCTGTATCTTGGTTGATCTTGTTATCGTGGTGACCATTTTTCTTGCTTGGGATACACTTGCTCTTGTTTACTTCTATTGCAACGATTCTTGAGCTTGATTCTTGAGATTCACTTTGCTTGCTGTCTTCATCTTTTGTTTTCATCGCTTCCGCGCCATCACTGGTCTTCGATTGACGAAAGTTGTAATCATGCAATCCTGTAGGGTGACAGCCAAGGCATACCTTACATTGTCGTTTCTGTGTGCATCCACGAGACCTGTGTCCAGTCTTATAACAGGCATAACAAAGTCTTTGTTCAAAGAGAAATTTTCGTCTTTCTGTTAGAGTTTTCTTCATATAGTCTTTGCAGTCATCAAGGTCATGTGTTCCACCACAGAGATAGCATACGTCCTTGCGTTGATTTTGTTCATTACTAGTGCGATTGACTCCTGTGATAACATGACTTGTAACTTTCTGGGTCGTCCTGGCTCTAAACTGCAATAACGGCTTAGGCTTGACTATATCTGGACCAACCTTTTCCAAAGCTTCTCTTGAAAATACTGGATCAGTCGCAACTTTTACCTCATGTTCCACAAAATTAGCAAACGACTTAAATCCTGGTAAACCTTTTTTAGATTCTCTCATTTTCATAACTTCTCTTCTCCATCGATCCTGTAGGCTGTAAGGCAACTTCTTAACCAGATTCTGTAGATTCTGAGTATGATCCAATATACTCAAATAGGAAAGGGATTCCATTGCACTAACACACTGCTTCAGGGAGATTGAAAGGCGTTCTAATGAGACATCATCAGCAGGCTTCAGCACTGGCCATTCTTTAATCTTCTTGATATAAGCATTGGAAATCTTGTACGGGTCTCCATACCTGTCTTCCAACAGATCCTTGGCTTCCACATATCCTACGTCGGCTTCTTTGTGTAGGCATCCTTTAATAAGATCTTTGGCTTCTCCTTCCAAGTACGGTTCTAGATATTGCAAGCAGACTTCGCTTGACTGTGATCTCGATTCAATTTGGGATTCAAAGCTCCTGATGAATGTCTTGTAGTCCAATGGGTCGTTACTAAACTTTAATAAGTGGAGTGCTGGCATAAGACTCTGCTGTTGCTGCTTGGCCAAGATCTCAGTTAACTGATTCTGTCTGTTTAGAAACTGAAGAATGGGTTCACTATCCAACTGTACCTTGTTAACTTCCACTTCACTCCTTTTTAGATTTGCTATTGGCTTGTCGTCAGCCTGTCTTTTCTGCTGCTTCAGAAGAGGAATATTCTTTTCATCTTCATCTAAATCTAGCGATGGAGGTGGTTCGAGCTTCAAAGGTGGTTGAGGATGTAGAGGTGTGTTTTCTGAACTCAAGTCTTCAGCAAAACGTTGACGATTCAGCTCTTCAAACTCTTTAAAGGCCTCTTCTCTTGCTTGTGCTACTACCATTTTTTCTTGTAGACTTAATCTTTCAATCTCGTTTTGGATGGCTTGTTTTCTTACTAATATTTCGGATTTGGCCTTCAACTCTGCTATCTTCGCTCTTTCTTGTGCTCTGGTTGAATCTGAAGAACGATTGGACTTCCTAGAACTATGCTTCGAGGATCCTCTGGTTAAATTTGATTGACTTTCTAGTCGTTCTTCGATCTTGCTCTTTGCTATAACGATGAAATCTTGAATTCCATCTACAAAATTCGTCAATTCTTCATTCCTTGCATCGTACCAATCTTGTGTAAATATTTTGTCTTCGCTTGTTAACAATGGAATCCAGGCAAGAAAGGTTGTCTTGAATTCTTGTTGCAGCGTTTCAAGGTTTTCCACTTCTTCTTGAACGTAGTGGACATTGTCAATGGACGAAGTGAGCGATTTCAAATACTTCTTAAACTTCTTGATCTTCTTTTCTGTCGATAAGCATTCAGTTTTCCTTCTTTCGGTTTCATAAGCTTTTCCTTTTTCCGTTAGGCAAGGGATTCTACGTTGAGTGGTTTCCTCCTCGTGGTCTGTCATTTCTACTGATTCAACACGTTTTGAACGAATGTGACGGCTATAACGGTTATTTTATATACATATTGAACGCGTATCGGTTTCTCTCGTTTAATGTGTACATTTACAGTTCCTAAAACAAACGATAATACATATACAAAATCAGAATAGAAAAAAAGGAAACTACAAAACAAAAAGGCAAAAACGTACAGGTAAAGAAGCAGAAAAATACTTACAAAACGTGTGTAGCAGTTAACGTTGAAGACTGATTAATGTATTTAAAAAAAACGATGTTTAAACCTAACTTAAATTCACGAGGGAATAGAACACAATGAACGAACATTAAACTAAAATCACTCAAACATAACGCACGCAGTAACATGCAGAATTGAAAATGCAGAACGGAAAATGCAGAATTAAAAATGCAGAACGGAAAATGCAGAATTGAAAATGCAGAACGGAAAATGCAGAATTGAAAATGCAGAACGGAACATTTTTCACATTGATATAAATGTTTACGACTTCGGTTGGTTAGATTCAGGCAATCTTTTAATTCCTAAGAATGGGTTTTGGTTGTGAGATTTGTGTGACCAGACATTCCTGAGTTCATTTGACCTTCAAGGTCATTTTATTGGACATATAACAATTACCATGTCGATGTATAGGACTGTTATTACCACTGAAAATATGTACACAGTCTGTCATCATTTCCTAAAGAATTTACCTCCGCATACTCATCCATACTCTGCAGTTTAAACGTTTATTTTCTACTTCTACTGGGTAAAAAAAATCATGATTATAGCTTATGCGGTGACGGCTTTTGATGTTCTGGCAACGGATCTGGTTTATATTGTTTGATTTGTCATTGTGATCAAGTTGCTGTGTGAGCTGCATGTGCTATTTGTAAAGGAATTCTCAAGGTATAAAAATTTAATTGCAATCATAATTAAAAAATGCAAGTTTTCCTTTGCATCATAATATTTATCAAAAATTGTTTTGCTAAAAAGAAGTTTAAGTAACATAAACCGCCCGAGACCATCATCCAAATCCGCTAAACATATGGCAAAAATACATGTACAAAAGATCAAAATATTACTTTACTATGATGCTTTGTACATTGCTCTCCCTAAAAATCGCCTATACCTATGCAAGATAGAAAAATCGAAAATTTTCAAACTCTGTCATATGAAAGGTCTTCGAAAGCTAGTTCTTAAAATCTAATTCTCAGTTGATTCCGATCTTTATTTATTTTTTTACGGCATTTTTTCTATTTATGCCCCAAACACCCGGGAAAACGACTTCAAATTAAGGGATATTTCGACGGCTCGCATGGAAATAAAATAAAAGCATGATTTATAAAACTGAGGACATAGCTAAAAAGAACTGTCTTTGGCCTATCATTTACCGTTTTTAGATTCACAATAGGTTAAAACCAAAATATTTGCACGATTTATCATCATCACCTGTGTTGACGGTATTTAGTCACGCAAAAATATAGGCAAGTTTCAGAAGTCAAAATTGCAACTTGGTACATGGCTTTGACATAAATAACTCCACTCTGAAGATCAAACATCATCTAGTCTGTGATTTTCTAAAATAAAATTTTTGGGTAAATAAAAAGACGATTTTTGGGAGACCCAAACGTGCAAGGTATTTTCAGCAAAATTCATGCCCTCTTGACCCCGGCTTGTGCAACGTCAGTCGTAAACAAGACTCCTATATTTCGATTTGCATGGGTTAAGCTTGCCGTAAGTATCAAATTGTGGTCTTTTAAGAAAGATAAGATATTGCAAGAATCGCAGTTGCGGAAGTTAAATTAACCTGAATTTTTTTTGTGATCGAACATACAATTTCTATTAGCTTTGCTAAATATAGAAAATAGCAATAACCAAACGACAAAAGGCTGATTGTCTTCAGTAGTCTTTAGTGACCCTGGAATGGGGGGCTTGAAATAAATGATAATTGAATACATATTTACATTTAAATATTTTCAGTTACAGTGTAGGGGGTCCTAAAAATTGCTTTCATTGAAGGGGCACAGTAAAATTTAACCCCAATAGTGCAACATTGTCTTGACTGGACAGGCAGGATTTGATTTTAGTAGGATCAATATATAACAGGACCAGGGTTTCTCTCCACATGTTTACACAAGTTAAATAGACAGTGATTCACCCTGTGAGTGAGGTTCTTATAAACAGCTCCTACTTAGTTTGCCGAAGATTACGGACTTGTTCATTGAATGTCAATAATTTGATGTATACTGTTCAAAAACTGACAATCTGATACTGGTTGGGTTTCCTGTGTTGAATTGATTACCGCCGGTCCCGGGTGGAAGTGTTTATCACTGGCAGGCCCGTAACCAGGGGGGAGCACAGGGTGCACGTGCACCCCCCCATCAGACCAAAAGGTCCGCTTTTTATCAACATTTGTTTGTTAAAGTTAATAAAGTTCATTATTATTATTGCTTGAAAATAATAAAAAAATTCAGATTTAATGTAAATCAAAAAATTAAACCACTATTTTCACTGCTAAAAAACCACGCGAAAGGGTAAAATATGCGATCCATAAGCCTCACTCCCCAAGGGAACGCGTGTTTATACAACCACGCATCGTCACGGACTCTTGAAAACATATTTAAGTCAAAGATTACTCAACTTCGGGGCTTTTTGGACGAGAACTGGACAGGTCGACGCGTTGAAGTCTTTTTCCTCTTGTAAACCTATACGTCGCCGAAGCACATGGCAGCTGCTCCACAAAACCCGGACCCCCAGGCTTTGGCTGACCTCCAAGCCCAACGACAGCTACAGCAGAACGCAAACCCGCAAGCTCCTATACTACAACAGGACGGTAATGCCCCGGCACAACAACAACAGGGAGTCGACCAGCCACAGGGCGAAGCAAACGGCCAGAACGAGGTAATAAAACAGTTCTTTTTTACATAGTTCAATGTGTCCCGTGATATCCCGCCTACTCCTACCGTTTGGGTCTTTCTTTGCCTGTTATATGCGGTAGTTTTTTCATGTTAGTTGCACCATTCGTGGAATTATTTGTTGTATACATGTCTTTCGGTTTCGTTCGTAGTTGTCCGTTACATGTGTTCGCAGTTCGTGTCGTACGTCTTACATGCATGTTCCATTTGCACGGCCACATGGTTTGGGCACAGTCGGTCGTATTAAACGTAATCGTGTTAATTGTAGGCATAATTCATAGACGTAAATATCGTTCATCCGCTAGCTTATAAACGTTTTTAATGTTCTCTTTTCACACCCGGCTTAGGAGTACACCCGCATAGTTACAACGTGCAAGCTGCGTGTCTACAAATTTGACATCAAAATTGACACCTATACCACTATAACCATAGGAAATAATTGGCTTCACAAATTTATGTTTGCATGTCTTAAAATAGTAACAGCCGTGTGTCGGCAAATTTGTCAAAAAACCTTATATCACCGGAAAGTGCATAAACTACTAGAGCCGTGTGTTGGCAGAATTTGGCTTTTCAATATTTGGACTTTCACGTCTTTAGAGGAGTAAGAACCGTGTGTCGGCAGGACAGCCGTGTGTCGGCAAATTTGGCAGAAAATCTTATATCACCGGAAAGTGTATAAACTACTAGAGCCGTGTGTCGGCAGAATTTGGCTTTTCAATATTAGGACATGCACGTCTCTAGAGGGGTAAGAACCGTGCGTCGGCAGGACAGCCGTGTATCCGCAAGTTTAGTGGAAATAGACATATGATAGCCGTGCGTTGGCAAGTTGGGTATTAACACCGGAAAGTACACAAATTACAGTAATCGTGTGTCGGAAAGTGAGTGAGTAGCCGTGAGTCGACTAAGCAAATTAAGTTGGGCTGCATTTATCACTATATAGTCGGGTGGGGCACAATAGCCGCATGGGATTTGCAACACGCCAACACTCTATAGCGGCCCAATTAACGATGGGTCATTTTTTCAGAGTGTTCATCGCGCAGAATGAGGGGTCAAAAAGGTTCTTGCATCTTATTAAGGGATTGAAATGCAATGAACCAACGCGAAGTTAATGAGTGGCGGGAGATTGAAATACGGAGAAAATGGCTGAAACTCTGTTACCAGTGCATCTTCAACGCGGTTTTTAGCAAATTTAAAACATACATACGGCTATCACATAGAGCTTTCTATTTTGTCTAACTCTAAAAAAAAAAAAAAAAAAAAAAAAGGAAGAAAAACCTACTATTTTGGCAAGGACAATCTTTGGGAATTTTAAGTGTATTTTGTGGAAAAAACCAAAATCTCTAATATTCATGGCTCTGTATCTCTTAAATTTAAAGGCGCGACGAAAACATACACTCGGTTTCTTGTAGGTCTTGAAATGTACTTTAAAATCTCGATTTGACAATCTATTTGTAGATGGAAGACATCAGACAAGAATTAGCCCAGCTACGGCAATCGCAGGAGACAGGCTCGACAGCAACGGCGCTGCGAAACGTGAGGCAACTGCTGGCGCGTCCAACTGCACTTTTCGACCCCCACGTGGCGATTGCAGCCCTAGAGCATCTGGTGGACACCGCCAGGGAAAATGGGGCCGAGAAGGCCGCCAGATACTCCATCATCTTGCGTCAAACTCGCCCACTGGCAGACAGTCCTTTGTTGCAGTCCCTTCTACTGAAGTTGGTTGGCACAAAGGAAGAAGTCCAAATAGCGAAGGAAATTCAGAAGACCCTAAAGACGCAGTCATTCTCGCGGCCAATGCCCTACCCCCAACCCACAGCCGCCCCACTGTTTCAGTATCAGCCACGTACGTTCAATGGCGCTTGTTACAACTGCGGTCGTAGAGGCCACATGGCGAGAGAGTGCATGGAAAACGCCAGACCCCGCCCTCGAGGAAGGGGACTCGCCAGACGCTAACCACACCATCCCCTAAGAGCACACTGTAAACGCTAAGGAATCATGGCACGGAAAGGACAATTATTTAATATTGTGATAGTCTATTTTGTTCAATAAAACCAGCAAAACTAATTGCACAGCAACTAAAATCGTGCCTCATCACTATCCAACGCCCCATATGACCAACTCTTGGATCAACTATCACGATGCTTTCATAGCACTATATAATTTGACGATAAACTTTAAATTCCTTAGGACTGGATTCCCTGTGAAGCCGTAATCACGTGACATCAATTCGAGTTCCTAAAAATATTTTGATTATCTTCGAAGCAGTTTTCAGTAGTTAGTTTTTACTCTAGTAAACGCAGAATTGTATCTGGTAAGATGGTCTATCGAGCTCTATTTTCCTTCCATCTTCTGTTTTTTCTTGTTATTTGTTTGTTTCTGCCGAGTTCTGAATAGAATTCTTTCTAAAATTGATCAGCGTTTATGACTTCGATGGCTTCCATGGAGTCAAACCCCTGCTTTCAACCCTCAATGAAGTCCTTAAAGTTATTTTAAGAAATATTCCGGGAAAGATCGAATAACAAATGGAAACGGCTTAGGGATGCCTATATAGCTATGTTCCATCACAGGATCATGTAGGTGTGGTTTTGCGCATGCTCATGATCTTAAGCTAGCCCCAGATATTAGCATCCCACATTGGAATTTGTGACTTTAGATCCTCAAATAAACATGGCATCAGTTCCACATAATATTAATACATTCCCATTTGGAAAAGAAGTTCGGTCAAGTTTCGGAAGCAGCTAAAACTTCGTAGTATGTAGTCGGAAGATCTTCGGACGTCGAGCAATAATCGTTTAAATATCGATCTGCTAACACCATAGTGGCTCCATAGTGGGCTAGTGATCCAGTCAGTGACACATTTGAATATTCAGACCCCTCTCTATAACTCATTCCTACGCTTCACGTATCCACGGATTAAAATGGGGTTTTCAAGTACAGTTCCGGCGCTTTACGAATTCGGAGTGAAGGCACGACATCCGCGACAAATACGTTAGACTTTACTGGTCCTGCATAGTAGAGTTTTCCGTTTATGCCAATTTAGTTTTCACTATGACCATAGGATTCCCTTTTACGGATTTATCTCCCTCGCCACATCTCGATAATTTTAGACGTTTATCAGCTTAAATCACATATCCGGGCAATACAGTAATTATCAGATAAAACTAGCCATTCCTAGCGATTAGGGATTTTTCACACACCTATGATTCAATTCATATGGACTTTATGTCATAGTCATAAACACCAATTTAGAACAACAAAAACTGATTTTACCATCAGGCATTCTAAATTAGACACTGGGTTCTCTGGTCCACTAGAACCATACCGAAGTTTAGACCAATCGTACGCGCATAAATAACAATTTTACGCTGTAGGGGATCTCTCAACAGCTAATAACAATAAAAAATACGTATAGGGACAGAGGAAATAATTAGAAAGTTACTACGTTCCGATTGTCAGCCTGACCCAATATCAAGGGAAGCTCGCTTTGATTAAAAGTGAGGGCAAGGACAAGCACTAGGTAATACAAGTAACTAGGTTATTCTTCCCTTTACTGCCAAAATCGTGACCAGAAGGGTAAACTCAACTTCAACCCTATAACTTGCCTTCGGGGGGGTTCCTGGTCCGGTTTTGTTAGTGGGGGCCTTCCCATCATTCCACGCGAAAGACCTAACGGTGGTTTCCTGGCACTCTTTCTTCCAGATCACCGCCAAGGAGTTCTCAGAATTTTGCAGCAGTAAGCACCGTAATAGAGAAATAAACTGGTGTGACTGGGAAGGCAACCCCACTAGCTGGACCGGACCACTCCCCTCTATCGAGATAGTGTCAGGGGGAAAAGCCTTTGCTTCCCCGCGTATGCTTAGATTTCGGGACCCAGGCCACTTCACAGCAGGCAATCTCACGCCAAACACACACGCGTGGGCGGAAATACTTACAGATTACCCAAAAAAACGAAAAAACGAAATTTTCTCGTACATCTCCCGGGGCGTGGAAATAGCAGAGTTTTTTGTGCCTTTTAAGGGAACCTTCGAAGGAAAGGTATACAATGACGACCTTCCTCCGCCCAGCAGTTTTCCCAATTCCCGTTCATGCGAGACGTTCCAAGGTTTCATTTCTAAGACCATCATGGAGAGAGTCGCCAACGGATCGCTTAACGTAGTAGGAAAGGTTGGGATCTGCAACCCGCCGTATTTGGTGATGCCAATCACAGTCGAACCGTCCAAGCCGCGCATGTGCCACGACGAGCGCTTCCTTAATTGCTGGACAAAAGATTGCCCGTTTAAACTGGATTATCTCACAGACCTCACTCGTTATGTCCACAAAGGCCACTTCCAAACGACGTTTGATGACAAAAGCGGTTACGACCACGTTCGCCTCCACCCATCTAGCTCCAAGTTCTTTGGGTTGAAATGGCTGGTATGGTATTTCACCTACGCCACCCTCCCATTCGGATGGAAAGCCAGCGCCTATGTATACCACAGTATCGGCCTCGCAGCGACAAATCACATACGATCTTTGGGCGTACCATGCTCGCAGTACATAGACGACCGGCATGTAGGTCAGCTACGACTACCGAACGACTCCGCCATTAAGAAGTACACAAATGCTGAGCTGGCAGAAATGGCCGCCTTCATCGTTTGTTCGACTCTCGTATTACTAGGGTATTTCATAGGCCTCAAAAAGAGCTCATTCACACCTAACACCAACGTTCGTTTCTTGGGCTACCTATGTGATTCTCAGCGTCAGGCGTTCATCCTACCCCAAGACAAGCGCCAAAAGTTCGCTACCCTGAGAGAAGCCATCCTGGAAAACAATACTGTCTCTCTCAGAAACCTACAGAAATTCTCCGGAAAGACTACATCATTCGCCCTGCTTGTGCCAGCAGCAAAACTCTACAGCAATGTAGTCTATCATTCAATCTCCAAAGCAACAAAATCCACAGCCACGGACAAAATCAAGCTTTCACAACCACTTCGGGAGGAAATCACATACTGGCGTTTTTTAGACACATGGGACGAATGCTTGCCCTGGAGGTCAGAATTCCATTATCAAGCCCAGTCCTTCTCAGACGCATCAAACTCGGGTTGGGGCGGGCAGCTTCTGCAGGATGGTAAAACTATTGTGGAAACGCGAGGTTATTAGGACACCCAAGAGCGCAACCTTCCCATCACCGCCAAAGAGACCTTGGCTCTCCTGTATACCCTGCAAAACCTCGCGGACGGCCTTCTCAACGCCAGGATCGACGTTTTCGTAGACAGCAAAGTGTTAGTAGCAAGCTGGGAAAGGCAAGTATCAAAGTCGCCCATCATCTCGACCACCCTAAAGTCTTTGTTAAAAGTAAAACCTAAACAAGCCGTCCCACTGTTCTTCGTCAAGCTTGCCAAACTATGCACCTACTTAAGATCACGGTTATTTTCACCCGATTGCTCACCAAGCCAAAGATACATACTCGCCAGAGACTTGGCCTTTTTCTGTTTGGATTTCTACGCCGGGGACAGAGCCTCAGACCTGGGCAGAGTCCATACAAAAGAAATCGCTTGCCCACTCGAGAGAGATATCCTCCTTTTTAGACACACATTCGGGAAAACACTACGTGGGGGATCTACCAACACATTCATGGTCAAGAGATGTCAGGACATGCACATCTGTCCGGTCGCTAACCTGGAACTATACATCAAATTATGTGACCTGATGACTGTAAATTTAAGAGATGGCTATTTTTTCCGCACGCTCAATAGCGCGGGAAAAGTATCTACCTCACCATTCACCGGATCAGCAGTGGCAAATCGGTTATCGCCCCACCTCACCAACGCGGGCATCAACGAGGGCGAATCAATGCACAGTTTCCGAAGTGGGTGCTCAATTACTCTTTCGCTACTCGGCGTCTCCCCGGAAGACGTGGCAAGACACGTCGGCTGGAAGTCCCTAGACACTTTCGAATACTACTCGCAGACGCGTAAAGTAATGAAAGCCAAAAGAGTAGCCGCAACCCTCGCTAGCAGCACAGCAACATACTCGAAGGAACCCGAGGCGGCTGCAGCTTGCAAATTATTTAGAGCCAAAAATTATATCGAAAATTTTGTACACGCATTCCCCTAATCTCGATTAAACGCGTAAAGGAAGGGTTCTCGGAATAGTTTTCTGAGTTTCGGGAGGATATACCGTCTTCGCACCCCAAGGAGCGCCCCAACACCCTTCATTAAGCCTTCACGGAGGAGTAAAGGTAGCGGTAGCTAATCAGCGATTAAGGCGGAGGCCCACGTATCAGTCACCCATAACTTAATCGCACCGAGACAATGAGCGTGGGAGTTTAGCAGTGAAAATGGGTTACTATTTTCACTGCTAAAAAACCACGCGAAAGGGTAAAATATGCGATCCATAAGCCTCACTCCCCAAGGGAACGCGTGTTTATACAACCACGCATCGTCACGGACTCTTGAAAACATATTTAAGTCAAAGATTACTCAACTTCGGGGCTTTTTGGACGAGAAATGGACAGGACGCGTTGAAGTCTTTTCCGACCCACCGACCTCCCCTTCGGCGACGTCAACGATCACTAACAATGTAACGCTTAAATCCTCGCTCACGGCCTCGGCCCACGTATCAGTCACCCATAACTTAATCGCACCGAGACAATGAGCGTGGGAGTTTAGCAGTGAAAATGGGTTACTATCATTTCCCTGTTTTCTCCATTTGTTTCTTTTTTTCAATAATATGTTGGGTTACCTGTGGTACACTACACTTAGGTCCATTTTTACTTGATGTGCACCCCCCCCCCCCCCCCATCCTCCCGGTAAATGTCCTGACTGGGATGGTGAATTGATCGATTTTTATTTCTTTGGGGCTGTAAGGTGAGTTAATTTTAAGACTACTGAAGACAATCAGCCTTTTGTTGTTTGGTTATTGCTATTTTCTATATTTAAGTTAATTTAACTTCGGCAACTGAGATTCTTGCTGCAAGATAAACTTCTAAAATCTTTACATTGCCAAATAAAACTGGACAAATGGTCAAGTTTGTACACTTTTTGTACTTTTTTTTGACAACGATTTGATAATTACGGCAAGCTTAACCCCTGCAAATCGTAATATAGGAGTCTTGTTTACGACTGATGTTACACAAGCTGGGGTCAAGAGGGCATGAATTTTGCTGAAAATACCTTGCACGTTTGGGTCTCCCAAAAATTTTATTTTAGAAAATCGCAGACTAGATGATGTTTGATCTTCAGAGTGGAGTTATTCATGTCAAAGCCATGTACCAAGTTGCAATTTTGACTTCTGAAACTTGCTTATATTTTTGCGTGACTAAATACCGTCAACACAGGTGATGATGATAAATCGTGCAAATTGTGAATCTAAAAACGGTAAATGATAGGCCAAAGACAGTTCTTTTTAGCTATGTCCTCAGTTTTATAAATCATGCTTTTATATTTCCATGCGAGCCGTCAAAATATCCCTTAATTTGAAGTTGTTTTCCTGGGTGTCTGGGGCATAAATAGAAAAAATGCCGTAAAAAAATAAATAAAGATCGGAATCAACTGAGAATTAGATTTTTAGAACTAGCTTTCGAAGACCTTTCATATTTCGATTTTTCTATCTTGCATAGGTATAGGCGATTTTTAGGGAGAGACCCTCTTAACTGCTGATTTGACTGAAGAATACATGCTAATTAGGATGGTCATGAATTTTCTACTGCAACTATACTCAATAAGTTTATAAAATAATCCTTCTCTCCAGACACTATCATAAGCTTTCCTAAAATCAACGAAGCATATAAACAAGGGCTTACGACGGAATTTGTAGTAGTCAATTAATGTTTTCAAAACTAGAATATGATCAGATGTCCGGAAACCGTTCCTAAAACCAATTTGACAATCATTCAAAATGTTGTTAGTTTTTAAAAAGAGATTTAAACGTGAGTTCAAATAAGACTAAAGAATTTTCCTAAACAGCTACTAATGCAAATACCTCTGTAGTTGCCAGGGTCACTTTTGCTTCCCGTCTTATGTATTGGCACAATCAATCCCTCAGACCAGGAGCATGGAAAAACACCTTTTAAAAGTATAGCATTAAAAAGCTTCACATAATATGGAGCTAGACTAGAGAGAGAAGCTTTGATAATTTCATTTGTAAATGAATCTCCTGCACTTGCTTTTTTATGTTTCAGATTTTTTGATAATTCGAAAATTTCTTCCATAGTAATAGGGTTGTCAAGAGTGCTACCACTTTTAGCTGCCCAAAGATGAAAGTCTTTCACAATAAAAGCTTCATTACTAACATCTTCAGAAATAAAGTTAGCTTTATTGAGATCACGAAAGTAACTAAACCATTCTGGAGGTGATACATTACCAATACGACTTTCAGATCGATTTGACCTTATAGAATTAACGAGATTCCAAAAGTCCTTTGGATTTTTTTCTGCCATAACTTTATCTAGAAGTTTGCTATGAAATTGACGTTTTAGTTTTTTTCACCAACCATACTCCTTTAATTTTGCAAAGAAACTGTGTCTCAGGAAAGGATTATTAGGTTGACTCGATGGTAATTTACCTAGTTTTTGTATTTCCTTTTTAAGACAATGACAATCTTTTGTAAACCATTGTTGTTTTTGCAATGTGTTTGTCTTCATTTTCTTTCTCTTTGTACAAGTTTTGGGGAATATAGACTCTGCCGTCCCCATTACAATACCGGTGAAATCATTAACTAAACTGTCGATATCTATATCATTTTTTGAGAATACATCATTCAGTTCGGAAAGAATATTTTCGCTACTTAAAGCATCATGTAAAGTTTCACGAAGATCATCATTCCACCGCAGTGACCTAGGATGATCAGTTAACTGGATTGTATCATCGATTGTTTGCGGAGGTGGAATGTTAAGAACAAACAACAGATACGAATGATGGGAAAGATCCGTAATAGCAGAAACCGAGAAGTAACATACTAACGAAAAAATACTTTGAGATAATATGACATAATCTACAACACTCGAACCATTGTACATATGACAAGTAAACTGACCTATAAAGTCACCTTTTGATTTACCATAAGTGTTTACACACACATCTCTAGAGATCCTTTTATCGAAATTGAGAGATGGGCGATTAATAATAGGGAATTGACAATCCAAATCTTCAGTAAAATCAGCCAGATTTCCCATACGAGCATAAAAATCACCACATAATACAATTTCTCCTAACCTCGCAAATTTATAAATTTTTTCCTGGAGAGCTTCAAAGTGATCATGATTTAATCTCCTTTCTCGTGACGAATTTTTAGCAGGAATATATACCGAACATACAAAGATATCTGATGTAAGATTGAAAAAGGCTTTATCTAGTTTCAACCAAACATAATTTTCACAGCTATCGACGGCAAAAAATTTAACACCTTTACGAAGGGAAGATTTTACTAAACAGAGATTCGACCTGAATTTCTTAACGCATTTTTCGGTAATTTTCTACATTGTGAGAAACAATAATAGCCATCAATGTTCAGATCACTTTTATCAAAAGGAAGCCATGTTTCTACTAACGAAATAAAGTCATACTGATTTTTATAGATAAGAAATCAGAATCGTTAATTTTCCCTTGGATACCTTCAATATTCCAAGAGCAAAATTTTAGCGAATTGTTTAGGAAACTCATCAAAGAAATGGAAATCGAATTGATAGTCGAACTAACTCGTACAGTCTAACACAAAAAATATATATATATAAAATAATGTAAAGAAAAGCAAAAATAATAGCAGAAGCAATACATGAAAAAGAAAAGACACAAAGAAATATATAAAGGAAAACATAAATAATAATAATACTGGTAATGACAAAATTAGAGTAAAGTACACATATACACAAGAAAAAAGACTACTTATTGTACTCAACCTTGAGTATATGAAACGACAGTCCTCATCACCGGACACAAGTCTACAAGCAGGTGCGTTTGAAATAGTAGGAGCAAGTGTTATCCAGAATGATGAAGTGGCTGAAACAGATGAGCATGACGACGAGCTGTTGGAGCTTCGTGCGTATAGACCTAAGGAAACACCTAAGGATGTACAGTTTGGTAAAGATTTACCCATAGCAGTGGAACAACAGCTCAGAGACCTCGTTTACAAATACTCAGTGGTGTTCACTGACAAACCAGGAACTTGTGACCTTGTAGAGCACCACATTAACTTGATGAGTGATGTTCCGGTGAGATCCAAACCGTATCCAATTCCTTATCACGTGCGAGAGTCACTAAAGAAAGACATAGAAGAGATGTTGGAACTGGGCGTAATAAGAGAATCAGACTCAGCCTATGCTTCCCCAGTTGTCATCGTACAAAAGAAAGATGGAACCAATCGTATATGCATTGATTACGGAAAGCTTAACAAGATAACCATATTTGATCCAGTACCTATGGTTACAGTGGAAGACCTGTTAAGTAAACTCAGTCAAGACAAGTGTTTCTCAAAGATTGATCTCAGTAAGGGTTATTGGCAAATCCCTGTGGCCATACAAGATATTCCCAAGACAGCTTTCGTAACACCTGATGGAACTTATGAATTCCTGAAGATGCCATTTGGTATGGTTAATGCAGCGGCAAAACTGATGAGAGCTATGCGTAAGTTGCTGGCAGGTATGAACAGTGTTGACAATTATATTGATGATATTCTTGTACATACTACTTCTTGGAGTGAACACACTAATGTTCTTGAAGAGCTTTTTCAGAGGATGGCAAGTGTAACCAGTACAGCAAGACCTACAAAGAACCCTGCTCGGAAGTTCTACTATTGAGTTCTTGGGTCAAAACATCTCAGTTGGAGAAGTCAGCATTCATGCAGAGAGGATAAATAAAGTCAAACAAGCTTCACGACCAAAGACAAAGAAACAGCTCAGATCATTCCTAGGGCTTACTGGTTATTATCGCAACTACATTCCTAACTATGCAGCCATTGCCGTTCCTCTAACAGATTTAACAAAGAAGGGACAACCAAACCACATTAGCTGGGGAGAACCACAAGAGAAAGCCTACAACACGTTAAAGCAAATGCTTGTCAGGAAACCAATCCTAAAGTTACCAGATTTGCAAAAGCCATTCATCTTACATACAGACGCTTCAGATTATGGAGTTGGAGCAGTTCTAATGCGAGAGCAAGATGGTCAGTTATTTCCAGTCAGTTACGCAAGCAAGAAATTGTTTGAAAGAAAGCGATCATATGCTACCGTTGAGAAAGAATGTCTGGCTGTGATCTGGGCAGTTAAGAAGTTCATGGTTTACCTGTATGGGAAAGAATTTATTCTTCAGACAGATCATCAACCACTGATGTACTTAAACAAGTCCAAGTTCACCAACAACAGAATAATGCGTGGGCAATGTTTCTCCAAAACTACAAGTTCAAGATTCAAGTCATTAAAGGAGCAGATAATGCTGGAGCTGATTACTTGAGCAGAATTTAAGAATGATGAACATTATTTGATTCATTGATTGAACACATAAACACTTAAGATTGAACTGTTTATTTACTTTCCTTGAAAGTCTTAGAAAGGGGGGTAATGTCACGAAGTTATGTTATGAGAGTGCGAGAGTGTGAGAGCGTGAGAGTGTGTGAGTCCCTTGAGGACATGTGAATTTGTATAAATTAGTAGAAAGTATGTTGTAATAAACGAGGCAGAGAACTTGGTCGTTTTGGTTTTCTCTCTTGAAGCATATTAGGTTTTAAGAACCCGTGACACAAATCGACTATCAATAAATATTCAAAAAACTAACTTTATGATTATTAAATCTACACATAAGAGACGAACACAAAACGTAGATATAAAAATTCCAAACAAAGAGGGCTCATCTATTTCTATTGAAAATAAAAACCACATTAAATACCTAGGAGTAATGATCGATGATAGTCTATCATGGAAATTCCACATCTCTTTCATTTGCTCACGCCTATCAAGAAATGCTGGAGTTTTCCTAAAGTTGAGACACTATCTCTCTCTTATACAACTGAAACAACTTTACTACAGCCTTGTTTACCCTTATCTAACCTATGCGATAGTTGCATGGGGAAGTTCATATAAGACCCAATTAAAAAAAATTCAAGTTAAACAAAACCACATCATTAGAATAATTTTCTTTGCTACACTATATGGTAAAAATACTGATAGTGCTCTTCCATTAATCAATCTTTTAGACCTTCTAACTATAGTCAACATCTTTAAATTACAATCACTAAAATTTATCCACCAGTGGGTAACTAAGCAGCTTCCATCAGTCTTTGATAACTATTTCCAATTTTCTAAGAGCATTCATAGCTATAACACTAGGTATGCCTCAAACAATAACCTTCTCACGCAAAAAGTTAAGGTAATGCGATCGCGCATTTTTTTTCCAGGAATTTTTTTTAAATTTGGCACAAATATTCCTTTTGAGCTGTAGTGGGAAAATATGAAATAAAAAATGGGGGTACCCGAATCCGTTCGGAAGATATAAATTTTCAAAGACAATGCTTGCGGCCGTGTTTTCGGGGAAAATAAGACAAAGTAAACTAGAAGCTATCGTAGTCCATATGGCTTGAAGAAGTAGCATAAACGATTTCAAATGATACATACCTTAACACATTATGATTAAAACCCCAAAATTGTTCATTTTATTGTGTTCAGAATGAGTTCTCAATGTTTAAATGTCCAAAACAGTACATTTTCGCGATTTACTCAAAACTTAGTCGAATTATCTACCTTCATTTTTGGATATGTTGTAGCTTTAGTAAACTTGGACTCACAGTAAAAAAATCAGGGTAGGTCACCGAGCAAGATTTTTAGATATTTCACGTTGAACGTGGAGAAAGGTCAAAATGTCTTATCTGCCATAGTTGAAAGACCTTGGCCACAGGAAACCCAATCACGAAAAAGTACTTTGAAAATTAACACTTCGTGAAATTACTAAAACTTTAGTCAAATTACCTGCCTTCATTTTTTGATATATTGTAGCCTAAGTTGTTCTGGACTCACAGTAGAAAAATCAGGGTAGGTAACTGTGTAAAATGTTTAGATATTCAATAAAGCGCAGGAAAGATGCGCACAAATGCACGATCGCATTACCTTAAAACAAATATTGGCAAACAAACAATTAGTGCTCTTGCACCAGATCTATGAAAAGAAATTCCAACTGAAACCAAATTAGTTAGAAAACCCTTTGCTTTTTAGAAAAAGGTTAAGGAGCATTTGCTGCAAAGCCAATGCCCCTCATCTTCGAATTAACTACCAAAACAATTATACATTATATAAATATTATAAATACAACTATAAGTATATACTCAAGATTAGTTGCTTTACACATGGCTAGATTTATTTATTCGTATTATTTCATATTATTTAGTATCGTAATTAATATTTTTGTACTGCTCTTGATAAAACAATTAAAAATGACATTTTCTAACTCGAAAATTAAGTGTTAATTTAGACAATGACATTCCAAAAATTTATTAATATCAAAAATATACGGAAAGAAAAATGTAATTAAATGATTAATTTGTAATTAGAACATAAGTATTTAAAAATGTAAAAAAGAATGTAAATAAAAAAGTATTGTACGTATTGTTGATAATGTTGGTTTGCGTATGATGATGGAATATGAAATGTATATGTGATCGTACCATCCTGAATGGACTCAGAAAAAATTCTGAGCCCCAGATGGGAATCGAACCCACGACCCTCCGTATTCTAGTCGGACGCTCTACCACTGAGCTGCTGGAGACTCTAATGGCGAGTAGGTCGTCAATGTGGGTTTAATTGTGACAAACGTACTGTATAAGCTACAGTCACAGAAATGTCTAAGGAAAATACATGATGATAATGTTGGTTTGCGTATGATGATGGAATATGAAATGTATATGTGATCGTACCATACTGAATGGACTCAGAAAAAAATTCTGAGCCCCAGATGGGAATCGAACCCACGACCCTCCGTATTTTAGTCGGACGCTCTACCACTGAGCTGCTGGAGACTCTAATGGCGAGTAGGTCGTCAATGTGGGTTTAATTGTGACAAACGTACTGTATAAGCTACAGTCACAGAAATGTTTAAGGAAAATACATGATGATAATGTTGGTTTGCGTATGATGATGGAATATGAAATGTATATGTGATCGTACCATACTGAATGGACTCAGAAAAAAATTCTGAGCCCCAGATGGGAATCGAACCCACGACCCTCCGTATTCTAGTCGGACGCTCTACCACTGAGCTGCTGGAGACTCTAATGGCGAGTAGGTCGTCAATGTGGGTTTAATTGTGACAAACGTACTGTATAAGCTACAGTCACAGAAATGTCTAAGGAAAATACATGATGATAATGTTGGTTTGCGTATGATGATGGAATATGAAATGTATATGTGATCGTACCATACTGAATGGACTCAGAAAAAATTCTGAGCCCCAGATGGGAATCGAACCCACGACCCTCCGTATTCTAGTCGGACGCTCTACCACTGAGCTGCTGGAGACTCTAATGGCGAGTAGGTCGTCAATGTGGGTTTAATTGTGACAAACGTACTGTATAAGCTACAGTCACAGAAATGTCTAAGGAAAATACATGATGATAATGTTGGTTTGCGTATGATGATGGAATATGAAATGTATATGTGATCGTACCATACTGAATGGACTCAGAAAAAATTCTGAGCCCCAGATGTACGTATTGTATTGTATCTCTGAACTTAGATTGGGACTAGCCCCTTCCTAATTGTCTGCATGATAAATGGCTCCAGTTTTTCAGTGATATGTTTAAACTAGAGCACCTGAAATTGAATCGTTGTATTCGTCCTGCGAATACAACTGGACTTCCATGGCTCGTTATTCTAAGTGATGGAAGCAACCTAGCTTATGGTTTTGCTGCCTACGCGCACAAGAGAGGCCATAGGGGACTAGACGCCACCCTAGCGCTCTTTAGACAGTACAATTGGGTTCCACACGGAAGCAGTCTAGCTAAGTCAGTCAGACAGAATTGTCAATTTTGCAAGCTCAGAGATGCTAGACTTTTAACTCAGGAAATGGGGGTTCTACCAGAAGCTCGACTCAAGCTTACTTGTACATATATAAGTACAATGTAATGCCGGAATGGATGGTTAAAGGAAGAACAGAGCTCATCATGAAAGACCCTGATAAAGACAACATACCATCTAATTACCGTCCAATCACATGCCTTCCCTTGACGTGGAAACTTTTAACGGGGGTGATATCAGAAGATATCTACTGCCACCTGATCGACAACAAATTGCTACCAGACGAGCAGAAAGGTTGCAGAAAGAACAGCCGGGGGAAGAAAAATCAACTAAGCATTGACAAGGCCTTACTGAGGGATTGCAAGAAAAGAAAGACTAATTTAGCTATGGCGTGGATTGACTACAAGAAAGCGTATGACTCTGTTCCACATTCGTGGATAATAGAGTCGTTAGAGTTGATTGGTGTAGCTGATAATTTGAAAGCTTTATTGGAGAAGAGCATGCCAGTATGGAGGACAACCCTAACGTCGAATGGAAAAATGCTTGGAGAAGTGGAGTTCAAGAGAGGAATATTCCAAGGAGACTCACTATCTCCACTACTATTGGTGATCGCACTAATACCTTTGACCGATATACTCATAAACACCCAAGCTGGCTATAAGATCAGTAAAACTGAGGAAAAGATCAATCACTTACTATTCATGGACGATCTCAAACTCTATAGTAAGAATGAAAAAGAATTTGATTCCCTCGTCCAAACAGTGTGCATTTTCAGTGACGACATTGACATGGACTTCGGAATTTTCAAATGTGCAGTGCTGGTCATGAATAGAGGTAAGAAGATCAAGAGTGATATAATTGCTCTTCCAGATGGGAGAAATCGTAGATCGTTAGAAGAAAACAATGATTGTTATAAGTACTTGGGCGTACTGGAAGCTGATGATGTCCTACATTTAGAAATAAAGGAAAACCTATGAGTTGAATATTTAAATTAGAGGCTGAGAAAACTCTTTAAGTCGAAGCTGAATGGAGGTAACCTCACGAAAGCAATCAATACTTGGGCTGTTATCATCGATTCGCTACAGCGGAGGAATAGTCAATTGGACCAAGAATGATCTGCAAGAAATGGATCGTAAAACTAGAAAGCTGTTATGCATGTATGGAGCTCTTCATCCCAGGTCTTGTGTCAATCGTATCTATTTACCAAGAACTGAGGGAGGGCGTGGCCTTATCAGAACAGCCAAGAAAGGTTGTTGATTGCAGTTTGTAAAATAGGAAAACATGCACCAGCGGAACAACCAAAGGATTACAAGGAAAGAAAGAGAGCCAAAGGTGGGAAGAAATAATGATGAAACCCCTACGGAGGCAGTACCATCAGCAAATCAAGGATGTGGCGGATAAGGAGATGTGGAATTGGCTGAGAGTCGGTGATCTGAAGAGAGAAACTGAAGCGCTAATCATTAGCCACTTTCCTATCGAGTTTGGGGTCTGGGACGAGTGAGGTTCGCGAAGGCGTCTGGGATCGTTACTCGGGACGCCTTCGTGTTTGATTATAGTAAATATGGCTGACAATTTAGACTCTGAAGATAAACAAACGATTTTCTCGCTAAGTGAAGAATATATTCCCGGTGCAAAGCTTATGAAACCGATTGACCAATGTACTTGTCCTGTTTTACGACGGTGGTTGCTGTGCAGAGGCGCTAAAACTACGGGAAAATTGGCCGAAATTAGACAGAGGTAAGCTAGTTTTTTTCGTGTATTGTTCGATTATCTAATGTAAGACTAACATATTGTATTTCTTTACACCGTAGAGTCAACCACTACATCCAAAATAAGCTTGATACAAAGTATTTGCGAGACCCAGATGGTGGTGTGCATGAGCTACGAAAAAAAGCTGGAGCTGGACTGCTCGATGAAACATCACCGACAGAGATGTTATCTTGGCCTACTGAAGGCTACCAAACAAACCTTTCTAGAGCTCCTAAAGTCACGTTTGCTACGATATGGCGTTTCATGATAGAAAGTATCGAGTGTAAGAAACAAATAGCGACAGCAAAGCCTTTAGTGAAGGGCTATAACTTTTATATGTCAAATCATGTGCTTGCAATGTATCACATTTCCAAAGATTCAAAGCATTTCATCAAAAGCAAAGTTCTACCTTCGATGAAAAAAAGCAATATTTACTCCTGCTTCATCAAGATGTCTTCACTAGGTATGGTATTGGCAGTAAAATGTGAATGCCCTGCAGGTATTAATGGACGTTGTAACCATGTGTGTGCCACTTGTGTGTGTTCTACTTGGAGTCCCTTGGCAAGAAAAAGCATCAAGCTACCAGTACTGATAGTAATAATGATGTTTCTTGTACATCAAAGCCTTGTAAGTGGACTGTGCCATCTAAAAGAAAAGGTCCCATTAGAGATGTTTAGCATAAGACCACTCCATATGTTAATGAGCCACTAGGAGTGGATTTAGTGGAAATACCCAGGAGACCAATATTGATTACAAGAGACGTGTACAAGCCTTTGTTTTCAAGGAAAACTATTATTATTATTTTTTTATTTGTTTGCAAATAAGGAATGGGGCTCAGGTTTGCTTTAAATGCATCGATCTATCGGACTTTAAATTGAGAATCTCATGGCTTTATGAATGTAACATATTGTAACGTAACATTCAAACCAGAATATTTTTTGAAAGATATATATATATATATATATATATATAAAATGATAGCGGAAAAAGGTATAAACATTGTAAGCAGCTGTGTTTGGTGATAGAAAGTGAAGTTATAGGTCTGGAATTTGTCTAAGGAAGCCAGGCAATCAGTGGTAACTTTTAATATTGCTTTATTTATGGTTGAGTACACACTCCCGAGCACATCCTGACAAGAAATAGTTTTTTACAGCTATTCAAATTTCAATCGCTATCCGAGCTTTCGTATTTGTCCATCATTACACCAATTCTGTCCAACAACTTCATTGCCTTGGTGCACATTTTAGTATGCACTTTGTGTGCTTCTGTGGCAGATTTCCTTTCTCGCTTTCCACGGCCATGTTTGGCACGCTTCTTTCCTGTCTCTGTTTTCTCCACAGTCTCCTCAGGAACATGCGAATCACTGATGTCAGTTCCCTCGCTCTCTGAAGGGCTGTCCAGATGCTCGGCCTGACTGAACTTAGCACTTGCCCTTCGTTCTTCCGGTGTAGAACTCTTAGAATATCTCTCTTTGTTTTCTCTGATCACGGTTGCCATAGAAGGCTGGGGGGCGCCAGGGGTCTGGGATGAAGAAGGAGTCTGAAATGTGGTCTGGGAACTCGTCGAATGGATATTAGTGTTCTTTAGGCTTTCATTAACGATGCGCTGAAGTCTCTTTGTTGCGGATTTCAAAGTTGCAGTTTGGTAGTACTCATTTGTTTTGGCCTTTTCCATGTAGTTTCCAGGCATCGTCATTGCTTTTCGCTTCATGAATTCGACGATCTTGTTGTAATCTCCACTCAGTTAATGGTAGCCTTGTAGAGCTAACGATCTTTCGTTGTTCGTTACATGGTATCGCTTCTTGTTATCTGCTGAGTAAGTAAAAGGGCATCTTAGATCAAGCAATGCTACTTCACTTGTCAAACATATTCCGTCTTACCTTTCTTTTTGAATTGAAAGATTTCACCGACACCATTCCCATCATCGACGGTTCGCTCGAAAGACGCCATGCTATCCTGCACTGCTTCAAAGAAAGTGCCAGGAAATCTGCTAACTTTTATAGTTAACCTCATAATCTTTTATAATCCACTGAAGACTAGACAAATAATACCTCTTTGTTTTTGCGTATAAAGATTACGTAATCTAATCCGAGCTTGACATTGGAAATTGATCCCATAGGGAAAGGGTGGGGCAGTTTACAAAAAAGGTTTACCATAAATCGATAATGAGCCAAGGAGAAATACGAAAAGGGTGTTTGAAATAAATCTCATAAAGCTATTCAGTGATATTTTCATTAAAAACCCAAGGGGATCGGATGGGCATTATTTCCTGACAGCCATCAAAACGTTGATGAATTTATTTAAGGTATCAGGATATGATTAGGACCCCTATACGCGCCGCCTCAAATTTTGCACAGGCTTTACAATATTTTGCCATAAAAGTATACATTTTCTGAAAGCTAAATAAATGTAGTTTTCGAATATCTATTTAAGATTGTCTGTTTTGGAACACAAAAAAAGTTATTGGGTTCAAAGTGAAATTCTACCGCACTTCATTTGACAACTTCCCGCAGGATCAGGATTTCCGCTATGTCGATCAAAAATACATTAGCTTACTCTGCGGATAATGAGCTTGAAAACGGTGTCTCAGATTTTTGATATCTTGTTTAGATCGCGCGCAATGACGCGTTAAATCCGGATGTTTGAGTTTTCGAGGATTGTGATTACAAAATAGACTATATCTTTTAAATAAAAATCTATTTCAAAAATCTGAGACACCGTTTTTTAGATCGCGTGGGCATTTAATATTATCCCAAGTTTCAGTTTCATCCGATGTAATGTGAATAAGTTAGAACGTCTTAAAGAAGCTATTTTTGTCACTGAAAACTTCGGAGAAAAACGCATATCTTTATTCAGGCCAGGAAGCAACCAAGGTGTTGACGAAGACACCTATGAAGGTCCATCTGTCAATGAGTTGTCATGATCAGTCATGTCATCTCAATATTATCCAGTGTTTACATGCTTTCTTCAAGAGCGGACCGACGAATCAGTCATTGTTATTCAACGAAAGTCACGACAATTTCTTCTGCAGTGCCGTTTTCGGGTAAGTTACGTTCGTCTTTATCTCTAATAGAGTGATGCCACTTATCCGTAAAATAGATATTATTCTAATACACCTTAGTAGTCTCTCTGATTCTATTGTTTTCTTTTGTTTTGTATGGACTATCAGACATTTTTTTAATATTATGTTTCACGGTAAGTGCCATCACTCTAATCATTCAGGGTAGACTCTTGGTACGTCGATCTAACTATTTCGCGAACTTTATCCAAGGTTTATATAAAGTGTATTACGATGCCGAGGCGAGCTAGACGATCAGAAACTTCGACTGAGGACAACCCTAGGGATATCGTTGTTCGGGAGATGAGACAATTGGGGTAGGTTTCGAAACTTTCCAAAGTATGGAAACTGTGTTTAATGATTTATTTTCTCGTTATCTATATACTGATCTACATCGTTATACTTTATACTTGTTTAGATTTGATGGAGCATTCTTTGCAGATGATTTGGAGTTGAGTACGACACAACGTATCCGAAGAGGAAAACCAGCTCGATTGAATAGATATTATCACTATTGTTCATGGGCACACGCTTTATTGGTATTTATATTATACGATTCGATCCATGTTCCCGTTTAATAACTAGAGTTAAAAGTTTCTTTAACTTATATTGTAGCTTTAAAAAGTTAATTATTTTGGATTTGCAGAGAAAAAAAATTGGCCCGGATGCTGCTGAATATAGTTTTCCCCCAAGCGTGCTAGCATTTATCCGCCATCTAGTCCCAGGGAATATCAAGGGAGAAATTAGAGAGGTATTTAATCAAAATTTCAACTTTATAAAAATTTAATCCATAAAATGAAATTTCACTATTATGCATACCGTAACATTTATAGTGTATATTGCAAATAATATTTTTGATTTGTTTCAGCATGCGTATCTGGTTTCAATGCAGGAATTCTGTGAAGCAATGGAACTACCAAGGCTATGAATGTGCGAAATTACTCATTCTATTGTTCTCTGATTTATTTTATGATACATTGATTTTCAATAATATTTAAAGTTTGTGAATTGCATAACGGCTGATTTCACTTATTCTATTAATGGTACTGTTTGAATAAATAGAATATTTAAATGCAACATGTATTATTATAATATCAAATGTAATGTCTCTTGTGTATTTCATTTTCCTTGTTTCTGACTTCTAGTGCCTGGTTTCCTTTTCGCCGGTGCAGTCACTTTTACTTCCTTAGAAACCTTGGCTTTGCGCTTGCCTGCAACCCCCACAGTGCCTTTCTTTTTCTTTGCCTTCCCAGTAGCTTTTGCTGCTTTATCAGCGGGCTGACTTCTCTTCTTTCCCTTTTTCTTCTGTTCACCTGGATGGAAAGCTTGGGATTTGTAGGTGGTACCTTCCACATGTACAAAGGCATCCTCTCTCTGCAGCTTGTTTTTCTTCTTCTTTTTCCTTTTTTCCTTTATGACATCTGAATGGCGATAATTGGCCAAATAAATTCTGTCGGCGTCAATTTTCTCCCAGGCTTTTAGCATATGGGCTTTTACATCTATACCCAGCCGAGACAGTAGATTGGAGTAGGTGTGGACATACCCTCTATTGAACTGTAACACCCCCATACTTATTGCCATACTTACTTCAGTTGCTGAATTTGACATATCCTTTGGAGCAAGACTCCAAATCAAATGGTGCAATGATTCGTTTACATTTTGTGTCATACACTTTTCACAGCCAGAAAGGAATTGTTCGTTGCCAAGCCGATCAAATGTTGGCTGTATGACTTCTACAATTGCAGGACACAATGGATTTTTAATGGGCTTGTGCAGGCTTGTGCCACTGGTCTTGTCCCTCTGATAACTGCACCAGGAGTTGGGTCCTTCTGGGCAGTCTTCGTGCTTTGGTGATTCCAGAGTGCTGCTATAGTGCTTAACAATAGCTTGGGTGGCCTTTGCCATAGCTTTGGCATTTCCTTGATTATCTCTTATGGCCCGACCATAAAAATTCTGAATTGTATCAATTCTTTTAAGAGTTAGTCTCCCAGCACCACCAAGGCCTTTTCCATCACTCAGTTTTTTCCCTGTACAAAGAATCAAAGTGGTTAATGTTTTTCCTTGATTGGGCAAAAGTTTTTATACTTTGTAATTATTTTCTATATGAAATGTATTGCCCTTGGTATTACATAGGCCATTGTGATATTATAAAATAATTTTGATTCACACAAAATGATAATACTAGTTATGATCATGGCCGTCATAGAAAATGGAAACTAATTATGTAATTATGACTTTGATTATGATGTTATTGTGAACCGTGCAATCATAGTCAATTATAATCACAAGAAAATGGAGAAGTTTCCACTATTTATTTATTTTTTTGTGTTGACGAAACATATTCAAACCTTGAAATGAAACCAACACAACAATTAATATTTTGAACTATTATTTGGTTCGAATTATACCTTTATATTCCTTTGTCAATCCTCGTAGAGCTGTTCCCATCCTTTTTGTGACATGTGCTATGCATTCCTCCTTGGGGATAAACACAGCAGGGCCATAAGGTTGTTCCTGACATATATCACTATATGCTTTGCTGTCACCATCTCCAATGAAAGGTATATACCTAAGACCTTTTTCCTCTGATCTTTTATAAAGATGGACAGCTCCTGATGCCTCCATTGCCTTAGTAATAAACAAATGTAATATTTATATCAGCCATTTATTTGTAAATAAACAGAAACTAAAAAACGTTTTATTCTCATTTTTTTAGTATAATTTACAGTGTAAATGTAATTTCTATATCAGCCATTTATTTGTATTGAATGCTTCATAAATTTCACTAAAAAAACCCTCTATATTCATTTTAAAAGTATAATTTACAGAGAGGAAACACAAGATGTTGATAAAATTTCCATGATAATTTGTAGTGAACACAAGTGGTAGTAGCGTAGCAATTTCAAAATTGATAAAATTATTGCAAAACCTACCGATGAAGATCCTTCATGATTCAAGTAGCAGTTTGGCTCGTGGTCTAGGAACCACTCTAGATATTTGTCTTTGGTGACTTTTTTCCCCTCCCTAGCAGACTCCATCTTCTTACATTCGCTACAGGAACTGTTCATGTGAATAATATCCACTACTTTCCCGGTGTCCACAGATATAGCAGCAACACAAGCATCTGTTGCAGACCATCCTCTGCTACACCAAGAACCGTCAAACGACATTCCTGCAACTGCATAGGGTTTGCTTTGATCTTCCTGAAGGCTTTCTTTTACCTCCAGCGCCGCTTCGCTAAGTTCTTCTTGAGTCAACTCTTTGACCTTTTCCTCAATAACTTTGGTATGCTCAGCCCATCTACTGTGGTTAACTGGTGAGAAAAGTCCCATGATACTGAACAGTTTCTCGGCAGCACTTTGTCCTCGTCCAATAGCACGCATTCCCAATACTGATAAACGATTAATATTGTAAATTCCACTGGACTTTTCAGAGGTAGAAAAAGTGCTGGATGTAAAATGTCCAGGGCAACACTCGTTTTCACACACGATAGCCCACTGAGTTGCCAGCCCTTGTCTGCTTGAAAGCTTTTCCAGTAAACGTACGTCAAATCCACAGAATCTACAGCTAACAGATTTCTCTAAGTTGGCTTGTAACAACTTTCCATCTACGATAGTTAGACCAGGAGAGACCATGTCGTCAACACAGTTGTCATCGCCGCCATCTTGATCTTGTATTGATGAGCTTGTTTTTATCTCGTCTGTTCTTGATAACTTCTTCGAACTTGCACTAGTAGTACTAGTAACTTGGACAAGTTCGGCAGGTTCGGGCGTTAGTCGTTCTTGATTATAGTACGAACCCAAATCACTCTCAGCTAATATTTTCTTTCGCTCGGACGGGAATGCTTTCTTTGTATTTGATCCCGAAGAGGAATCACGTTTTCGTTTTCTTGAAGACATATTTACGGTACTCCCGAAGACTTCATTAAAAAAGCTATATAGTACTATATTATTAAAATATTACTGATATGAAGAGGTAAAACTTTGTAAATGCTTTAAAAATTTGCTTGAACGCTACTACGGAAGAAGTTAGATTATGCCGACAACAAGCTGAGCAATCTGAGCAAACACACGTCATCATGTCATGTGGTTGAGATGACAGATATGCTAATCGACTGTTGACAGGACGTTTCCGGTAGATTTGAAGTCACGATTGTGTTTTTTCTAAAAAATGTGCTTAAATAAAACATTTTTATGATTTTTTTTCATAGAATATGAAAGATAACATTGTAATAGATCGAAATGTTGAGAAAAAATTTTTTAGAAGGAATTCTCTTATAATCATATCCTGATACCTTAAGGAAGAGTAGTTTCAGCATTCCGTAGAAAGTTTATTAGCTATTTATGCAGCTGAACATTTAATCATGCCTAGAGCAGCTCTTCCAAGTGTTCTTCTGGTGATATCTTTATTTTTATATGTACTTAGCACTATCAGGCCAACGTTGGATAACCAATCAAGTCGAATCAAATAGTTTTTTCAATTATTTGTTCTTTATTTGATGCTGCTTACATCTTTAGCAAGACCGCCTCTTTTTGGTAATCTCCTACCAATAATGCAGCGGTTGGACCCTGATTTCCATGGCTTCGAGTTTAGGGGAAGAGATGTGTTTACTACTATAGAAAATCAGAGGTACTTGTTTTAGCTCAACACTGGAGAACTACCAGAGACATTGAATGATATAACGCGAAGGATAAGCCCTGAGTTGTCGAGGCTGAATTGGAGAGGCGGGATACGGCGCAGAAGACGAAGTGGAAAATTAAACAATACCAACAAAGTTTTATTGACTTTCCTTTGGCTAAGGAAATACCCATGTATTGACACTTTGGCTTTGCTGTTTGACGTCAGCCGAGCAACCGTATCATGTGTTATTTACAGCGTCGTCCCTATTTTGTGGCGCTTTTTCTCAAATGAGGTCGTGTGGCCATCCATAGCGGAGTGGAATGTGATGAGAGGAAAATGGAGATCATTTCCTGATGCAGTTGGCTGTATTGATGGGACACCACATGAGATTTACCGCCCCCAGGTTGAACCCCAGGCCCAATTTTACAGTGGTCATCGACATTATCACTTGATGAACACCCAGCTTGTGGTTGACAATTGCGGAAACATAGTTTTTCTTCAAGCAGGCTTTCTAGGTTCAATGAACGATGCTGGTAATTATATCCTAATGCAAAGAATTGGACCTGGGACCCATTTTGATATGCCTCCGAATGTGGTACTACTGGCGGATAAAGGCTATGGGGACATTGTCCCTCTCTTGACCCCCTTCCGCGCTGCACAGATTCGAAGAATGCCAAGACCTGATCAAAGACGTGCGCGACAATTTAACCGAAAGCTTTCGAAGTGCCGTACAATTGTCGAACACACATTCAAATATGTAAAAACTTATCAAGCGGTAGGGAGCTTGTGGCGCCATCCTAGGTGGTTTCAGCCAACCGTAGTAGAATTGTGTACTTTTCTCGCGCAGAGGCACGTTGTGCTTTTTGATAGCGTTTAAAGCGACCCTGGAATTTGAATTTAAAAAAAAAAACACCAAACAAACCAAACAAACAAAAAAAACATGCAGCAGATCGAACTAGTTGGATTTGCTTTGCACAATTGTATTGAGGGTCTAACAAATAAGATATATATCCAGGGCATAATCTCATTTATCATTAAATTACCAATTCATGTATCAAACGAGCACAGTGCTTTGTCGTCAGCATACTAAAATATACTGAAATACATTTAAAAAAGGTCATCCGTAAACGATCTCGCAATTCAGTGCGGACTAGAAGACGCTCACACTTATTTAGAAAATGATCGCTGTGTGAAAACAAAGGCTCGAACACGTCTTTTGTAATCAAT
This sequence comes from Anthopleura sola, assembly GCA_023349425.1. Classification (NCBI taxonomy): domain Eukaryota; kingdom Metazoa; phylum Cnidaria; class Anthozoa; order Actiniaria; family Actiniidae; genus Anthopleura; species Anthopleura sola. The sequence continues at coordinate 167,147 of JALHLI010000050.1, read as the reverse complement.
ATTGGTCTCCTGGGTATTTCCACTAAATCCACTCCTAGTGGCTCATTAACATATGGAGTGGTCTTATGCTAAACATCTCTATTGAACCAATCCAGAACATTAAATTTAAGAAGCACAATTTCTACAAACTTAAGAAAGACAGTATTGTGAATGAGAAAGTGGATGTCCCTCAAGACAACCTTATTAAGGAATGTCAATGGAGTGAAAGTAGGCTACAAGATATGCTGGAGAAGTTAAAGAAAATTCAAACAGAAAGTGGCAAGATGATTGGATGGTGTCAGATTCTACCGCAAGAAATACCAGACGAAACTACCCATGTGAAAGAGCCAGAGCTACTATCTCCAAATTAAAGACAACCCTATTTCTCGACAAGGCATCAGAGAGAGGATTGATAAGGCGAAAGGCAAGTTATTTGTTGATGAACAACAAGCATCTTTGATAGAGGAGGAAACAAAAGGACAATCAGCCAGTGAATCATGGCACTTTCATCGAGCATTTAGAATAACTGCATCAAAATGTTACAGAACAGCAGTTCTAAAGGAATCAACCTCCCCAACGAAAGCAGTAAAGGAAGTGCTGTACAATAAAGTTGTAGCTACAAAGCAAATGAGAAAAGGACTAGAGATGGAATCACATATTAAGGAAATCTATGAGAACAAACAAAACAGTTGTGGTCATAAAGGCCTCAGTGTTGCAACATCAGGTTTGGTTGTTGGCAACTATGAAGATGGCTTTCTTGGTGCAAGCCCAGATGGAATTGTGCATGATCCCTCTGTTGCTGACCCTAAAGGATTGCTAGAAATGAAGTACATCGACATGGATGAAGGAGAACATTTAAGTGATTCATTGATAAGGAAGAACATTTGTTCACAAAATAATAGTATTTTGAGCCTGAAACAAAACCATAAATATTTTTATCAAATACAACAAGGAATGTATCTTACTAAGACAAAGTGGACTGACTTTGTAGTTGGTGGTTCAGAGACATCAGATGTTTACATTGAGAGGGTTGCTTTTGACAGTGAGTGGTGGGCCTCTGTCAAACACAAGATTAAATTGTTTTTTGAAAGTTATGTTTTACCAGAAATAGCCTACCCAAGAATTAAGTATGGTCTAACAAGACTTGAACTAAGGGATGTCTGAGCACTGTCTATAATATTATGGTATCAATAAGAACTATGAATGACATAAAAACAATCACATAGATTTTGATAAAGTATTTGTTATGTGTTTATGCAATTGTCCTCTAAATGGTGGAAAGAATTTATAGTGCTTTTTTATAATAAATTATTATGCCACAGCTGACATTCAAAAACATGCAAAATAAAGGCATTTTACCCTACCATCCATCAAAAATAATCAGTTGTGCTTTTAATTTTTTGATTGACGGCTGAGAAAGATGCCTTTTACATGATTGATACATGTAGATATAACAAAAATTAGAAACCTTATGTGTTTGAACTCAGTTTATTTGAACATTTAAATTATTAAATACTATTATTAATACTGTTATAATTGAGTTTCTGAATTCACTTGTTTCATATTGGGCAACAACATATCTCTGAAACAAAATAGTATTGCAACTCTATCATTGTTTATTGTAATTATGATTGCTATATTTTATTATCTTTCTCTGTGCATGAATATATTTGTTTCTATATCACTGTTTTTGTTTAATAATATCCATTTGTGTTTTACTAGAGTGAAAGAAGTAAACCTGTGAAATAGATATTACTCTTATATAAGTTAGTAGTCTCTCATTCTAATGCTGTTTGTTTGACTTTTCAATTTTTGATTTTATGGGTTATTTCTTTCACTCTAATATAACCGAATTAAATTATCAGAAGAGTCATTATTACATAATTTGCAAAAAAGTGATCAGGCACAAATGAAGATTTGTTTATATAAACTGTTTATATGTACTGTAATATTAAACGCTTCTGCAATAAATAATAGTTTATGAAATTAGAGGTGGAAGAAAATTAGACAGTGCACCAATGACAAATAACATATCAGAAGCATATGGTGCCATGGTAATTGGAATCCTGCGGTCCAGGATATGCCAATTCTTGATCCTTTCCATGAGACGTTCAACATGGATCCTCAAACTGGCGATAGACTTATTATTATTACATTCTTCACTGGAAAATTGTGTTTTTCCTTTGAGGAAATGTGGCATTACTAGAGTTACACCAACTGATGCAAGTTCATCTTGTACATTGAACCCTTTATCTGCCATAACAGCATCACCAGACTTGAGAATGTCTAGAAATTTACTTATTTCAGTGATCTCCTTATCAGAAGCACTCCCTGGAAAGAAATCACTAATGAATGCTAATACTCCACTTGGAGTAATTCCAAGCAATGCCTTCATAGTAGGTTTGCTCTTGTAAGATGAATAGCATGCTGACTGGTTGTTTAAAGCAGATGGTCTTTCCATTTCCACTTCTGTGCAATCCACAACTATTACTACATCTGGGTAAAGCTGCTTAAATGCTAGTGGGCTGTAGTACTTGATGATTTTCCTTTCTGGCAATGTTATTAACAGTCCAAACTCGAATCGTAGAAATTTTATCCAAGTCTTAGTGATCTTCGAAACAGTTGTCTCTGAGATTTTGAAACTGTGAGCTAGGTCCTTTGCAAACAGTCCCAGTCGTAATCGAATCAAGACAAGGACAAACTCTTGGAACGGCATTAACGTTCGTGGCCTTCCAAACCTCCTTGTAGACTGGTCGACCGACTGTTCATCCGATTGACACTCAAAGTTTCCATATGTCAAACTCTTAGCTTTGTGTTCAATCAGACTATAGCACGTTGTTAACATCTGATATGTTGTTAAACCTGTGTAGAAGTCAATGTCTCTATCACTATCCTTGTACTTGTCGATATCAAAACGATAATTTTCAAATATCTTTAACTTCAGTTGTGAATTCTCAATCTTCAAAGTTTCCAGTTCACGCTTAATTGCTTCGATTTCTTTTTCAAGTTCATGTATTTTTGTTATGATCTTCAAACATTTGAACATCAGTTTGTGTACCACAAGAAACATACCTCGGAGTGTTTTGTTGTGGTTCAGCTTCGCACAACGCTTCGTTTGGCTGTTCGGTTTCTAGTTGTATTACCTCGCAATCTTTGGTCGTTCTTTTGCATGGCCTTTCTTCTTCCTCCTTCTTTTCGATTTTTTTAATTTCTCTTCGTTTCTGTATAGCTTTTGACCAGGGAAATAACGTCGGAAGATGGTTACGGCTAAGTTTTTCTTCTCCTTCCCAATGGTCTGAACAGATACGAGTCATTTGCGAATCAGCCTTTAAGGAATCATTCCTCAACAAAATATCGTATTTTTTTCGCAGTTCTGGATCTTTAGGGATGCAGTAAAACTTGAAGCCAAGAGATTTGTTTCGATGGCTATTAGAACAACCTGGAACGCAGCAGTTATAGTTGGGCACGATTGTTTAGTGAGGTAGTTTACTATAATCAAACACGAAGGCGTCCCGAGTAACGATCCCAGACGCCTTTGCGAACCTCACTCGTCCCAGACCCCAAACTCGATAGGAAAGTGGCTAATTGCTGTTCAAGACCAAGCTATAAGAACTAACGCAATAAAGGCTAAAATCGAAAATCAAGAAAAGTGTCTGAAAAGTGTCTGAAAAGTGCAGAGTATCAGGCCTTTGGAACTGGGGCCTGGGGAGAGGGGAAAGGGAGGGGGAGGGGGAGGGGAAAGAGGGAAAGGAAGGCCTGACACAAATGTATTCATCGGCTGGTGTCAAACATCCAGATTCTGAATGTTTCTCTGATTGGATAATTAAACAAAAGAACATTATACCGGAAATGAAAATCTACAACTTTTGATTTTCTCGAACAGCAGTAATTTCTTCATAAACTTCAATCTTTAAGCATTATTTTTTTTACTTATATATGAACGACAAAGAATTCAAAGAAGCATTGGAAGGGGCTCTGAAGTTATGTCCTGGAATAGAACTATGCTGAAAGTCTGGTAATCCACAGGAAAGACGTACTCGGAGTACTTCTTACTAGTTTTGGGTTATCGAATATTTAGGAATATTTGGTAGTAATACGGGTTTATTTATTTAAAAATTGAATTATAGAACGGGTATTTCAAATCTTAGTCGTTATAAACTGAACGATGACAAACAAGAAATTATGACCCGAAAGGTCAAACTTTGTGCGCGTGATTAGTTAAATAGTCGTCAAATTACAACCATGGACTCGATGAACACATTCAACAGATTCAACCTCTACATGAATACGTTAACTTCTTAAGAAATACGACAAGAATAATACAAGAACGACTTGTATGGTAGTTTGATCAGTAGTAAGATATCCCGTATAAATCGAATATAAGTTTATACCCAGTTCTGAAAACACAATGACATGACAACATAATAACCGGAAGTGATTTTCATTGGCTTATATTTCAAAATGCGCAAGGACTGGTTCGAAGGGGTGGAAGGGCTTCCGATAAGCATTTGTGTCAGGCTCTCCTCTCTTTCTCTCTCGCCCCTTCTTACCCTCCCCCCCCCCCCTCCCCTCTGATAGCCTGAGGCTCAGGCTACAGAATGTGTGGCAGATGTGAGGAAACTGTAGAACATATTATTTGTGCCTGCAGTAAACTTGCACAGATAGAGTACCATTATCATGGTACTCTATTGCCATGTTGTGACAAATGGTATGAACATGATCCGGATAGTTAATGGAGAACCATGAAGCGAAGTTGCCGTGGGACTTTACCATCCAGACAGATAGGATAATCCAAGCTAGGTGTCCGGATATAGTTCTGGCTGAGAAGGAATTGAACAAAACCTGGATTATCGATGTAGCTGTGCCTGCTGACAGAATGATTGAAATCAAAGAGCTTGAGAAGATAGAAAAATACCAGGACCTTGCCAGAGAACTAAAAAAGATATGGAAAACAAAGGTCAAAGTAGCACCAGTAGTAGTGGGAAGTTTAGGATCACTGCAAAGAGACTGAAGGAATAAGTAACTATATTAGGAATAATTAATAGGATAACAACACTTCAGAAATCCACAATTTTGGGAACTGCCAAAATACTAAGGAAAGTCTTGGAACTTTAGAAGAAGAAAAAAAGGGGGGGATAAAAGAAAGAAAAAGAAAAAGTCAAGCAGCATACACCCTATGCAGAAAGAGTAAAGACTGGGAACGAGCACAATGAATCATCAATGATTTCAAAAATATACTTTGATTACAAGAACGAGCATGTCTAAATTAGTAATTTGGTAGAGTTCTGTTGTTATACATTAAATCACTGCAGAGTTATAAGCATTTAAAATGTGCCAAAAACAAGAAAATGAGGCTGCTCAGGCCTTGGTTGTTGTTTCCATAAAAAAATTCTAATCTCAAACAGCTGTAGCTTTTTATCTTTTAACGTTAGTAAGCTGATTTTTTTGGAGATTACTAAATCGATATACTCTTTACAATGAAAGCAATGGTTTTTTCAATAACTGATGAACTAAGGCATTTCCATGGCCACGCCTTTATGCATAGGGTGTATTGTAAGAATAGGTTAAAGGTTTCGGTTAGGTGTGGAATCAGTTTGAAGTCTTAGGTCTTGGGAAAAGACCCGACTAGTAATTTTACCAGGGAAAAATCATTTTAAATCAATTTTTTCTTAAGGTTAAAATAAAATAATAATAATAATAAATCTTTATTTTATGTCGGTAACGAATACAGCATAATATCAAACTGGTTTCCAATTTAGCCCACACAAAAAATAACATTAATCTAGCACCTAAAGACAACACAAAATGGAGCAAAACATTTGACCTCTAATTTAGTTTTTATTTGCTTTATCTTATGAATGATATACAAAACAGTAGGGAATCAAGTGTACTGCAACATAACTGATTCATAACAAGACCATGAAGATACCTGAGAGCATGTATTTACCTTATAATTATCCAACCATGCCAATAGTAAAATAATATATATACCTGGAAATATTCTTTGATAGTGGGAGGAGTGACATCAAAGAAAGTACAAGCAGAATTTCCATATAAACAAGTAAGAGCATTTCCTAGCAAACCACATATAATATACATTTTTCCAACAGGCCTATTTTCAATTTTTTTCTGTAGTCCATAAAAGCAAAGTAAGTTAAAATATCTCCAAATACCCACTCAACTGCTACCCTGATAGCACTCATGAAAGAATTAAATTCTCTTTGTGCTGCTGTCAACTGTGCAGACTGGTATGGTACTTGCAAGTGCACTTTTAGAGGATAAGCACAATCCCCATACAGACACAATGGTTGTCCAGCAGGTGAGTGTAAAAACTGCTGAAGCTCTTGAAGAAGGCCTGACATCCTTAGCAGACCAGAATCATGTCGCTTACCCTCTATAACAAATAATCAACAATGAACTTATTAAACAAAATATAATCTAAGGCAAGGATATGCTGAAAAAATATATTTAAAACAAAACAGGAGATTTATTGAGGATTGTTGGGTAATTAGACTATTACTAGATTTAGGAGATATATTTAGGAGATATATATTGGAGTACATACAATTTGTGGAGGCCAATGCTTACCTACTGGTCCATACAGATTGGCAACTAAACCATTAGGTGCAACTACTGACTGAAATTTCAGAGCATGTATTGTCTTATGGCCATTGTTCATGACTCTTTAGTGCTCCCCTGGATGTGAAATAGGTTGTACTGTTCCGTCAATAAATCCCCAACAATTCTGTATTGGTCCTCCCTTTGCATGTATTGCATCGGCAATCATCTGCAGGTTGTCAGGAGAAAGCCACGGTTGATTTAGTGACTGCAGTAGATATCCATGGTTGTCATATATGAAGTCAGAAACTTCAGATGTCATTTCACACAGTTCTGGGACCAATCTACCAAACCTAGGCAACCATATTGACATAACGGTAAGGATATGCAAAGCATGATACAAAGACCCTCAAGTCCAGTTGCCTTTGTTCCATTTGAACAAACGAAACTATTAGGAATCCCCATCACCTCTGCTAGAAGACTTAGCTCTGATTTTTCAACACGAAATTCTGCTTTACATTCATCATCCGTAATGCTATCTAGATCAAATCTGTCGTATTGAGAGTAAGGAATACACGGATTTTTTTTGATTCAAAACATCATACAGCATCAAAAATTGTCCTTCATCTAAGAATTCATCTATAATTAGATTTGCAAGGCAAATGTTCATGTTATTCCTGCTAAACATTTTCGTTCAAGATAACAGTAAACGACTATGAACGACAAACTAGCTTAGTTTCATTGCCATCATTTGTTTACATCTGAAACATGACCTACGTGACACCGAGAACGACTACGTCAACTCTCGATCCAGTTCTCCCGTGGTTAAAACTTGTACTCATACTTGTACTCATACTCAAATCTGAAGCTCTCTAATATAAATTTAACTCCACCAAGCTGACATCTTAATGTGTTAAGTCTACTTGAATCAAGGGTTTTTATAGTCTCTTAACAACTGACATGCTGATATTGCTAGTGCACTGTGGATAGTATTACCTTTAATGTTACATGCTCCTTTATCAGTAGGTGCTAGCATCAGTACTTTTGTTGCAGCAAAATTGAAGATTAGACAAGAGGTAGACTTACCTTGAAGGATAATTGTAATTCTCTGAGCCATATGGAACATTATGACCTTATTATGCGTACTTTCTTGCGCATGCGCAAAGCCCACATTCCAAAGAAACCATTGTTATGCAAATAGCAAACAGGTATATAATGTGAATGCCGGACAGACCAGGCCTCTCCTTTCTTATGTGCAGATTAAAACAAAACAAGGACATTTGGCATCGCAACACTGGTTAAGGGTTGGGAAGTCATATATCATGCTATTATATAACCCGGGTGGGAAAATAAGGTCATAATGTTCCATATGGCTCAGAGAATTACAATTATCCTTCAAGGTTAGTCTACCTCTTGTCTAATCTTCAATTCTCTTTCACCATAGTACACATTATGCCCTTATTATGCGTGTTTAAAGACACAATGCCAAATGGCAATAAAATATTTGAGTTCCCTCAGTTTGGATTACTCATGGTCTTTATTGGCAAAGCAAAATTAGGATAGCATGTCACAGGCGTGAATTCATGGGCGTATGCATTTTAATATTCAAATTAGTTGGTATATAAGTGAGTGGTTGTATGTGTGAGTGAGTTAAGGAGAAACCAGTCAAGACGAAGTTAAGACTCTTATCGGACGGTTCGGAGGAAACTGAAGACGACAAGGTGTAATAACCGCGTTACAAAACTGAGGATTTGTACATGGGCCTAGAAAGTCAAGTTCAGTGAAAGCGACACGAAAGTAAAGTGGTATGATGGCTGTGTAAAGTTCGCCGAAGGAATCTAGCGAGTTGCCGTAGATAACTGTACCGAAAGAATTTATGGTGCTTCGCCGAAGGATTCTAGCGAGTTGCCGTGGAAAATTGTACCGAATGAATTTATGGTGTACGCTCAATTCAAGAAACCGCAGATAAGTAGTCTATTGAGACACTGGTTATAAAAGATTTGTGAATCTGAAGAAACGCCGGCTGACAATAAACTGTGCACTAGAAACCGAAAGAGAGTGTGATAGGGACAGCATGAGTCTCGAGAGTGTGTTAGGGACAGCGTGAGTCTCGAGAGTGTGTTAGACTTAGTTTATTTAAGTTGATTTAAGAATATCTCTAGGATGTTATTTAGTAAGTAAGTTAAGATAATTTAAGTATTTAATCTTTATCTTAAGTCCTTAGATCGTTAAGAAACTATTAGAGAATCTAATTTAATAAAGTAAGTGAAGTGAAACAGTCTCTAGCCCTTGTACTGATCAACGAACGCGACATTTGGGGGCCCGTCCGGGAAATATTATCTTTCGCTTTAGTTGTAAAATATTCAGTACATGAGACTTAAGAGTGATTGTCGGAGAAAACCGGGCAGGTGCAAAAGATGGGGTTCCGCCGATTTCCACCAAACTTTCAGCAATAAAAGCCTATCCGAATAAAATGATGAACTGTGGTATTTAGAGTTTCGACAGGCTTTTATCTTGGGAGTTAGACCACCCCCCTCGGTTTTTGACGGTAATTGGCCTTCGAGACGCTAAAATCTGAGGCCAAAATTCATTCCGCCGTTTGCCAAAACTACTATTTCTTTTTAAGTTTCGATACATTGCATATGAAACCCATCATATGAAGGAGAAGTTCTGAAGTTTTGAGTCAAATCGGACGAGTTTTGAAATCTTGACCCGGACTTGAACTTTGCATACCAAGCTCGCTTAATTTGCGATCTAAAAATTCATCAACTTTGAAGCAAATTTTCTCAAAAGTGCGGCAGTCTATTTTTACAAGAGAGCCATGTTTTAAAAGCCCTATGTCTGATCTTCAAGAAACTGTAAAGTTACAATTGGTATCTAAAATTAAACGAACGCGAGCAGCTTTCAAAGTTAGCAAAAATCGCATTCAGGTATTGCGTGATTGTACTAAGTGTTTACTTCCGGTCGACTCGAAGTCGCGGTACTGGCTCCGGGAATTGATTTAAATACGATCAAACCTTATTTTCAAGGAAGATTTGAATTAGAACTATGGTATTTAAACCAAAATAAAGTTTTCTTGCGAAAAAAATTCCAAGGAATACGAATGAAAATTGAATGAAAAAACACCTAATTTATTGTGATGCTTCGAAATATTTTGTAGGATATTGATTTTGATCGCCTTATTTGGTAAATACGTATTGCAATACCTTCAACTGGTCAAAACTTGTTTCGATCTTGCCTGTTTGATATTGTGCAAGGCAGAGTACAAGGGCTGGTCATGTTTACTCAGTAAACATGAATCTCACTAGATAGTGTTTGCGGCTGTTTCTATTTCTTTAACATGGATTGATTTTCTTTTCAATTTCGAGTCATTTTCTTTTAGTTCTTATAAACTTTTGTAATGAGCCTATTGATATATGGTGTAAGAAACTTATAGTGCAGTACTTTTTGCGGGTCATTTCCAGGGATTTTCTTGTGGAACAAACAGCTTTATCAATATTTCATCATATGGTGACAAACCTGACAAACCTGTCTAACCTACTCTCAACAAGTTTGGTAAACTCAATAAATGAAAGCAGCACGCTGTCGCGGCTCATTTTCAGTCTAGTGCTACTGGTTTACGGATCTCATGAATTAAGACTCAGTATCGTTAGTTGCGCAATATAGATTTTTCGCCAATGGCAGTTGAAGTAAGCTGTTCATTTGTGTCTGAGGATTCGCCATGTGGTCTGCTTGGCATAGGATCGACATTAGTACCCTTACAAACGTGTTCGCAGAACATGACAGCGCACCTGGTGAGCTTGCAAGTAACAAGCAAGTGTGGACGTGGTAAAACAGGGTTATCAGAGAAAGAACTGATATTGAACCGCGCAGGGCTGATGACTGCAACTCACGATCAAACGGAGGCTATGACTATATGCCCAAAACACAGAAGAAGCCTGACAACAGACTGGCAAGGACGGAAAAGTAGCTCTTGCACTTATCCAATACACAATGGTCAACGAAAGCAGCTGAAGTCTACTCGTCGAGTCAACGCTTTAATGTCAGCGGAAATTCACCGAATGTACAATGCACTGGTTCCTATTGGCTCTGGTAAGTTTTTGCCTCTCCTTTTTCCTAGTTATAAGATAGCATTAATTGTCATCGATAGTCCTTTTCGATTCTTGTTTGATCCACCACCCATTACATTTTCCCGCCATATGCACAGGGATCCCACCTTCAATTTAACCATTTTTATGTACGGTTTGGGCCAGCCACGATGAATTATGATTAGCAGCAAAGAGAGAGACAGCTCAGTACTTCCTAAGATTATGGTCATCAACGTTTTTTGTTGCTTTTGTGTGGTTGTTGACTCGAAAGTTTACACTAATTCAGGAACCACATACACTCTATTATATTATACTTCCTTAATTATTATATTATATTTATTTCTATTTATAATCATGCAAAATGTTTTTCATATTGTATCTCTTCAATTTTAAAATGTGTATGAATCTATTATTTAACATTAAAAATCATTAAACATTACAGCAATATGCACGAACTGTAGACTGAAGCATTACAAAACTCGAGGTGACGAAGTCCACGATGAGCCTGTTCTTCATACTAATGACGTAAGCAATTTATTCCTTTTCATTTAACTGGTTTAGAACATTATGATTGTTTGATTTCCTTACACTCAAGTACTTGTGTAAATAATGTTCCAGGAGGTAATACCGGAACGTGCTCCGCGAGCAGCAACAGATGATCTTGGTCTACCAAGTACTTCAGGTGAAAGTCTTTTACCCGAGCCAGAGGAGACTCAAACCATATCATCCCAGTCATCCCAATCCTCGCAGTCATCTCAGAGCATACCAGAAGAGGAAGTGAGTATCTGGGTTGACGAAGTCGAACTTCAGAAAGAGCAAAGGCAGACTTTGAACGAAGCTATTGATAAGTTAAGCAGTGGCCGAATAAGTCCTATAATGTCGACGCTGAACACCACGTGGGATGACATATCAACTACCCAACAAAAATACTACTCTCGTAAGGCAAAGGAAGCAGTAGCCGCTGTATTAACAATCATTAGCCCTGGTCAAGAAGAAGAACTATGGGAGAGTATGAGGCAAGCGCCATCCCTTGAAACTTCTGGAAGCACTAGGCCAAAACGGTTTGACGGAACACAAGGACTAGTTGATGTTCTCATGAAGGCGTATAATGAAGCTGAATCTTGGCAGACTAAACGGCAAATACTTTCTCTTTTTGCAAACGACTTCAGCAGATCAGAGCTTCAAGGGCTGATCCCTGACCTTTCAAAATGGCGAATTGATCAGGCTCGACAGCATGCTATCAAGTCTGGAAAAGGCCAGCCAGTACCGAATCAACCAATATTTCGCCAAAAGATGGAGCAAATCAAGATTGACCATTTTATTGATTTTATCTCTCGTCCTGAATTCATACAAGACGTAGCATTTGGAACAAAAACTCTGAAGCTTGATTCTGGTGAAAAGATTATAATCCCAGCAGTGATCAGGACTTTGATCCCCTCCAGGATAATTGACCAGTACAAAAATTACTGTACTCGGGAGGAGGTCCAGCCAGCAAGTGATCGATCACTTTACAGAATGCTAGAAGTATGTTCTGCGTCAATGCAAAAATCACTCCAAGGACTTGATAGTCTCACTGCCGAAGGAGCGGAAGCGTTCGACAACATGATTACTGTCATAGACTCATTAGTTGAAAATGGCGCGGACGACCAGTGGGGTAAGAATTGCAAGAAGGAACTGAGAGAGGCAAAGAGATATCTGAAGGCCGATTTTAAGGCACACGTTGGAAGAAATGAGCACTGCAAAGATCACTGTATTGTTTATGCTCTTAGTGATCCTAATAATCTCAATTTCGAAGACAAATGTAGCCACGCCCATGACATACTTTGCGATAGATGCGAATCGCTGAGAAGAGTTCTTCAAGACATAACAGACAAACTTGAGCAAATAGATATTACTGAAGAACAGAGGCAAAGGAAAAGGTTTGAAGTTAAGGAGTATGTTCGCTGTATTCACGTCTGGAAATCGCATCTACTTCGCCTTCTGAATCAGGATGAAGCAAAGCAAAAGGCTCTTCGTGACCTCACAGACGACACATGCTTAATCATTATGAGTGACTTCTTCGGAAAAAAGGGGAGAAATTGGCACGTTTCAGCTGTTATCACCAAAAGCAACGAAGGTTACCAAGTCGAATGCTATGTGCATTTATTTAATTCTTGTGTTCAAGGTGCCTTTGCTGTTACTTCCATTGTGGAAAACCTCCTCCATGCTGTTTGAAATGACTATCCGTCAATCAAGAAAGCCTACCTACGTTCAGACAATGCTGCCTGTTACCACAATGGTCCTCTTTTGCTCAGCCTGTCGTACATCTCTGAGAGAACTGAAATCACTATCCTAAGATATGACTTCTCCGATCCTCAAGCAGGAAAAGATATCTGTGATCGCAAGATAGCGCCGATGAAGTCTCACATGAGAAGATGGTTAAACGAAAAGCATGACATTACCACTGCTGAAGAGATGAAAGTAGCCCTTGAATCATATGGAGGCATCAAAGGAAGCCGAGCAGCTGTAGTCAGGCTGAATCCAACGAGAGACAATGCAAGTGACAACAAAATACCTGGTATTAGTCTCTTAAATAACTTTGCATTGGAAAAGGATGGAATAAGGGTGTGGCGCAGCTTTAATGTTGGTCCTGGACGCCTCATCAAGTTTAAGGACCTTTAAATCTTGCCTCAAGTTGAAACTGATTTGGAGGTCATACAGGGCTTTGGCCCTCGAGTACGCGAGTTTGGCCAAATAGCAACCAGACAAGGAACAACCGCATCTGAGAAAAACGAAATCTACTCCTGCAGCCAATCTGAATGCATTCTAACTTTCAAGACCCAGGCTGAATCCGAAGCACATATGGACACCGGGGAACATGTGCGCAAAACAGACAAAGAATCTCTTTATGATTCAATCAGAAAAGCATGGGCTGACAAAGTCAGTGGTGTGAAGCATGCAAGCCAACCCGCGTCCAGTGAAATAACAAGAGAACCAGGTTTAGAAGAGATTGGACAGGAGACTTCTACGAGTAATGACGATCCAACAAAAGGATGGGCTTTGAAGACCAATAGGACCTGGACCAAGATGTCAGATAAAGTCAAATCTTTCCTCGTGACACACTTTGACACTGGGGTTGTTACAGGCCAAAAAGCGGATCCAGCACAGGTGTCAAGAGAAATGAAACAAGCAAAAGATGAGAATGGACAGGCACGTTTTCAGCCAGAGGAATGGAAAACCGCTGATCAGATTAAAGGATTTTTTTTGCGTCTTTCGGCTAAGAGGAAGCAGCAAGTCAACGTGAATGAGACAGCAGAAGAGAGGGAGATATCAAATGAGGAACTGTCAGAGGAGGATATTGAAGCACTAGAAGAACAGGAATCGTTTGAGGCCCTACGGAAGGCAGTTGTAGAAGACATGAACATTCCCAACCATCCTGTTTTAGTTGAAAACAGGAACATATGTGAAATAACCTCTGCTGGAAAATTGCAAACACTCAAACTGGCAGAACTTAAAGCTATTTGCGAAACACTCGAGCTAGAGGTTAATGGACCTATGACAAGAAAGAAAAGCTTTATAGAACCCCTTGAACAATATGTTTTTACTTGCTCATGTCACCAGAGTTAGCCTCATATGTAATACCCATTGTATTACAAGGGATAATGATTTTCAAACCTCTGAATTGAATAAGCTTTTTGAAGGATTTAACTGAAATACAAAATGTATGAATTGTTTCCTTTTGCTTATTTTTGCTGATTTTATACATTGGTGTATTTAGCCTGTGGCTGTTGTGTGACAAGGCGAGGAACTTGTTTAAAAAAATCTTTTAATTCCTAGTTTTATCTGATATAGAGTGTTTTTCATTCAATTCAGAACATGAATGATGTGTTTGGTGGGGAATTTAGACTAGAGTTAATAGAGGGGACCCTCTATTAACTCTGTTTAGACTTAGTAGTCTTGAGTTGGAATTTATGTAAATGAGCTCTATATAAACTGCTTTGAATTTACTCGCTGAGTCATATTCCTTGGAATTTTTTTCGCAAGAAAACTTTATTTTGGTTTAAATACCATAATTCTAATTCAAATCTTCCTTGAAAATAAGGTTTGATCGTATTTAAATCAATTCCCGGAGCCAGTACCGCGACTTCGAGTCGACCGGAAGTAAACACTTAGTACAATCACGCAATACCTGAATGCGATTTTTGCGAACTTTGAAAGCTGCTCGCGTTCGTTTAATTTTAGATACCAATTGTAACTTTACAGTTTCTTGAAGATCAGACATAGGGCTTTTAAAATATGGTTCTCTTGTAAAAATAGACTGCCGCAGTTTTGAGAAAATTTGCTTCAAAGTTGATGAATTTTTAGATCGCAAATTGAGCGAGCTTGGTATGCAAAGTTCAAGTCCGGGTCAAGATTTCAAAACTCGTCCGATTTGACTCAAAACTTCTGAACTTCTCCTTCATATGATGGGTTTCATATGCAATGTATCGAAACTTAAAAAGAAATAGTAGTTTTGGCAAACGGCGGAATGAATTTTGGCCTCAGATTTTAGCGTCTCGAAGGCCAATTACCGTCAAAAACCGAGGGGGGTGGTCTAACTCCCAAGATAAAAGCCCGTCGAAACTCTAAATACCACAGTTCATCATCTATTCGGATAGGCTTTTATCGCTGAAAGTTTGGTGGAAATCGGCGGAACCCAATCTTTTGCACCTGCCCGGTTTTCTCCGACAATCACTTTTAATGTTTAATAGTGATTTTGTAGAAACTTAATCCTAGTTAACGCCTCAGTAGTCATTAACAAGTTCTGAACTGTATTATTATTGAGTTCTCCAAGGAATTTACAAGACACGGTATGTTGACCGACCATTGTTCACCGAAATGTCATCCTTCCAAGACTACATGAAATTGGGTCAGGAGATCGGACTAGAGAAGGAAGAGCTGTTGGAGTTCGCGAGGGAACGAGAAGCTGCTGCACGGGAGGAAAGAGCCCAAACCAGAGCCCTAGAGAAAGCCAGGTGTGAAGCCCAAGAGAAAGCCAGCAAAGACGCCAAACAAATCGAGCTTGCACGTTTAACAGCACAACAAGAAAGTAGCCAGAAACAATGGGAGTTCGAACTGGAAAGAGCTAAGCTTCAGGCCGAAGTAGAAAAGGAGCGGCTTCAACATGGGGTTGGTAAGGTTGAATCAGGAAGGGGTATTGGGGCCAAGAAACCGAAACTCCCTGCATTTGACGCTAAGCGCGATAGTTTAGACGCATATTTAGCGAGATTTGAACGCTACGCCACCTCTCAATATTGGCCTCCTGAAGAGTGGTGCATTAATTTAAGCGCGTTACTCACGGGTAAAGCCCTTGATGTCTACTGTAGATTATCCCCAAAGGATGCTGACTCATATCTGGACTTAAAATCGGCTCTTTTAAAAGCTTTTGAATGCACCGAGGAAGGTTTTAGACTTAAATTTCGCAATGCAAAATTAGAAATTGGCGAAACCTACCCGCAGTTTGGAGCTAGATTAGAGCACATGTCGGAAAGGTGGGTAGACTTAAGTGGGACCTATAAAACGTATGATGAACTAAAGGATTTATTACTTCGTGAACAGGTAATGACTTCTAGCCATAAGGAACTCGCAACATTTCTTAGAGAGAGACAATCAACCAATCTAGAAGGTATGTTGAAATTGGCAGAAGCGTATAGAGGGGCACACCCCAGGCCCATCAGAAAACCGCCCACATGTTTTAGTCAGGCGAGTACACCAGCTGATGAAGCGAATAGGACTTTACAAAAACCTGGACAGAGGACCGAGCCTAGCAGTGGTAAGTTTGGGTTAACACACATACGATGTCATAGATGTAAGGAATTGGGACACATAGCCAGAGATTGCCCACAGAGAGTAAGACAGAATGCAGCTGGATCAGAGAACAAACAAGGACCCAGAAGTGGAGAACAAGCAGGCTGCGCTGACACTTGTGAATGTGATCTTAAAGAATGCATCAAAGGTGACGAGGTTGTGTTACAATGTGGTCACAAAATCCCAGTTCTGTCAGCGTACATAACCCAAAACACTGCTATGCCAGTGACTGAAGGTGTGGTAGATGGTAAGTATATTACCGTTCTCAGGGACAGTGGTTGTAGCGGCGTGGTAATCAGAAAGGCACTTATTCCGGAGGAAGCGTGGACTGGTGAAAATCAACACTGTGTGTTGTTGGACGGCACAGTACGAAATGTACCTGTTGCAAAGGTAAGTATTGACACACCTTATTATACAGGACCAGTAAGAGCGATGGCCATGGACAACCCTTTGTACGATTTGGTTGTTGGTAATATTCCAGGAGCACGAGACCCAAACGACCCCTGTAGTGACTGGAAGTGCCCATTGTTGACTGAAGTGAATGCTGTGGAAACTCGTGGACAGAAAATGCGCAAGTCCAAACCATTTAAACCTTTGTCAACGCCGGAGTGTCCAGCATCGGATGCAACACCAACAGAGATTGCTCAGGCACAATGTAAAGATGTGACACTAGCCAAAGCAATAGAACGAGCAAACGAAGGATCCACGAAGGACACGCCCACTTGTGAAATAAGGTACGTATGGAAGGAAAAGCTGCTCTATCGAGAGTTCACAAACAAATCTACGAACAAGTTGGTAAGTCAATTGGTCGTACCTGCGAAATTCAGGAGCACTGTTATGAAGATAGGTCACGAAACGATTATGGCAGGTCACTTAGGATCCCGTAAGACTACTGATCGTATTATAACAAGTTTCTATTGGCCAGGTATCCAAGCTGACGTCAAGAGATATTGCCGATCATGTGACATTTGCCAGAGAACGATGCCCAAAGGTCGTACTACTAAAGTTCCACTTGGTCAAATGCCATTAATAGAAATACCATTTCAGAGGGTAGTAGTGGATATTGTTGGACCGATCCAGTGCAACGGTCTTGTAGAACGGTTTAACGGAACACTGAAGCAGATGCCTAAGAAAATGTGCTCAGAAAAACCGAAAACATGGGACAGGTACCTACCAGCCGTCTTATTCGCCTATCGAGAAGCCCCACAAGAAAGTCTAGGATTCTCTCCTTTTGAATTATTGTATGGAAGGACAGTAAGAGGTCCAGTGGCAATTTTGAAGGAACTATGGACAAAAGAGCCAGAAGACGTGGAAGTACGAACCACATATCAATACGTGGTGGAACTTCGAAATCGTCTGGAAGAAACCTGTACACTAGCTAAAGAAGCCCTTCAGAAAAACTCGCTGCGCTATAAGAAGCATTTTGACAAGAAAACAAGGAATCGTCGATTCCAAGAAGGTGACAAGGTACTGATCTTACTCCCAACGGATCACAACAAGTTGTTAATGCAGTGGAAAGGACCATATACTGTGGTTGAGAAAGTTGGTCTGTGTGATTATCGACTTCAACTGGAAAGAAAACAGAAACTTTTCCATGCTAACTTGCTTAGGAAGTATGTGGAGAGGGATAAGGAAGACAAGAGACAGGGCGAGACACATCAACAAGCAGCTGCTGTTGGAGTGGTTGATGTAGAAGAGAGTGATGAAAGTGTATTAGCATCTGCAGACATTGAACTACCACCCCTGGAAGCAAGCGAAACGCCTGTTGACGTTAAACTGAACCCAGAACTTGAAGAAGGTAAGAGGAAACAGGCCCAGAAACTTGTGGAAGACTTCCCAGATGTTCTCACTGATCTACCAGGAAGGACGAACTTGATTGAACATGATATAAAACTAATAGATGAAACCCCGATTCGTCAACGTATGTACGCTGTACCGTTTACCATGAGAGAAACCATTGAAACCGAAGTAAACAAAATGCTTAGACTAGATGTGATAGAGAAATCGCAATCACCATACTCATCACCAATAGTAATCGTCAAGAAGAAAGACGGATCAAACAGGTTTTGTATTGACTACAGACGACTGAATAATGTAACAGTCTTCGATGCAGAACCACTACCAAATGTAGACGAACTGTACGCCGAGACAGCCAAAGAACAGTACAAGTATTTTTCGAAGGTAGACCTCAGTAAAGGCTATTGGCAGATACCTATGACAGATAGCGTCAAGGTTAAAACCGCTTTTCAAACCCACGTAGGACTTTTTCTTTGGAAAAATATGCCGTTCGGATTGGTCAATGCACCTGCAACTTTCACGCGCATGATGCGAATCCTGCTAAAGGAGATGAAAGGAGTTTTGAATTATATAGATGACATTTTGGTAAGTAGCGTGACTTGGGAAGATCATCTAGATCTGTTACGCAAGGTATTCCAGCGACTACGTCAAGCAAAGCTGACTGCGAGACCAAGTAAGTGTCTGATTGGGTTTTCCAAGTTAGAGTTTCTTGGACACAACATTGGTCAAGGTGAGTTAGCGCCAGAAGAGGGTAAAGTATCTAAGATACTGGCAATCAGTATTCCCAAGACCAAAAAAGAGGTAAGATCATTAATGGGACTAACCAGTTATTATCGCAAGTTTATTCCTAATTTTGCAGCAATCACGGCTCCACTGACCGACCTGACGAAGAGAGGAAATCCTAACAAGATTGACTGGAATGACGCGTGCGAAAGGGCTCTGACAACCGTAAAGCAGCGACTCGCGACCTCGCCAATCCTGCAGTTGCCGGACTTTTCGAAGCCGTCTATCCTGAGGACCGATGCCTCTGATACCGGACTGGGCGCTGTTTTGCTACAACAACAAGAAGGAGGTAAATTCCCAGTAATGTATGCAAGTAGGAAGTTACAAGCACGAGAACAACATTACGCTACGACAGAGAAGGAGTGCTTAGCGTTGGTTTGGGCTGTGCAGAAGTGTCAACGCTATTTGTATGGAAGGGAATTTGTTCTGGAAACTGATCACAAGCCTTTAACGTTTCTACAACAAGCCAAGATGACCAACAGTCGAGTAATGAGATGGGCATTGGTGTTACAGCAGTACCGATTCAGGATTCAAGCCATTCCAGGCAAAGAGAACATTGGAGCTGATTTCCTAAGTAGATGTGGTAATTAAATAGGTAAAGAACTGAAATAGAGACGTTTCAGCCTGTGTTTTCAGAACGAAACCTAAGGTTTAGTCTTAAGGGGGGAGTGAATGTCACAGGCGTGAATTCACGGGCGTATGTATTTTAATATTCAAATTAATTGGTATATAAGTGAGTGGTTGTATGCGTGAGTGAGTTAAGGAGAAACCAGTCAAGACGAAGTTAAGACTCTTATCGGACGGTTCGGAGGAATCTGAAGAAGACAAGGTGTAATAACCGCGTTACAAAACTGAGGATTTGTACATGGGCCTAGAAAGTCAAGTTCAGTGAAAGCGACACGAAAGTAAAGTGGTATGATGGCTGTGTAAAGTTCGCCGAAGGAATCTAGCGAGTTGCCGTAGATAACTGTACCGAAAGAATTTATGGTGCTTCGCCGAAGGATTCTAGCGAGTTGCCGTGGAAAATTGTACCGAATGAATTTATGGTGTACGCTCAATTCAAGAAACCGCAGATAAGTAGTCTATTGAGACACTGGTTATAAAAGATTTGTGAATCTGAAGAAACGCCGGCTGACAATAAACTGTGCACTAGAAACCGAAAGAGAGTGTGATAGGGACAGCGTGAGTCTCGAGAGTGTGTTAGGGACAGCGTGAGTCTCGAGAGTGTGTTAGACTTAGTTTATTTAAGTTGATTTAAGAATATCTCTAGGATGTTATTTAGTAAGTAAGTTAAGATAATTTAAGTATTTAATCTTTATCTTAAGTCCTTAGATCGTTAAGAAACTATTAGAGAATCTAATTTAATAAAGTAAGTGAAGTGAAACAGTCTCTAGCCCTTGTACGCTCGTCACAGGCAATAAAATATTTGAGTTCCCTCAGTTTGGATTACTCATGGTCTTTATTGGCAAAGCAAAATTAGGATAGCACAACAGCACCTACGGGCTTGCTTAAAGCTGCAATAGGCTTATTGTAAAACCTATTAAATGTGCTTTCCGCGGACCAGTCAGCTAGTTTAAGGATGTCCGAAAGGGAAGCTCCTGTAAGGAGGGCTGCTGAGGTAACCGCAGCGCGGAAACTATGGGCCTTATAAATAGATGTGTCAATAGATGCTTGTTGAAGCACAGTCTTTAGCCAACGGGCTATAGTACATGAACTAACTGCCTTATTGAATACCCGCAACATGGATGGCACTGAGCATTAGATTTTGGGCTATGCACCATTCCCAGATATCTCTTGATAGCTTGTTAAGAGCGGGGGAATGAATCCCACCCATGTTGTTCAGATAATAAACAGCCGTCGTATTATCGATTTGTAGCTGGACATGAGCGTTGCGTAATTCTTTAGGAAAACATTTCAGAGCGAAAAACGCAGCTAGTGTTTCGAGATAATTAATGTGATGAGTGGATTCGGTTAGAGACCACAAACCACCTGTGTTATTTGTATTACAACACGCTCCCCAGCCCAAACTGCTAACCTCACATGCTATGGTGATATCGGGTGAGGGTGAAATAAGGGCTAAACTATTATGATCAACAATGTTATGGATCACCCACTGGCGATATCAGCTCAGGTTTGCACATTTCGGTGGAGCGATAGAACAGTTTCATATATTTTACAGCTCGGAAAGCAGAAACTAAGAAGTCCCGAAACTTGGACAACCTCGCGAACGGTAGGAGCGGGGTTCGATAAAAGGCGTTTACAATGAGAGACAATCTTGTCAATCTTGCTCTCAGGGAGCGATAGAGTCATGGATTCTGAATCGATGACAAACCCGAGAAAGGTTATTGTTTTTGCCGGGTTGAGTTGGGATTTAGCAATGTTTATGGTGTATCCCAAGCGTGTCAAAAATTCACACACTTCTTGCGAATGAATAGAGCATTGTTCTGCTGTTTTGCCGATCACCAAAGTGTCGTCAATATAAAATACAACCCTAATGCCTCGGAATCTCAAGGCTGCATAGACGGGTTTGAGTAGTTTGGTAAATGTACGAGGGGCTAGTTTATACCCAAACGGGAGACATGTAAACTCGTAAACTGAGTGTTCCCAAGCAAACCGTAAATGTTTCCGGTCATTGGGATGAATAGGGATGCTAAAATAAGCATCTTTTAAGTCAATAGTTGCCATAAATTCTCCTGGGTGCAACAAATGCTTGACATAGTCTATACTTTCCATCTTAAAATGGAGAGTACGAACGAAATTATTAAGTGGCTTAAGATTGATGACTGGTCTAAGATCACCTGTCTTTTTGGGAAGCAAGAATAAGTTGGAGATAAACTCATCTGAAAGGTGGTTCGTTTTAACGATCGCTCGTTTAGACAGCAATTTTTCGACCTCAGAGGCAATTAAAGCGTGATCTGAGTCAGAAAGCCGTCGGGAGACCGGACGACGAGAATGCCGTGGTTTTGTCTCGAATTCAATACGATAGCCCTGGATAGATTGTAAAATCCAAGGGTCTGTGGTGATCTTAGACCATTCATGGACTTTATAAGCTAGATTACCAGCAAAGGGAGAAACACTTACAGTATTTACTTGTGTTTCTGAGCAGCAGTGTCTGACTCTGTTGACTGCTTTTTCTCGTAACTAGGCGTCGAGTGGCTCTGAATGAATCTGTTGTAATTGTTGTTGCGCCGGGCTGAGCCCGGCTTTGAGGACAAAAAAGCCTGAGAGCCTTGTCCTTGGCGGTTGCGGTTCCTATTTCCACCAGTTGCTCGAGTATCAGGGTTCTTGGTAATCCTGACGGCAATTCTATTCGCCTTGGCGATATCATCTACTTTCTTAGACAAATCATCTCCGAAGAGATGAGTTGTAACTGGAGCAGAAGCGGAGCATAAAGACTGGTAGTCTTTGCTTAGAGAAGCCTTTAGCAAATCTCGCCGCTTAAGTGATGTCTGAAAACCGGCATTCCCAATGAATGCCAGAGCATCAGAAAGGGCTCCAAGGAGCTCTTGTTGGTCAAGGAGCTCTTTCTCCTTTTTGGCCTTTATGGCTGATTCAGCCAAAGACACTAAAACTTGACCAGTTTTAACAATCATCTTTCGTATTTCTTGGACGCCAAGGTCCACAGATTTTGCTTTGTGTGGAAGCTCATTCCACAAAGGTGAATTCACCCGTGGCACGCACAAGAGTTCACAATTCTCCGGCGTGTTATATTTCTGAAGCAGAGGCTTCATCTTGTCTTCAATAGGTTTAGTAGTAAACGATTCGTTTATTCGTTTCGCCAAAGCTTTTTTAACTTTTGGACCTTTATTCTCTTGATCATCAAAGACTGAAGGCGGGAGTTCAGATTCGGCGTCGTCAGATAATATATCGCTTGCCAAATCGCCGAGTGAGGCACTCGGGTCATAGCTCAATCGAGCACGTTTAGGTGATGGTTCATCATCCTTAACGTCTTGAGATCTCTTTACGAGGTTAGACAAATCATTTATCACCAACACGATGGAGTCTATTCCTAATCTCTGTTGTAGGAAGGACAGCGACTCTTCTGTGAACAGCTCGGTCGACAAGGATGGATGTTCATCTTGTAAAAGCGACAAATCATCAGGATTAACCATATTATCTGCAATGGGAGGCTCTTCGGTAGTCTTCGGCATTTTTCGTCAGGCAAATGTGCTGAGAAATATAAAGACATAGGAACAAAGTCCCGTTTAATAGTCAACTCGTTTACAAAATTGTATCAAGTAAAACGAGCAAGGAACGTGAGCTTACCTTGTGCGCTGGCACAAAGAAAGGAGTGGCCTGGTCTGTCCGGCATTCACATTATATACCTGTTTGCTATTTGCATAACAATGGTTTCTTTGGAATGTGGGCTTTGCGCATGAGCAAGAAAGTACGCATAATAAGGGCATAATGTGTAGTATGGTGAAAGAGAATTTACACCAGCTCTAGTGTTATAATACTTGAGTGCTGCCTGGTACAAGGCCTTGAGTAGTAGGGAATGGCTGATTCGAGCGCAAAATACTGTGGCTCTCTTAGTAATGGATTGCGTGACATTGATAATTCGGTATGTTGCCACACAATTAATTAAGTGTTTGGAAAACTATATGTTTTAAAAAAATTCTGGGAAATTATTAAGTGGTTAAAGATTATTGTATATTATATGGTTAAAGCTAATTGAAATCATTAGGTGGTTACAGCGCGACGCGCTCTACCGTTTCCACCAGACAAACAATTTTGACATTTTTTTGACACTTTTTTGATTGAGAGGTGGAGTTAATTTGATTTAGCGCGCAAACCTAAAACTGATGTAAACAAGATTACCTAGTCATGACTGACAAAAGAACATGAAATTTCAAGGAATACGTAAGTACAATCTCAAAATAAATCTTCCTGAAACAATCACGGTTTCCTGAAATGCTATTTCGTTTTCAATTAACCAATATTTTTTCGCTTTCTGCAGCAAATCAATTGTGTTTGAATGCAAACGGAGGCATTTACGATAATGGAAGACTAATGCCTACTCATCTCCGTGAGAGAATATTAGATTTGAACCACCAAGGCCTAGGACAGCACGCTATTGCCCGAGAAGTCCGAACAAGTCATACATTTGTAAGAAATGTTGTTCAAAGCTACGAGCAAACCAGTTCATCAAATCCTATACCTAGGACTAGTTTCGTGGAATCTAAAATTGACACAACTGTTCTCGAATACATGAAGGTTCAAAAGCATATAAAATCAAGTGCTTACGCTTCGGGGATTCAGCAAAGGCTACTGTTGGATGCAGTTGTGCACCCAAATGATTTGCTGGGAACATCGAAATCAACAAGCGTCTCAGAAATGATCTGCTCTTCAATAAGAAAATAATCACAGTTCGTCAACTTGAAGCAGAAAGGCCAGGTGCTATAGATCGTCAAAATGAATATTTACAGACGATATCTACATATTCAGCAAGCAAGCTTCATTTTTTTGATGAATCGAGCGTGATAAAGACGACATGCAATCTCCAATATGGCAGCACTAGGTTGGTGAGTGAGCAGTTGAAGTACACATTCTAACAGTCTAATGCCACATTCACTATAAATTTACTTCATTCTGTTGTGGGTGTTGACACTTTCAATATTCTTCCAGGTGCGTCAAATGGATTGGAACTTCTTAATTTTTTTGACGATGCTTTACAGGTACAACGGGCCGACGGTAGTGGTGCTTTAGAGCGTGGCAATGCTGTAGTAATGGACAATTGTGGCTTTCATCACGCCCGCCACATTGAACCATTGCTGAGAAATATGGTCACTGCTTGCGGAATTGATTTTATTTATCAGCCACCGTACTCTCCACACTTCAATACATGCGAGTATTGTTTCAACCAGATCAAACAGTTCCTTAAACGACACCAGTTGTTAGCAACAAATGAAACTGAAGTGGCAATTGGTGAAGCAATTTGCAATATTACGCCAGAAAACTCAGCAGGCTACTTCAGGAAGTGTGGTTATCTGATATAAAAACAACCAAATACTGCATGTATTTGTAATGATAACCAAAAATATATTTGAATATGATTCGTTGTTATTGATCTATGATAAAGAGAAGAATCAGCGTTAGTAACTCTGGTCGAATAGAGTAATTCATAATATGTCTGATTTGGATGAGGTCTATTTTTAGCTCAGCGTGAGAACAAAGTGCTAGAATCCAATAAGTTATGAAAGTTGTGTTTTTAGTAGTATTACATTATATAGTATATGAAGTTTTTCATTGAAAACCTAAAGTCCGAGTACAATTCACGTTTACAAACTGTTTTATGAAATATTCAGTTCTTTAGCCGTACTAATTTGCATAATGTCATTGGATGAAATTATGCAAGTTAGTACAGCTCATACTAAAACCTGTTATCTCTCGATCTCTTGTGTTTTTAGTTTACTAGGTAATATATACTAATAAATGTTTTACCACGAAAATAGCTCGAAGGTTCCCTGATAGCAGAGACTTCCACAGAATCGACCCGTGGAAGATCGAAGGTTGAAGAACACAATAAAATTCGAGAATCATAACACAACATATTTTAATTGACCATATAATCAACAAATTACATAAATTATCAATCATTAGCTAGCCCGATGTGGTTGTAAGTAGATTTATATCTCAACTGCTTCCACAACTTATTATAGTAATTCACAATAAAATACTTGCTAGCTGTTTATTGTGAGTACAATACTGGAGTATAATGTACAGTTATAATCACCATTGAATGCCTTGTCAATTTCCTTTACAAATGTAAACAAGTAAACAAGAGCTACTGATAAAACACAACGTACAGGTGTATACAATTCATGGCCACAAGTTATATAGTGTCAAGTTCATTATTTAGTCAATAGATACTCGAGTAGAAGAAGAATGTTTCTGTTTTGATACTGTTCAATGAGGACTGGTAATTGCCAGTCCTGGCTTGCGTCAAAATCAGGAACTTTTCCATTCAGAGCTTTTTCAAGTATGAGGTCACAATCTAATTGCACACGGTCACTGTACTTAATCAAATTACGTACTTTCAGTCTCGGACGCATCATAGCAAAGAATGATGTTGATGCTCTAGTGCGAGATTCGCTAAATGCTATCAGCTTGGATTGTGCATCGTTGAATTCCTGCTGTAATCGCTTCATTTCTTTTTCCAGTTCAGCTATTTTTTGCTTTAATTCAGGGTGTTTATCCCTTACCCCACAAACCTTGTGTGATGAGCAAGGAGAAGATAGACATTTGGGTTTTGTATGGCCCGACTTGTGACAATTTCCACAAAGCCTCCCTTGTATTGCTGACAGTGGAGTTAAATATTCGTTTTTGTGCGTTACTTTGAGAAGTTCATTTTCTGCACTAAAAAGCAAAGCTCTCTTGATTTGCAGGTTTTCAGATAGCTCATTTTTAACGTGGTCCAATAGTACTAAAGGCTGAGTTTGCCGTATTGAAACTTGGTTCCAATGAACGAGGGCAAAGTTTCCCGCCAGTTGTGTTTTGCTGCTTGACGTTCGATGGTAGTTCATGAAGCTTTCTCCTTTTCACGGTACAGTCTACGGGTTGAACGACTGGCGAATCGAGTTCGGCGAATCGAGTTCGGCTACTCGAAGTGTGATCTTGCCACACAATGCTGTGCCTTCGCCTTCACTTGGTGCACGAACGAACATGTCATTGAAGTTCTCTATGTCGTCCTCGATCAAATTCATGTAATCTGCCTCTCAATCAAAAAAGTGTCAAAAAAATGTCAAAAATGTTTGTCTGGTGGAAACGGTAAGGCGTGTCGCGCTGTAAAAATAATTGTTAAACAGCATGGGTATATTGCGTGACATCATTTGGACAAGTCTAGACATGCTTAATGATGAGGGAATACCCTATGAGTTCTTTAAGTATATTAATTCTTTAAAAACATTTAAAGAAATAAAATGTATAGTTATTAATATGGAAGATAAAAAGAACCAAATAGAGATTATTCATTTGCGAAAAATAATCATTGTAACCCCAATTTTGTGAAAGCTATTTATCTTGATAAAGATAATGAAGAAACATTCTTTAATAGTTTATATGCAGTGACTCAAACCTTGGGAATTAGTATAGGAAATCGCACGATCTCGAGTACAATTTGGAAATTAATAGGTACGAGTAAAGTTTTGAAAGTTCTTGTAATTGCGCTAGCCTGTAGGCGAGTGCAATTAAAGAACTTTGAAAACATTACGAGTGCCTATTAATTCCAAATTGTACGAGGTCGTGCAATTTTTTATTTATAGTTCACTCGAAAAATTTTTATAAAACATGCGAAGCGAAGGCATTCATTCATGTTCATTGCCTTTGCTTTAACCGACCCTTCTCCATGAACGCTAAGTCAAGAACAGCATAGAAAGTGTTAACGTTGCTGTAAAACGTTTTTAGATTAGTATTTTATGTATGATTTGAACTACAAAATAATAGAAAATAATTTTACATCTCAAGTAAAAAGCCATTTTAATGCATGTTTACAACTATTGAATGACAGTACTGACAACTAGACAGCGAATCAAGAAGTGACTTTTCTTTGAAAACGTACTGTGTGAAAACTAAGCGAGAGTTGAGAGTTTACAGTTCGCTAATTTAAGTTTTTTTCCTCTTAGCATTTGCTAATAACTGCAAAATCACAATTTCAAAAATACTTTCTTTGAAAACAAGTTAGCTGGACAACATCAAAAGGGATAAAAGCAACAAATGTGTCCTTCAAGTTAAAAGTTTTGAAGTACAGCTTGCCGTGAACGACTCGCCAGTGATCAGACCATGTGCATTGGATATTATTCCCTCCTGTAGCTTGAAGAATTTCGCTGCTATTTTCTTTGGATGGTGAATTATCTGAAGATTTTATTATTTCAAGACTGGATTGACAACTTAGGATCAATTAACTTATGATAAATAGCTGAATTCGTCTCTCTACAAGTACTCGACAGTTTGCCGGAGAGATTTGATCTTAACTATTTTCAAAACAAAAAACGAGCTTCTACTCGCTGTGTTTTTCCGCTAAAAGGAAAGAAATTTGCTTTAAAACTATTGTTAGTTGTTTTCTACATATTGTACAATTATTGTAGATGTGGTGTTGAAACCACAGAAGACAACAGGTGGTAAAACGAGAACATTCACTCAAATTGTTTGGCGAAAACTAGAAAGAAAAAACGACTATCTACTACAAAACATGATTTATTACGTCTTGAATTTGTCTAGTTATCATAATGTGAGGCCTTCCTATGTGTGTATTAAACAGTTTTCTGAAATGTTTGCATTTTAATCTTTAAAACACTTATTTTTTGGGGAATTTCACTCATTTTACTGGGGAAATTTGCCGCTTTTGGCCGTGTTTCCATAGCGATTAATTGGTATTCCCGCGGAGTACCAATTAACGCTCTAATTGTACTCCTCTAGACCAATCAGAATCGAGTAGTTTTGTAGAGTGTACTATAAACCCTGGTATTGTTAAGATGGTGAAATAAAAAGAACTATAAATCAGGTATTTCAAGAAGAGATATGTGTAAATATCGTTTTGAGTGTGTTGATGAATTACCAGAAAATTATAAAAAATCTGCTAACATAAGGTTAAATAGTAAAAAGGATAAATAAGAAAAATAGTATCTACTTTTACATAATTGGTTTTATCAATCAATTATGTAATTTGATGAACTTCTAGCGTCACAAGGTAGGAATATTAGCAATTATCAAAACATGTACAATGCTAACCCAGCAGCACCTATTGAGACTATTGCTAGATTTGTATTATGTAATTACTGGGTTACCTGTGGTAAACTAGTCATCAAATACCTTTGTTTTTTTTCTTTAATACAAACTGCCATGATCAATGCCTTCCATGAATGTGACTTATTTGACAAAGCTGAGCAGTTATCTGTAATTGTACGTGATAATAATGGTAATAATAATGAATCAGTCTTAATAAACAACTGTAGATCTCGATACGAGAAGTTTGTTTATTTTATTCGCTGTCATACACATGCTGTTCGTGTTCGCGATAGAGAACCCAGCAGAATACCAGAGAGAAGAATTACACGCATTTTACATAAATCCAGAAAAGTAAGCCATTTACTTCGAACATACATAAAGAAAAACATACCGAAGTCTTCCCGAATGCATATACAACATATAACAATACAGGTAGTGGAAAAATGTATAAACATATTATAAATATCAGGTCACGTGGGCTTAAACGAAAAATGACATATCCTTCTTCTGCAATCAGGAGAAAGTAAAATCGGTTTTTATCATCTCATAAAAAAAATCGAAAGTCTAATAAACACAGGATGAAACTGGAAAGCAATTATCCTGATCCAGTAATAAAAAGTAGCAGGCCAAAAGATTCAAATGCATGGGATTCTAATTCAATACCACCTGTTTATAAGAGTCTGAATCACAGGGTAAATCATTGTAAGTTCAACCTGTCAAGGGATGTAGAAACAAACCCTGGTCCTTTTATTGATCCTACTAAAACAATTCAGGCACCTTATAGTCAAGACAATGTTGCATTGTTTGGGTTAAATGCAGGTACACAGTGTGCAGCAATGTCCCTTACTTTCCTCATATATAACTACAGGAATGGTGTTACATCCTTGATGGACTTGGTCAATATCATGAGCATTGGTAATGAATTGTATTCTGGTTTATCTAGACTATCCAGGCAATCCCATTTACTATTAACAGAAGTACCCGAAATGATCACAGTGTTCAATACTAATTATCAGCTTCAATATAGTACAAACTATACTGGTACAATACATGGTACTTGTGTAATAGAAGATTT
Organism: Anthopleura sola; assembly: GCA_023349425.1. NCBI lineage: Eukaryota > Metazoa > Cnidaria > Anthozoa > Actiniaria > Actiniidae > Anthopleura > Anthopleura sola. The sequence goes on along the minus strand of JALHLI010000050.1, from coordinate 137,318 downwards.
CAATTACTGTATGTCATTAGATAATGCTATGCACACTTTGCTAAGACAAAATTAAATTCCTTTCTTTTAACAATTGCTAGTAGCACTGTGGGTATTTACTGTACTACAGGTGGTAAGTTTAAGATATTTGATTCTCATGGTAGAGCCTCATTTGGTATGGCCCATCCTCGAGGGACTTGTGTATTGTTAGAAGTCAACAATTTAAATGAGCTGATATATTATTTTCAAATCCTCTATCAAAATCCAAATGTTTTATTTGAACTCAAGGGTGTACATATTACTGAGATACAATGTGATCACGCAGTAGTTCAACAGACTGTCACCTGTACATGTAAACTAAATCATAGTGCAAATGCTGACATTACAACCAGCAGTGATATTCCCTTGGTATGCTGTTGTGCCATACCATTTTACTGCATTTGTTTTTCCATTATCAGAATCTTGTGGGTATTGGAATTCAAACTCTAGATGCAATTGTTGAGCATGCAAACGTATTTTACAGACAAAAGCTCAATGCTGCTAACCAGCTGCTCACTATCAATGATTTTCCAGGTATAATTCAAAATATGATGCACATATTAACATTACCTTTAATCTGGAGAAACAAGGAATTCTATGTTGCACCTTTCTTAGTACCAAATGATTGCTTCAGAAGTTAATCACAGATAATCTAAAGGATAACACTGGCTTTTTAATGTGGATCTCAAGTGATTATTGTACGAGTTGCATTTTTCAGCACAAGATGAAAGGGAAAACAAACACTGTAAAGTACTATCTTATAGCATTCAATCCTGATGGAAAACTTAGTATGTTTCAAAATATCAATGACATGGATTCTCTTATTCTGTTACTCATCAATATCATAAAAAAATAATTCCAGTGTAAAGATGTAGAATATTGCATTAAATTTTTATGCTGTTCAAGTAATTTGTCAAATGCTGATAGGCAAAAGGTAATGGCAAAATATAAGTGCCCGAGTTAATTCCCACATATTTAAACATGATTATTACCGCAGGGAAAGGTTTGCATCTATGATCCTCAAGCTACCCATCTATTACACACACATTCTCCTAATAACCTAACCCTTTCATCTCTCATACAGATCCTTCATATGTACATGCTTACACTAACACAGATCATCTCTTACCTCTTTCCTCTTGCCCCAAACAACAAACAAACATCCCCCGAACCCTATGTAGAAGAATCTGATGGTCTACACACACACTTATCATCTCTTATTTCTCCCCTCTTGTCCTACAGCAAACAAACCCCTTCCATCTACTAGTGAAGATGATGGTTTACACACACACACACACCAACCATCTCTTATCTCTCCCCTCCTGTCCCTCACAGCAAACAAATTCTTTTCTCCTCCCCCAACTCATGTAGATGATGGTTTACACACACACTAACCATCTCTCATCTCTCCCCTCCTGTCCCTCACAGCAAACAAATTCTTTTCTCCTCCCCCAATTCATGTAGATGATGGTTTACACACACACAAACCATCTCTCATCTCTCCCCTCCTGTCCTTCACAGTAAACAAATTCTTTTCTCCTCCCCCAATCCATGTAGATGATGGTTTACACACACACTAACCATCTCTTAACTCTTCCCTCTGGTCCCACACAGCAAACAAACCCCTTCCATCTCCCAACCCTATGTAGATGATGGTTCACATACACTAACCATCTCTCATCCCTCCAACCTCCGCCCCAAACTAAAAACAAAAATCCCTCTCACACACATCTCTTCCCTCTTGTCTCGCAGTACAAACAACCGCCTCTGACAGAGCAGAAGGGTATAATTCACTCAATCCTGCAGAAAAAGAACATGCTGTATCACGTGTCCAATCTAATAAGTAAGCACACGAAAACTCAGTTCAAAATGATTTAAACCATAAGATCTCAGTTTTTCAAAGTAAGATCAGAGAAGGTCCAAGTTACATTTGTTCTGTTTGTAACAGGATACTATACAAAAAATACTGTTATCCAGTTAAAAAAACACATATATAGCACTCAGCACCTATTTACAGACATTAACTCGTTCAATGAAAATAGTACATTTGTTAAACCTGTCACACAAAAGTTTTGAAAGGACAGGTCCCATGTCAAGCTGTATGTAACAAATTGTATGTTGATGAAATACCACCAGAACTATCAGTGCTAGAGAAGCTTGAACAGATACTTAGAGCACAGAGGATAGTGTTTGAAAAAAATAATAGTAATGCCCAAAGGTCAACAGAGAAAGATTAAGGGTGCAATCTGTAATGTACCAGTTGATTGTGACCAAACATGCAATATATTACCACGTCCCCTGAAAGATCTGGAATAATAATGTTAAAATTGAAAAGAAAATTAGAATTTAGGGGTCATGTCTACTTTCAAACAGTGCGTCCTCAAGTAGTACTAAATGCCCTTGACTGGCTGAAAATATAGTGATATAGGTGTGGATATTGAAAATATTGATAGAAATCTTACAACTTTACAGCAAAATGACTATATTTCAGAGGAACATTCAGCTAATGACCAAAACACTGATGGTGACAATACACCTGATAATGAAGAACAAGATGACCCTCTGAATGAGCATAGAGCACCAACAAATGAAACATGTTTACAGTCTGTAATACCAGATTATCCTGTAACTCTTGAGCAAAATGATGAGGTATCATCAGGAAACGAAGTCTACAATATTACACCAGGAGAAAACAAACATCCTGTATCATTCATGATGGACAAACATTGTGAAGAGCTAGCATTTCCTGTCCTTTTTTCAACCCCAAAGCTACTGTGAAACAAGCTACTTTGAACCCCATCGCTACTGTGAAACAAGCTACTGGGAACCCCAAAACTATTGTGAAACAAGCTACTGTTAACCCCAACTCTACTGTGAAACAAGCTACTGTGAACCCCAACTCTACTGTGAAACAAGCTATTGTGAACCCCAAAACTACTGTGAAACAAGCTACTGTGAACCCCAACTCTATGGTGAAACAAGCTACTGTGAACCCCAACGCTACTGTGAAACAAGGTACTGTGAACCCCAACTCTACTGTGAAACAAGCTACTGTGAACCCCAACTCTACTGTGAAACAAGCTACTGTAAACCCCAACTCTACTGTGAAACAAGCTACTGGGAAACCAGCTTCTATTTCAAACCTCCCTCAAGCTAAAAATGAAAAACCTGAATTTGAGACCATTTTTTGTAAATTTCAAGTTTTGTAAATATTTTAAATATCTTACGTAATTTTTTTTTTGTAAAGCGCCTTGGACATGTTTTTGGAGATGAGCGCTATAGAAATAAACTCTATTATTATTATTATATTTTGTTGTTGGTGAGGTTATTCCAACACAGAAAGTACTAACCCAAGAGGGCATGAAAAACTACAAACTTTGGTGTATTCTCCAACCAAATGGGTCAATTAATCTGCATTTTGTAAATGTAAAGGTGGGGCAGACCAGGGTTGAAGACATCTTGGTGCTGCACTCTTTGAACTTGATGACTTTCTCTCAAATAACAGAATTTCTGTTACATCTCTTCCTGCATACTGGAACCCTAAACCCACTCCAAACCACAAACCTATTCCTTTTATGCAAATCAAGATTTCACATTCAAAACCCAAAAAAGGAAAACGTAAAGTTACTCCATGTGACGAGTCATGGGTAGACTCCTTTGATCCAAGACCAAAGAGGCACAGGCATGACACTCCCCTTTCGGCAAAGGAAAGATTTTCACAGCAGCTTAGGGACATTGATTGTGGTGCGGCTATTCTTAAATTTCTCCCATGTCCTCCTGAGGAACAAACTGATCCTACTTGCAATTTTAAAAATGTACCAATATCTGAGCTTAGAGAAAAATTACCAGATAATCAAGTCAATGATACATGTCCAATGCCTATTTTTTCAAAATTCAAGCTTTTGTAACCAAAAACAACATTTCTGCCAAAAATGTAACTACAACTGTAAACAATTTCCTATCCAAACCAAAGGAATTCAAAAAAGCTCCCATACCAGCTCAGTATGGTAAAGAGAAAGAAAATGAGGCAAAAATTAGTTACAAAAAACTATTAGAAAAAAATCATCAGTTTGTCATTAGAAGAAACTGGACTTCTTGTAAGTGAAAATCAAAGCTGGCTTGGAGCAAGTATTGATGGGATCACAAAATGTAAATGTTGTGAACCTAGAGTTGTAGAAATTAAATGTCCATTCACTGGAAGTAACCTAGACCCACAAGCAGCTTTTCTGTCAGACGATGTAGGTGGTACATACAATGCTGATGGTGAAACAGAATTAAAGAAATCACACCCGTATTACTATCAAGATGGCTTACTTACAGATGGCTGTTTCAGGACTTCAGTCATGTGACTTTGTCACATACACCAATAAGGGCATATAATTTTCAGATGACATCACTTTTATGAAAATAAGATAATCCCTGCCTTATTGTTGCAGTTGTCATCACAATCATCCTACATAGAAAGTGATCCTAGCAATGATTCAGATGATTCTAAAACCCAAAACCATGTAATAACATCTTCTATGAAAAATGATTACACTAATGATGTTCAAGATCTAGACAGAGGTGATTCAGTTAATGAAGCTCAAGATTTTGCAATGGATGATTCAGTTTTGGAATCCGAAAACCAAAATTATGAAATACACACATCTTCCATAGAAAATAATGACAGTGAGAAATTTCAAGATCTTGCAAGTGATGACTGAGATATGAAATCTAATACCCCGTTCACACCAGAGCTTTAAACATGTTTAAAAGTTGTTTGATAAATAACGTTTAATTTTTGTGGGTTCACATTGCGTGCGCATTCCCGTTAAACAAGTTTAAATCATGTTTAACTAAACTACTTCAGCGAGGTAGTTTAAAGTTGTCTAACAAAGATGGCGACGAGCGAAAGAAAGCGAGGGAGAACGTTGGAAAAGGAGGAAACAATTGCGCTCTTGGAGAAGTGGGGAGAAGAGAACGTCAAGGAGAGATTGAAAGAATGTAAAAGGAAAAAACCTATATAGATGGAGATAAGCAATTACATCAAAGCATCATGATATGAAGATAGAGAGTATGAAGCCTGCAAGACATGCATACATACATTGGTGTCTTCGTACACAGCATATAAAGATCAGGAGGGAAAAACTGGAACAGCAACCCCCAAAAAGCCTCCTTACTACGAGGAACTAGATAATATCCTCTCTGATAAGCCAGCAACAAGGCCTGTACTGGTGCTTAATTCTGCAAAATTACAGCAGAATGCCAAAGAAGATGATGAAGACGACGAAAACGGCCTTAGCGAATCTGTAGTAGAAAACGAGGATGAATACCCCAAGCTAAAGAAGATTTCTAAACGAGGCAATGGTGAGTGTTTGCACTCATATTATAACTGAGTTTTCAGCTGATTAACATTTTGACCCTTATTTTGTTATTATCACACGACAAAACAACTGACAAGTGACTGAATGCCTTCGGCGCCATATTTGTTTTTGTAAATAGGCTCATATGCAAAACAATCACTAAAGAAGTACTCACATAACCCAAAAAAGCGTAAAAATATAGGAATGGTCTGTTTAGTCTTACTTTCTTTTCTTGCTGTTACTATCGAACTTTCCTTGATTTTTTTCCTGTGCACATAACTTTCTGATTGAGCAGTTTTGAAAAGCTATTTGGAGCTGTTTCAGGTTCAAGCAAGGTAGGGTTTGGAGCTTTGTTGATAGCTAGAAATGACAATAATTTGTGTTATAAAAGTATGGCAAACAATAGCACATTTCAAGCTATCAACAAAGCTCCAAACCCTACCTTGTTGTTTTATTCGTGTTGTCGCTTTATGCCATTGGCTGCACACATGCAAGATTTATTTGTATAGTGAAGATTGCATGTGCTGTTTAATATAAACTCATTACGTTTGAATCAGTAGATTTGTAAATAAGCTGTTCTCGATCTTGATTCATCATAATGCACCTATCAACATCTTGCCCCAACAGAGGGAGTGTGGGCATACCCAGGGGCTATTGACATCAAAAAAATGCTTTGTCATTAACTTGCAATTTCCCTACCCTTGGACCTTTAAAACCTTATTGGTCAAACCTTGTAATTCAGTTCAAAAAATTGCCTCCCCAGGGCATTATTCAAATGTCAAATGCCCCTGTATTGCCTGCACTTCCCCCATTCGGGGATAAGACAGTGATAGGAGAATAATATTGTGAAACCATTTTATCCGTTTTCTAATGTTTTTAATAATGATAATAATAATAATAATTATTATAATGATAATAATTGGCTTCGTGTTATTTCTTTCATAATTAAAGTGTATGTCCACATAAATATTTTCAATAATAATGACATTTTTGGAAATGACTTTACTGTAAGTTATTTGTGATCTTATAAAACAAATATTATGCTTTTTTAGAAAAACCTCTATTTGAATTATGCTGATTTGTAGAAAAGAAGATCAGGATTTTTTTTAAAAGTTGGCAAGAGTTCTTAATAACTAACTTGAGTCCATAGTTAGTCCCCCTCCACTAACTATGTTGTGTCTGAGGAATAATACAGTCATTGTCATATTTCAGCAAACAACTTTTTTCTTCTCTATTCAAAGAATCATTTTGAGAAAATTTGTTTTTTTCGGCATGAGTAATTATATCAAAATTACTATATTCAAGGAAATGCATGTGCATTTTGGCCAGCTTGCCAGTTTTTGAATGTGTGTTAAATCATTAAACATTCTCTTCTTTCTGTTTGAACAGAAAATGTACACCTCAGAGGCATTAATTATGGTGTTTTGAGTTACTATTATTTAGAGAATATATTTTTTTTTGACTGTGATTTTGACCTTTTATTAAATTAATACCATATTTATATATTCAGTATAAAATATAAAATCTTATTTAACTTGAAATGAAATGGTTTAATAGACTGATGTTTTTACAATTTACTGTAATTTTTATCACACAATCAGTCAAAAAATTCAATAGATTACTGTGAGATTCAACAATTTGTATTGGTTTGTACAGCAGCACATTCAATTATGCTAATGAAATTATAACCATGATGTATTAGGGGTGGATCCAGGTTCATATGGTGTTGCAAAGCCCCATATGAGAACTCTTCTTAAAGAGGTTTGACTACAATTGCCTTGGAAAGTAAAAACCCCTTATGAGAAATGTGAGACCCTCTCTTATTTTGGTTAACAGCATTTTGGAGGGCAAATAACATGCTGAAATTCCTGGATCTGCACCTGTATATACTTACTAGCTAGATTGTTTTCAATTAACCCATGAGGCAAATTCTTTGTAATGAGGATTGTAATGATATGCATATTTATGCGCATTTCATGCAGGCATGCGCAGTAAAAACACACGTCGCATGTGCGAGGCCAAGGATAGCAGCCATTGATATTAAACGAAGTAAGCAGCAAATAAACAAGTTAGAACCAAGAATATAGCCTCATAACATATTACAAGGATAGGCATGCAACATTTACACTTTAAATAGTGCTAAGTATTTAAAAAAGCAAGTGGTTTTTATTAGAATGGTTTTCATTAACCCGTGAAATAAGCTTTTTGATATTTAGTATTATTATCCAACTGTACTCAGTAGAATACAAATATCGCAGGAGAAAGACTGGAGTGATTGCAAGATCTGACTGGCATTTGGACTCCAGATTATAGTAAAAAACAGTTTTGAACCAGCTTTTTAGCACAAACACAAGAGGAAAAAAAACACTTACTTGAAAACTTTTGTGAAAAATAAATTAGTTATTAATGATAAATAACTTATTAGACATTTTACTAGTGGAATAGGAGTGGACATTTTTTTGTGTTTGTATTTTATCTATCGCCCTTTCAGGCTTATCAAATTACTACCTATTCAAGTAAATATCCATCCGTATTCACCCTTATATGTGTAATTGGATATATCTATCACACAGCTTTGGTTCTTTTGTGTTTTGTTGGGTAAAGGACTATCCTGATCTTAATTACACTCTAATTAGTAAAGTTTGGTTCATGGATTAATAAAAAACACTTTTTACCGTGGCAATATTTAGCATTATTTATGTTGTCTTCTTTTAGTATTTTTGTTTCTGATCAGTCATTTTAGGCAATGAAGTCTTTCAATTCATTTCTGATTGCTCCAGCCTGTTGATCTTGTCTTGCATTTCTGTCACATTGTGGGATCCCAGCATAGATCTGAATTCCTGTGAGCCAGTCATCATGGAACTCCTCTTTCATTGTCTCACAAAAGTTGTGAAGCACACAGCATGCTCCAATAGTAATGCATGAGTTGGCTACAGACAGGTCAAGGCGCTTCCCCAGACACCTAAATCGACCCTTCAGTCTTCCAAAAGCATTTTCAACCACGACCCTTGTCTTGCTCAAGGCATTGTTAAATGCCACTTCGGATGGAGTCAGGTTCCCTCTATCATAAAATGGCTGCATCAACCAATTCTTGAGACCATATGCAGAATCACCAAGGATAAGTGGGGGCACAATTATTCCACTAATTCTTTTGCTGAGGTGAACTGGGAGGAATGATCTTGCAGAACATGCATCATACAAAAAAGAGTTCTTGAAGACCCTGGCATCATGTACCTTTCCTGGCCATCCAATGCATACATCTCTGAAAAAATAATCGCTATCCACGAGTCCTTGAACAATAATTGAGTACATTTTTTTTCTATTTATTTAGTCTTCTTTGTTATAGTGGGGAGCCATTATGGGTACATGACAACCATCAACAACACCAACAACCTGAGGAAATCCTGCTAAATTATAAAAACCGGTAATCTCGTCCTCCACTTCGGGCACTGTTGGAAGTCGAATATACCTCTTGAATAGTACTTCCATGATTGATTTGCAAACTTGTAGGGTAATAGTACATGCTGTTGACTTGCCAATGCCAAAGAGATTAGACATAGTTCAGTATGATACCGTGTCAGCAAGTCGATAAAGGGCAATTGCAACACATTCTCTTGCAGGGATAGCTCGACGAAAACGCGTATCACGGCGTTCAATATGAGGAGCAAGCTCAGTACAAAGCTTTTGAAGGTGTTTCTTGACATTCGCAGATTCTCAACCCATTCTATATGACCCCAGTCGTTAACAGTGTATTTTTCGAAGTAACAATATTTCTCGAAGAGACAATATTTTTATAACGATCATCCGGGTGGATGTAGTCCTGAGAAGGACTGTTTGATGTGACTGACGTTTCGACAACCTGTGCGGAAGTCATCTTCAGAGTCCAGTGAAGAAAAAAGTCAGATATGGGTCTTATTTATACTGCCACAATAAACAATAGAAAAATAGGTAAGATTGTGAAAAGATGCGCGTCACTGACTTGGCGTCGCTTCAGTTTCTGTTTAATAGCCTGTTGTATGGCGTGGGTAGTTTAATTGAGCGGTTGAATTAACAGTGTCCCAAAACGATCCACTTCGTAGCTTTGACCAAACTCTCCGCACTGGCACTTGATTTACGAAATTTGTGTAATAATATTACGACAACCTGTGCGGAAGTCATCTTGAGAGTCCAGTGAAGAAAAAAGTCAGATATGGGTCTTATTTATACTGCCACAATAAACAATAGAAAAATAGGTAAGATTGTGAAAAGATGCGCGTAGCTGACTTGGCGTCGCTTCAGTTTCTGTTTAATAGCCTGTTGTATGGCGTGGGTAGTTTAATTGAGCGGTTGAATTAACAGTGTCCCAAAACGATCCACTTCGTAGCTTTGACCAAACTCTCCGCACTGGCACTTGATTTACGAAATGTGTAATGATATTAAGAAACAATAACAAAAAGGCTCTTCGTTTCCTCCTTAAGTAGTCTCTTCTTCGCTGCAAAGCACGCTTTTTGCGAATTTCAGCTCGTTTTTGTGTCTTTTTCAAGAATAACAAAGTCAAAACGGGAAGGAAATGTGCAACATGGGCAACCATTTTGTAGCATCAAAATGCGTCAACATTCCAACGCAGGGAGGGTGGGTAGGGAATTTTGTCTCTTATTTTATCTCACGCAAAGTACACCGGGAAGTGAACTTGTTTTGGTTTTGTTAAAGCGTGTGTGAACAGAAAAGACAACCAAACTCGTTTAATTAAACACAGTTTTATTAAACACAGTGTAAGTAAACAAGTTTATCTGGTGTGAACAGGGTATAAGAGTGACAACGTAAAACTTGATCCCTCAAAATTGATAGAGTTTATGAAGAGAGAATAAACAAGAAAGACACTGAAAAATTTTATTATCAGTGGATGTGGTAATCTACAAATGTTTTCTTCAAAAAATGTTACTTTCGACACAAAAATTCTGAAAACACTTGTTAATGATGCTGGTCTAGAAGGTGAAATTTTGGATGACTTACTACAAGAGTTATTTGTACTTTTTTCAGACCTCAACCAAGGTTTAAATCCACTGGATTCATCAAAAACAATTTCAACTACTCGTTAACTAATCAAAATGTACCTGGAAGGACAGGTTGAATGAAAAAGCTAGCCTACTGTTTGTACTTCTTTACACAATAACATTGAAGTTTGTTATTAAAACTATCACATTTGACACTACATGTACCTGAGGTACAAAATGAGAGTTATTTTGCTTAACCTGTAATAGAAACTTAGTCAGACTACACTGTAGACTTTGGATGCCAAATAGTTGTTGAATGAACAAACAAAAATGGGTGTACTCAACAGTACCAACTTTCTAACAGGTTTTGTAAAACAACTCAAAATGTTCATGTTATGGAACTGATTAAGTCTATAGGTACTGAATAATAATATATTGTATCGTAATATATTCATATACTTTACCTACTCAATTCCTTTTGTTTGTAAATTGCACAATGCAGCACATACAAATACAATTGTGTCCAACATGGGTTTCAGGACAAGTGGGATAACTCCTGATATTATACGGAATTGTTTTAATTTTAGTATATGTCTTATGACACATGATCGCAGTGAAGCCACTCTTCGAGTATGCGTTGTTCCCCTAGCAGAAAGTCTGGGTCCACGACAAAATGCTGGAGATATGAGCTCCACCTCCTTAAAAGTTATCTGCCATTACAGCATTTCCTTCTTCTAGGTTCTTAATCAGACTAGTGGCCTTGACGATTTCTTTGTCAGAAACCATGCCAGTCCACAGTGGAGGAATAAATGAAATGATGCCATTTGGCGTAATTCCTATTAGCAATTTTACTGTGTTCCTGTGTTTATAGCTACTCCAGGTGATTTTTTGACTGGATGGAAGTTTTGGTTTCTGTATGTAAAATTCCGCATAGTCAATGATTACCCTTAAATTAGGATATTGTTTGTACCTTTGAGGCATTGCTTTTCTGATTTCATCTTGAGTGGGCCATGGAACTAGGAAGGACAATTCTCAGACAGGAAGATAATCCAAGTAGTGTATATCCTGTAGCAATGGGCCTCTCAGGTTGCTTGTTCAATGAACATTTTTCTTTTCAGCTCATGAACATCGTTAGTCTGACAACCTCTGTCTTCTATTTCTACTTCGTCTTTTTCTTGAATGTTTACACTATCTCATGATCAGTAAGTTTACTATCGTCTGCACAAACTTCACATTAAGTCACGCAGGGCTCCTCAATCAAAATACTATCGAGGGTCTGCCGTTTTACGGGGGGAACTCCATCTGGCTTTGTAATTTGTTTGCTTTCGCTTAATTATCGTTCCTGTTGTGCTTGCTCTTTTCTTTGGAGAGGGTCTTTTTTTGACATTATCGTCTGGATAGCCTTTCATACATAGTGTTGGTTTCCAACAGGTATCGCAACAGTATCCCACAGCAAAGTGATTTGAGCATAATTTTGTATTCACTGTTACTTTGAAATTGCTTCTTTGGATGTCTTTCCCAAGCGACCATTTCTTTTTTGTTTGCGCCCTGGCAATCCCATAATCCCTTGCGCATATCGAAACAAGTGAAAGTGCATTCATTGAAGTGCAACACAATTCCTATGATCCTGATGCATCACTTCCAAACAAAATAAGATTAATGAACACTAATGAACACTGAGGTGATGAAGTGTAGGAAAGTCAAGGCTGTTGTAAGAGGTATCCAGACAACTCGCCTACTGACAAACTCACCTACCCAAACTCGCCTACGCATAAAATAGAGTTAATACGTAAGCGAGTTTGTTGCACTTCAGCGCAACTTACCAAAACTCAAAACTCTCGAAATAAGTGTTGGTTCTTACATATCTTTAATAAACTTTATTTTAATCGATGTTTTTTTGCATCTCCACTCAGAAAAAAGTTCTCAAGAACGGCTACAATCGTAGCGATCTAAACCTTCAAGATGATGTAGCCCAAGTCCTCTAGTTTTCGTCTTCTTCTTCTGAATTAAACTATCCTAGAATTATTAACAATTAACTTCATTGTACTACAACATAAAGTGAACTTATATAATGATGCATAGTTTACTAAAAATACAGTTTCAAGTCGCCTTAATGTGTTTTTCTAATCAAAATCTCCTAGATGTTTTTTATCGCATCCCTCGTTACGTCTCAGTGAATTCGAGGGAAATAGTAAAAGTATGGAATAGTGAAGAGTTTTAACTCATAGAACCATTATTTTTTACGAGTATGTCTTTTTACAGAGAATCAAAAAACCGTGAGCACCCAGAAATATTTCAGGAATTGTTTATTGTTCGTTGAACAATCAGAAACGACTTTCCAACTCCAAGAACTTTTGCTGACTACAAATCAGTTGAACTTCTTGCAGTTAAAAAATTGCTTCAGGTTGCTCAACGAATCGAACGACACACGATTTCTGAAATATTTCCGGTGCCCAAAGTTTTTCGATTCGCACTGTAACATCACTAAATATCAAAATAAATACAGTAAGCAAGTGAAAATAAAAATATGCAGCGATAGACTTTCAAGTTTATATAAAGAACTGGCACGCCCATTTTGTCGTAGATTTCCAGACATTGCCTATTAGTTTGATTGAACGTGTCAAACGTAAGCCAATCGTAGTTGGAAAGTACTATGAATCATGTCTTCTTCCCATGGGAACGAATTACAAGCAAAGCTTTCTGATAATGGTATTGATACATACATCTTTCTGGATATTTAGATGTGGTATGATTACTTCATAGCCATCATAGAAGACATAACAGCTGAGTCTCAAAGTAACAAAGTATAGAATGAAGACAGAGTAACAATGTATGGAAGAATGAAGTAAGACAGAGCAGGGGAGGTGTACTTTCAACCTCCCTGTAGAGAATGAAAGTAAGACAGATTAATTTGATTTAGGCTTCTTTAAGCTATACGTTTAGACTTCCCTGCTAGCAGAGTTACCCTTACAAATTTTTTTTCTACAGGAGACTCTGCTAGCAGGAAATGCTTAGACAGTTTTTTTAATAAAAGAGATTTTATGTGTTCTTGAGTTGGCGAAAGTTCAGCGTCTATTATTCAGGTGACTGTGTTTTTTTAGTAAACTGTGTTTTTTTTTTTGTAAACTGTGTTTTTTGTAAATGACATATTACACATGTCATTTTTGTAGTACAATAAAATTAATTCTAGGATAGTTTAATTCAGAAGAAGAAGACAAAAACTAGAGGACTTGTGCTATGTCATCTTGAAGGTTTAGATCGCTACAATTCTAGCCGTTCTTGAGAACTTTGTAAAGATAGACAAGAAATAAGACTTATTTCGAGAGTTTTAAGTTTTGGTAAGTTACACTGAGGTACAACAAACTCGCCTACGTATCAACTCTATTTTATACATAGGCGAGTTTGGGTAGGCGAGTTTGTCCGTAGGCGAGTTGTCTGTAATTCGTTATAAGATACCACAAGCCAAATAAAACAAAGGAACCTGAGTTATATTTCCATCATTTGCTGTTGTATTACCCATGGAGAGATGAAACTAGTCTTCTAGGCACAGACCAAACATTTGCCTCTAAATTCTATGAACTGACACAATTTTCAACCTGATGCAGATGCTATAACTGAGGCAATTGAATTCCTAAGAAATAACCAGGGTAATATCATTCCCTCTTATGATTCTATAAATGATCAAGAAAATGCAGACTTACACTTGAAATGCAAGATGATTTAATACCAGAAGAGTTATTTAATGAACAGTTGCCTCCACATCTTGCTTCATTGTCTGAAACTGATCAACATCCAAATCTAGGAGTAACAATGCACAACCAGCCAGCAGAAATTTCTGATGACGAGTTGCGTAAATGTGTTAGATCATTGAACATAAGACAGCGGTATGCATATATCATTGTTCTCACCTGATGTAGAAACAAAATGAAAAATATGAGTAGTTTAAAACCTGAAGAAGTAGAACTAATACATCTGTTTATCACGAGCAGAGCAGGAAGTGGCGAATCACACTTGATCAAAACAATATACCACACTGTCACGAAAACCTTGAGACATGCTCCTATGAACCCTGAATTAGCTACAGTTCTTTAAATGGCCCCTACCGGTATTGCTGCTATTAAAATTGATGGAACAACAATAAACACTGCTCTTGCAATTCCTATACAAACAGGAGATAATGTACCTGCAATGTCAGATCAAAAGTGAACACAGATTAGGTTGTTATTATCTGAGTTCAAGTTAATCATCATAGATGAAATTTCTATGGTTGGTAACTACTGTGCTTCATATCCATCAGAGACTAAAGGAAATTTTTGGTACTTCAAACACACAACTGTTTGCAGGCATAAGTATTATTGTAGTTGGTGACATGTATCAATTACCTCCAATACACAAGAAACCTGTTTTTGCAGATTACAAAAATGATGTGTTTAACCTGTACCATCCATGGCACCTGTTTACAATGATAGAGCTTGTTGACATAATGAGACAGAAAGATGATCAACCTTTTGCTCAACTTCTGAATAGATTCCGTACAGCAAATCAAACTGAAGAAGATATCAAGTGTATTCAGTCTAGAGCAATAGATCCATCAGATGAGAATTACCCATCAGATGCTCTTCACATCTGGGCTGAAAATAATCCAGTCAATCAACATAATGACAGCAAACTAGAACAAATACCTGCACCTCTATTTCATTTGAAAGCCACAGACCAGTATCCTCCAAATGTATCGCAACAAGATGTTGATAGAGTTTTAGCTAGACCAAGATCTGAGACAGGTGGACTTGATTCTAATATCTGTATCAAAGAAAGTGCTAGAGTCATGTTAACAACCAACATTGACATTGCAGACCGATTAATTAATGGACAACTGGGAACTGTTATTAGAACTGAGGTAAACCAAAGTAACCATAAACCTACTTTTATCTATATTAAATTTGATGATGATAAAGCTGGCAACACTATAATAGGGAAAAGCAGTAACCTCTTTGTGAGAGAAAACAGAGTTGTTCCTATTGAACCTGTACTAGCAAGAATTAGTGCATCCAAATAAACCATCTTCACCTGAAATACAGAGAATGCAGTTCCCCTTAACACTAGCATATGCTGTTAGCATCCACAAAGTACAAGGCTTATCACTCACCAATGTAGTCGTTAGCTTTGAGTTGGTCAAACAGAGATCTTTCAACTATGGTCAGGTGTATGTAGCTTTAAGCAGAGCAACCACTCTAAATGGTATTCATGTTCTAGGAGAACTTCAAAACAAACATTTCAAAGCAGATCCTAGAGTACATGAGCAATATGAAAGGCTAAGAAACATTTCCTTGCTTACCATGCAAACAAATGAAACCGTTCAGGACAATGCAGTACTTACTATATGTCTATTAAATATCAGATCACTGAAGAAACATAGTATAGATATTAAGTATGATACAAACATTATGAGTAGTGATCTTATAGCCTTACCCTACAGCAATGACACTGAGATAAGAAACCATCTAGACCCACTCACACTGTACCAGCAAGATCATCCTACTGATAGATTTTGCAGCCTAGCACTCTGTACAAGAAACAGTACTGTACAAGCAAACAATCCTCAATACTTTCCACAAGTGAATGCAATAAAGTTTACTATTCGTAACAACACCACACTACTAAGCTGCACAATCCTTGTACTTTACAGGAAGAACAGCACAAATACCTCACAGTATGTACAGGATCTGAGAAAAATTCTTAACATTTATGCTATTGACATGATTATAGGAGACATTAATATAAACTATTTGAATGATGATACAATTTAACCACTAAAATATTTAATGAACTCCCTAGATTACTCAAAAATTGTACGAGGTCCAACATTTGTTTCTGCCGGAAGCACACTAGACCAAGTCTATATAAAATCAACATATGACATAGTTCAAAATTCCATAGTAAGTGTTTATTATTCTGATTATGATGCTATAAAAATATCTATAAAACATAAGTAAAGGTATGTGTATAGCTGTACATTATAATAGCAACAAGCTAAGATAGATGAGCCTCAGTCATCAACAGATTACACTTTACAATTATCATTATAATTTGCTTTAACTCTAATTTTCAAATTATAATCTTATTCTTGCCATTGATATAATATTTCATAATTTTTTCAACTTGAACAAGATAAAACATCAACAAACGACTGACCCTAGTTGTGAACACAGTATATATCGAAAAGGACTCAATATTGAAACATTAGTCCATGATGCTGGTGCTTATATAGTGCATTTTACATCACTTCCATAAGGGGGGATGGGGTACCCTTATACAGGATACCTCATCATCAACAGTTTCACTCTTATGAATCAGGTGAGTAATATCTTATACTGTTAACAACTTAAATTTACTACAATTTTCAATCCTTTCCACACATCAACAAAACCACTTAAAAACAGTATCTTAATTCTAAATACCTTTTTTTCTCCATACAGATTGATACAAGAATAAAAAAATAATTTCATAAAGGGGAAGACCAAGAAATAGAGCTGTAAGATTATTTTATTATTTAATGATAGTCACGGAATAGAACACCAAAAAGACATGCCAATCAATGGAATACAACTGATATTGATAGAGAAAACAAGAACAGATTATTTAATGGCTAAATGGTAACCATCTTCAATGTTAAATGCTACCTGTACTGGATCATGTTATAAATGTCCAAGGAGAAACAGTCACACGTGAATCACTAACAATATTAGATTCACTATATGTATATCTACAAAAGCTTATTTTATACATCTCACGTCGAACACCAGAGATTATCCTTTATAACTTACATTAATCACGTTCTTGAAGACCAATACAACCAGCAATGCAACTGGATCATACTACCAGCAGTGTTTTACTAAACATATCAGGTGACACTACCTCAACAGTGTCTTACTAAACATCGCAGGAGAAACTACACATAACTAAATATGAAATTTGATAAGAAACTATCAACATCAAAAGATACTTCATGTCATGTGGAACATCAGAGTTTATACTAACAAGTTACGAGAAATCTATTATGAGATAAAACAAGAAAAGTAAAAAGTGCTCAGCTGTTCTTCGACAATGGTATATTATTTAGACAATGCAACCACAAATGTTTAAATGCTCACTAAATTACATGGAAACTACAACAGAAAATCTCAAGCAGTCAGACTGATAAATCTAAACAAGTGTAGCAAATACCTAAAGTACATGTACTAGATAAACAAGCAATGTTCCAAGGATTGACTTCACATCATATCTATAGATTATCCACATCTATCAGCTTGTCATCAAAATTCTAAGATACAAGCACTTAAAATCAGGATGATTAAAACCTATGTTTTAAAAGTATGTTGCAATATCTACAACAGCATGCTTCATGAAGATATAAACAATATCTATGGAATTACAAAATATTGAATATGTAATACTGAACATTAAGCTTAAGCTTATTTTTCAAAAAAAATAGTTTTAATGCTTATCATTTCATGGTCTTCACCTGCTAATAACTTAAATATGTCCTCAGCCTATATGACCTATTGTAATAACTGTAGTTTTATTGAAAATCTAGGGGAAAATACCTAGTAAGGTAAGCTTACTAAAGTTCCTCCTCAATCTGTAAATAATCTTGTAATTAAGCTTAACTGAAAAATATCTAGGAGAAAACACCTAGTAAGTTATGTTACTCCTCAATCTGTAAATTAAAACAATACATGTAAGTTCATGTAAGTTCGGGCTATTACTTCGTGTACGAGACGCATAAGCTTAAGTTACAACAATAGAATCCAAGTAGACGGCAGATAACATTGTCCAAATTCCTCATGAAATCTAACAAACTCTAAATGCGTTTAACACAATCTTTTTATTCAGTCCTTGATATAAATACATAAAAATTACCTTAGGTCCAACAATTCCCATCATTTACTAGAAGTCCAATTTTCATTGCCAACTTTTTCAAGTGTCTATTGTTTTGGCTTTCTACTAGATTTCAAAATGGCCGCCTTCGCCTTTGCATGACTGAATATATACGTCAGAAGTCCGAAAAATAGTCAGAAAACGTCATAATTACGTCACAACACAGGAACCCCAAGCGAACATACAAAAGGCCCCTTCATCACAAGAAGTCCAAAACAAGTTGTATATTTCAAAGAACCCGCACAAATGACATTTCTTTCAATCTTTTGTAGGCTTTTTAAAAACGTGGGAATCTTTCTTAATGATAATGGGATAGATAATGTCCAGACTGATTGGGGCAATGTTCACAATGATCTCCAATCAGAATTTAGAATGAAAACAACCAATCTTGTCTAATCAAAAAGCCTAGTACAGGTGTACTATAAATACTTCATATTTCACAAACCCAGAATCCGAACAAACAAACGGTGAGAGAGCAAGCTGTTGAGTGTGATCTTTTTCTATAAACATAATTTTTTGATCCAAAGGCAGCATGGCACAGTCCAAGCAGGTAGGTACAATATGGATATTATGGCACTGACCCCATCCCATCTTAAAAAATTCTTTTCTTACTTGAAACAGGTTAAAAGCCATATCACCATTCAAGAGACCATGTCCAGAAAAATCAAAGATAGGGCGGCCAGGGCAGTCTCATCGATTTTGCTCAAATTTGGTCCAGGTGTACTATATTATATCCCAAACTGCACTATATAGTTATTTTAGAAAAATATTTTTTTATTTTTGAGAAAATGCCGTTTTTAACTGACCACCCAAAACTCGCAAGTTTTATCGCTCAAACGTAAGTTGACTTTGTCGACCGATCTCGGTACAAAAATCGATTCTAATCCGCTTAATAACTCTGAAACCCTGTTTTATGTTTTTCAAACATCCGGTAACATGACTTTCAGGTCATTTGAGTGATCTTTTGTAACAGAAATAATCCTAGTTTTACGACACGTGATTCTACTCGACTTACGATATCCTCTAGAAAATGTCGATTTTCACCATGCGATAAAGCTCCAAATTTAAAGAGCTTCTGCTGACAAGTTCTCAAAGGAACAAGCTTTCGATTGATGTAAAAATTTCTCTGGGCAAATAAATTACTGTTACGCAACAGCTCATCGAAAACTTCCGTTTTTGACCCGTTTCAAGTTTACGGCACTCAAGGTCAAGGGCTATTATCATTCAAATAAGTAAAACAACTGCCGAATTCAATCGTCTAATCTTACTATTTTAACTTTCTACGACAAGATATAGCCTTAATATGTCACTTCTTACCTTACTAAGGCCTTAACTTGCATAATATTTGCGAAACTGCTGTGATAATCGTAAGTCTTGACCATTGCCTGTCAGTTGATAATTTCCAATTGCTGTTCAACAGTCGCGAGCGCTTCCAGACAGCGTTTAAAATCTCTTTGGAATAGTCCAAGTAGTTTTTCGTTTTCTTCTGATGAACTGTCGTTTTATATGGAAAGAATACGAGCTCTAAATGTATGATACAGCTGAACTGCGTACGAAGAATCGAACGTAAACAAAATAACTTTGGATTATGCTAATTTTAGACTACGACTTTCTAGGGTAGGGACGGAATGTTTTGCATTTCTTGGCATCCGAGATCATATTTAAAACGATCATGAACTGATTGTAATATATAATCCAAAATATTTCTTCATGTCATTATCATAAACTGCAAATGAACAGAATTTTGGGTTACAGAAAATAATTTACACAGGGACCCCAGTGAACTTGAACGCACAGTCAAATATGTCAACGTGTGTTTTCTTTTTTTGGCTAAAAATAGAAGCGCACATGATTCCACCTTAAAAAAAAATGCGCAAGTACTGACTGACTAAAATATTGTAGTATCATATATGTTATTATTATATTGGATAGGCTAGACCTAGTGCAACTTGAAAACTTTACCCTTCCCCAGTCCGTCATGACATGCCTTCACTTACATAAACACAGCTGATATCGATTACTTAGTTGTAAAGAAAATGGAAGCTTGTTGTTCGTTTAAGACTATTGTTGGTAGCTCTTGTGGTTTTGATGCCAAAGATCGAAAGCGTCAGACCGAAATTGTGCCATTACTATCCTGTACAAAGGATATTACAAAACACTTGTCCTCACTGAGTTTTTCAGGACCTGAAAATGAGATCGATCTCATATTGTCTCGAGCATCATTGTTTGGCAAGTCAGAGGAGAGCATTAAATCTATGACCATCTGCCCTCATCATCTTGCGACGCTTGGAATAAGCTGGACGAGAGGTGGAGGAACAAGATGCAGAGTCCCTCAAAACAATTTCGGGTCATGGCAAGTCTCAAGGAAGTTGGCCAAAAGGCGATCGAGGTTTGGGCAAGCAAGAATTGTATGTCATATTATGTAACACTGGTGTGTTTGTTCCTTCTGGTTCAGGTAGGTTTTCTAAAAATAGCTCGCAAGTATGTAATACCATTTTGTTATGTCGATTGACAACTTGAGGGCTGCAAGGCATTTTTCAATAAACTATCTATCTATTCCCTTCTAATGTATATACTGGATAAATTATGTCAGGAATTTGCAAGAAATGCCGATATTTCATTAAAGCAATGGACAGTCAAGACTCATTAAAGCCAGATGCCAAACCTATTGCTGAAAGGATGCAAGAGTTGACATTGGTACGTCTCTATTATCCCTTGTCCTGCCAAGTACAAAGTATAATCATTTTCTTTATCATATTTCTCAGTGTCAATAACAAGTATACTTATTTTTAATGTTTGTTTCACCCGAAAGACCAAGTTTTCCGAAGCCCAAAAGAAAAAACTCTAAAAATACTTGTAATTTAAAAATATGATATCAAAAACGATCATAGTTGGCCTTGATAAGACCATAGTTAATATTAACTATGGTAAGACTAACTAGTATAGTAACAATTTGCGTGGTTCAGTAGTTTTTAAAAATATAAGGCTTATTTTGCGGAACTAATTAGAGTGCCCGTCATATGTGACTAGATAATACTATCTTGGTAGCCCTCGATCTAGACATAACGAAATGCATTGATATTCAGCTAGGGCCTTATCTAGACTCAAATTAAAGCAACAAGAAAAGCCTACGAGAATAAAAGAATTAAAGAAAGCTGAAATGGTAAGAGAAAAAAAATCACAACTAGCAGAAAAAATTCCCATTTTACCTTCAGAAGCATATAAAAAGACATGCAGTGATCTCATTAAGATGATATTTGTCCCAAAGGATGACCATGAGGTAACCTTCAAAACTAACACACAGAGTACTGTGTCCCCACAGAGCCCACATGCTCCAAATACACCTGAAACACCATGGTCTGTTTACTCGCCGTCAGAATCAGAGCCTAAAGACCATTCAGATCCAGCCATAGCAAAAGATCTGCTAAATAATTTTCTGGAAGCGAGGGATGTAAGTCCTATAAGAAACCAGCTGACCACACCGTGGGAAGAGGCTTCACAAAGAACCAAGAGGCGATATTCGTGGAAAGCTAAGCAAGTTGTCTTAGCTGCCCTAGAAGAAATTGCTCCTGAGAGTCCAAAAGTTCTGTTAAATGTAATACAGACATCATCTGATGAAGAGGACTATTATGTCGATAAATCTCTTATGGAGGCCCTGGTTGAATGTTACAATAACGCAAGTCATTGGAGCTCAAGAAGACAGATCTTGTCGATAATGGCAGATAAGATACCTTACCCATCACTGAAAAACTGGATTCCTGGTTTGTCAAGGTACAGATTTAATATGGCACGTCATCATACACTTCTTCACGGGAGAGTCTCTGCCGTTACTACCACAAAAATGTGTATCTTGCCTGAAAAACTTGACCATTTTTTAACCTTCATTAAAAGTGGTCAAGTAATCCAAGATTTGCCATTTGGAGAAAAGACATTGAAGTTGTCCACAGGTGCTAAGGTTACAATGCCAAATGTGGTAAGGACTTTGATACCAGAACAAGTGGTTCAACAATACACGACCTATTGCAAGGAAACTGGCTTTCTTCCTATGAGCCGAAGCAGTCTGTGTAGAGTTTTGAGCGTCTGTAGTGCCTCCATAAGAAAATCATTGCAGGGTTTGGTCTATTTTTCTGCCAATGGTGCCTAAGCATTTGACGAAATAGGTCACACCTGGGCAAAGAATCTTATCAGTAAATCAAAAATGGCTAAACGCTATCTAAAAAGCGACTACAAGGTATGACGATGGTGATGATAATGATGGTAATGATGATGATGATGTTAGTAGATATGAAATAACAGACACCTGCTACCATGGGAGCCATCAGAGCTATCTGTGGGTGCACCCTAATGGATAATGATAATGATGATGATGATAACAATTAACAATTATAACATTAATGATAATATCAATGCAAATAATAATATTAATAATAATAATATTATCAAAGAACCATAAAGTGATAAATTGATGACAAGTGATTTTGTACACATGCCTTTACCCAATACAGTTTCATGAAAAACGTTATATCTAAAAAACATTAATCCAATTAATTTAAAAGGTATTTTTATTGCAAGGTTCATGTGTCCGAAAGCTCTCGAGTTTCCGACCACTGCAGGTCGCATGCTCTTAGTGATCAAAGTGATGCAGATTTTATTTCACAATGTAATCAACAGCACGATCTCAGATGTGACAGATGTGATCTTATTCCACTGATGTTTTCCGAACTAGATGCGGCACTTAACTAACTTGCCTCTCATCACGAAGAAAAGAAGGAGATGGAGTATGTGATTCCGCAACCCAAAAAAAATATCCAGGCCTGGAAAGCACACCTCATTCGTAGTATAAACCAGGACGAAGCCCGACTTGACATTCTGGAATCTTTGGATCCTACGTCAGTTCTAGTAGTGTTAGATTGGGCGATGAAATTTATACCCAAGAAGTACCATGAAAGCCAATCAGATTGGTACAGCAAAAAAGGCATCTCGTGGCACATTGCAGTTGCTATTACAAGAAGCGTAAGCGGCACTTAGAAATGCTCACATTTGTTCACACTTTCACAAGCTGCACACAGGACAGCTACTCAGTAATGGCCATAATCGACGATGTTGTCAGGCAGCTGAGAGCTGAAACACCAGACCTTAGAGACGTCTTCTTGAGGCATGACAACGCTGGCTGCTATCATAGCGCATTCAATCTTCTCGCTATGGGAGAGATAGCAAAAAAACACCAGGTTCAGGTAAACGTTGACTTTTCAGATCCCCAAGTAGGCAAAGGGTCATGTGACCGAAAAGCAGCCAACTTAAAGAGCCACATCAAGGCATACATCAACTCTGGCAAAGACGTCGAGACTGCAAGCCAAATGAAAGCAGCAATAGATTCATCAAATGGCATCCAAGGAGTTAGAGTGATGCTGTGTGAGCCCCCAGAATTGAAAAAGCAAGATCCTTTGAAATGGGAAGGCATAAGTTTCATCAATAACATTTCTTATGACAACCACGGCGTGAAAGTGTGGAGAGAGTATGGCATTGGCAAGGGTAAGAACATGAAATGGAGTGCATTTGGCCTTCCAAAGAAGAAGATTCATCTCCCGAAGATGACCATCACTAAAAACGCTGCTTCCCCAGAAGCCACATTTGCGGAGGTGTCTGTCAGGAAAAAGCAAAACACAAGTAGCCAACCAACAAGTAGCGCAAGCTCAGACGATGAAGAACGCTCAGAAGATGAAGAACAGCCAACAAAGCTGTTTCCTTGTCCCGATGATGGCTGCGTCAAATCTTTTCAACGATTTTCATCCCTGCAACGCCATCTTGACGTCGGGAAACATAAATTTTCTCTGGAACGGGAAACATTTCTAGACAAAGCGATGCTATCATATGCCACAAAACTGGACAAGGGTGACGAGCCTTTAAAGAACCAGCCGATTGAAGAGTCGACCTCGCGGACCTTGACGTACAGTGACGCTTTACCAAGAGGATGGGCTCTAAAGTCTTCACAATCTCAAAGAAAACGGTTCAGCAACAGTCAAAAAGAATATCTAACAAAAATGTTTGACATTGGTGATAAGACGGGCCATAAAGTAAAAGCAAGTACAGTTTCTCAATCAATGAGAAAAGCACGAAATCTCGACGGTTCCTCTATGTTTGAGTCGAGTGAATATCTCACTCCAAAACAGATCAAAAGCTTTTTTTCACGTCTAGCGAAAAAGAGAAGAGAGGGCAACTCAGAAGACAAAATGGCGGATGATGAGGAGGAGGATGAGGAGGCATGGGCTGATGAGGAGGAGTTCCAAGAAATCACAAATAATGTCATTAAGGAGGTTGGACTTGTTCACCCAATATTGTTTGAATCGCATAATCTTTGTGAACTTGATACAAACAAGAAGCTACCAAAGCTTTCAATTAAGATGTTGAGCGATATATGCACATTTTTTGAGTTGGACACTTCAGCACTCAAGGGAACAAGAAGACAGCCATATATTGATTTGCTTAAAATGGAGGTCATTGGGAATTGCAGCTGCAAAAGGTATGTTGTTGTCCCTTAGCTTGTCTAGTGTTACAAAAAGGATATTACCAAGGGCGGATCCAGGGGGAGGCTTCAGATGTGCTGAGGCTTTACCCCACACACCCACCCACCCACCCAGCAGAAGCTCTTTAAATTTGGAGCTTTATCGCATGGTGAAAATCGACATTTTGTAGAGGATATTGTAAGTCGAGTAGAATCACGTGTCGTAAAACTAGGATTATTTCTGTTACAAAAGATCACTCAAATGACCTGAAAGTCATGTTACCGGATGTTTGGAAAACATAAAACAGGATTTCAGAGTTATTAAGCGGATTAGAATCGATTTTTGTACCGAGATCGGTCGACAAAGTCAACTTACGTTTGAGCGATAAAACTTGCGAGTTTCGGGTGGTCAGTTAAAAACGGCATTTTCTCAAAAATAAAAAAATATTTTTCTAAAATAACTATATAGTGCAGTTTGGGATATAATATAGTACACCTGGACCAAATTTGAGCAAAATCGATGAGACTGCCCTGGCCGCGAAATGTCACATTTGTCTGATCTTTCTGGACATGGTCTCTCAAGAACTTTTGTTGACAAAAACAGATAGCTTATCCTCACCAAGAAAGCTCCAAAATCGAAGCATTCTAAGATGTGCAGTACTGACAAAGAGCACCCTTAGAGAAATAATAAGAGGACAAATGTTTTCAATGACCATGTGCGATTATGACTCTACTTTTGCTATCAAGGCCGTATGCTTCGAAAAAACTAGGTTTTAAAAGTTTCAAACTATGAACACATGCGATCTTAGAGATTTCAAAATCAAGAAAGGGTTAAATGGCGAAGTAGAAATCTTGATCAACGTGGAAACACAAGTAGTGTCATCCCTTTTCCAGTTTCCAGTTCACAATATGCTCTTAAAAGTGGCCCAAATAATAAGAAAAGAAACAATGAACATGAAATATGTCACTCTTAAAGCAAAAGTAATTTCAGTAGACAAGATAGTGACAGTGGGACACTATCCTGATATCAAGCAAAAGCATGAAGTACAGCTCGCAGATGAGACGGGAGATATCACCCTTGTGTTCTGGAGGGACAGACCTGAATCTATTACATTTCAACAAGGAGACGTTATCAGAGTTGAAAATGCTGCCACTACTGCCTTTAATGGAAAAATAATGCTCACTGCTACTGCTGAAACCATAATCTCTCCTCTCTAGGAAGATTTACAAGAAATTCCAGTCTCCTTGCCTAGAAAGCGATCGTATCTTCGCACAGTGGAAACAAACATAAACGCAGTGAAACAGTTCAAGTGTATCATCATATGCCTTAATTGTCGAGCAAACATCTTGTGGGATGATTCATTCCAGTCTACTTCAAAGGAAAGTATCCTTATCACCTGCAAGATGTGCTCGACAACATTCCTGGCAGACTCGACGAAACTTTCCAATTACTGCTTTTTGCTCCTATCAGAAAACAACCAATGGTTTACAGCTAACACAGGGGTTAGTAGTTCTAAGTATAATTTGGACGATTGAATCGAGCCACGGCTTTTCACTACTACAATATCAGTAATTAGTAATTACCTTGCTGTCCAGCTCTCTTTTTCTTTCTTTCCTTCTTGCTGGAGTGGGATACGAATATTCATCAACGTTTATTTCGCCCTTTTGTATGAGTGAGAAACGCATTGCACCGTATCGAAACCGTATCAG
Organism: Anthopleura sola; assembly: GCA_023349425.1. Lineage (NCBI taxonomy): Eukaryota > Metazoa > Cnidaria > Anthozoa > Actiniaria > Actiniidae > Anthopleura > Anthopleura sola. The sequence goes on along the minus strand of JALHLI010000050.1, from coordinate 110,832 downwards.
TATCGTTATCTCAATAAAAACATTTGAAATTCCTGCCGTAACCGTACCATATTTATTTTATTTATTTAATTTATTTATAATGAAATTTTAACAGGATGCTTCTTCACTTTAGAGATTTTCAAGAAGGTTGTGTAAAATTAATTTCTATACATCATATAATAAAGTTAAAAAGTAGAAGGCAAATCGATACAAAATGAGAAAAAATTACAATTAAGCAAAAATGTAAAATTCAAATAGCATACTTTAAAGAGTTCATTCAGAAAAAAGTAGACTTAAATTGAGACATTTTTGATGATTGTTTAACAACGACACTTAGATTGTTCCATTCTTTTATGACTTTTATAGCTTGATATGATAGCCTTTGCCTCCCCCAGTTTGTTTTAATTATTGGTAGGCGAAATTCATTTCCGCGCCTAGTGTTATGTCCGTATCGTAACCGTGAAGGTTTCTCACTCTCACGAAAATAACTCTAAGACATGCACTTACATCGTATTTTTTGTATGTTTTGTTTGCTTTTCCGTAACGTAGCCGTATCCATACCGTAACTCTTACGGTCCGTTTCCCACTCATACGAAATTCGCTCTATCCAGTCGTGTGTTAATCACCTAGTACCAGTAACAAATATCTACCGAAAATCATTCCCTTTTGTAGTTCCTCACAATGGGACTGATTTTCACTTTTCGTTAAAGTAAACTAATGGGATACATGATTTTACTACATGATAATACATTTTAATACATTAAAATCACATTTTAATACATGATTTTTAATGATTTTACTTTTGATTACTAGGTTATACTGCACATCTTTGAGTGGGAAACACCCAAAAAACAGCCCACTGATAATGAAGTTATCCATGCTTTGAAATCAAGATATTCAATGAGGCTTAATATCGATAAGAAAATAGTAGAACATGCTGAACCTATTACCGATGAAAAAGAACAAGAGGATCTAGAGCTTGAACAAGGTGTTGTTGATAAGGTACCAAGGCAAGAATTGCCTGAAATTGAAGATCTATTGCTTGAATATGATGACAAGGTGAAATTCGATTATAAACTCATGATACATTCTTTGACAAAAATCAATGTTGCAACTCTTTAACCTAAGTTGAGTTATGATACTGTTATTACTATATTCTCAGAGTAAAAATTCATTTAAACCCTGCTCAAAATATTACTAGTAGGTATAATTTTTTCTGGCTGTTTCTTTATGTAACAACTCATGATTTACTGATTTCAATACTAAATATCACTTCAATATATTTCCATAGTCAGTGTTAGTAAGAATGTGTTATATTGTTAAACAATACCTACTGTTTGAAACACACACTGACAGACTACTCCTAGCTATTATCATTTCAAAAGTTTTAACTTTTAAATTATCTTTTTTTGAGTTCTTGACATAAATTCATAAAAGGCCAAGTGAGATAATATCAATTTTAGGGTCAATATATATTTTCTATATGTTGATAATTTAGCTTTAGTTTACCAGTGATCAAAGATACATAATACACGTTTCATTTATTCAGTTGACTCATATTTTTAGTATACATTACAATACTTTGATTCTTAAATTACTGCAAATTAAATAATTAATTTATGTCAAGTCATCTACAAAAGTTGATTACATCTTAAAACAATACTGTTTTGAGTTTAATATTACTTATAGTTTATTTCAGACCAATGAAAAGCCTTTAGAATAAATTGTTTAATTGTCATTTTTAAGCCTTTTGTCTCTGCTCCTTTGTTTCTCTTTTTCTATTAAAATGTTTTTCAACTAAACACTACCAGTATGGATTAAACCACATGCAAACTGTAAACAATATACTTTATTAAACATTTAGGGTCGATATGCCTGAAATAAAGCCGTGAATAAAAACCATAACCATATCAGTGAAGTGATACGATATCACTTCACGGTAAACTGTCCAATAAAATCTCGCGATATATGGTACTTTTAACCAATCACACCAATCTTGCTCGTACTATTTTGTGACGTCACGTTCCTATGCACGCGAGATGTGGTAGCTTTGCAGGATTTTGTCGATGAATGAAAATGGATGATTCCTACCCTCGATTCGTACTCTTTTCCGAAGAGGATATTTCCCGATTTTTGGAAGAGAATGAGAATGAAAGAACACATCTAGAAAAACTAAACAAGACATTGCATTATTTAAGGCTGTCTTAAGCCGTAAAAGCGAGAAAGAACCAGAAGAACCCACTCCAAAAGAGTTGGATTCACATTTGCAAGAGTTTGTTCTTGGAGTAAGAAAACAAGATGGTACAAACTATGAGCCATCTTCTCTTCGTTCTATCATAGCCAGTGTCGAGAGATATCTAAAGAAAAAGAACTATTGATACTCCCTGATCAACTCCGTTGAATTTTCCGGGTTTTGGGAGGTGCTTAAGGCAAAGCAAGACATTCAACTCAAGAAAGATGAAACTGGGGAGCTGGAATATCTGGAATACACAGAACGCCAAACAAAGACGAGAAGTGGCGAAAACCCCAGAGATATTCGTCCCGTAAAGCCAAGGATATATGAAATCCAGAACAAAGAATGATGTCCCATTCAACTTTATAAAGAATTTGCTCTTAAAAGGCCAGAAGAATGCAAATCAGCTGATTCCCCCTTTTACATAGCTGTAAACAATGTGAAAGAAAGAAAAGCGACGCAGGCTTGGTTCAATAAAACACCTGTTGGAATCAACAAATTGTATTCATTCATGAAAACAATGGCCCTAAACGCAGAACTTCCAAATCAGAACAATCTTACCAACCACTCTGCACGTAAAACTATGGTTCAGACCAAATTATGCAGATTTCTGGTCACAAGAACATGCAAAATATAAACTATTCGACACTGAACTCTGGACAATTACAACCGATAAGTACCATTAGTAAAATTCTACTACTATACTATTGCAAATTCTGCATTCTGATTGGCTAACGTACTCACTATCTATCAGCCGATAGATAGTGGGTAGAGAAAGCCGGACTTGTTTTGAAAAAATGGCGGCTTTTCCTTCGCGCTTTTGTGAAGTTTAGTTTAGTTTAGTATAGTATAGTTTAGTTGAGATTTTTACTAAAACAATTAGAAGACTTACTCTTGATTTCTATCGTCTTTGATAGTTGACTCGGGGCCGGAGCCCCTCGTCAACTATCAGCCTATAGAAATCTCGAGTTCGTCTTCTAATTGTTAATTATAAGTTCTGAATAACAATCCAAAGAACTCTGCATTCAACAAAAATCTCATTTAGATTTAATTGTAACTCCCAATGTTTGTGAATTTTTATTGTTTTCAACTAAAACTTGTAATGTTCCCAGTATTTTTTCTAATGCAACCATTTCTGGAAGCAGCATTGAGATCAACATAAACAACAATGCCCAACCTGCCGTGCCAGCAAAAAGGAAACGTTATGTTATCGAATCTAGCAATAGTAGTCAAGAATGACGAGATAAACAGAGATTACGCTATTTATTTATATCAAAAATAAGATATATTTTGTACTTTTGAATTTTTTCATTAAACTTATCTTGAATTAGAAACGTGGAATCCTTTAAATAATATTTTGAAGTGAAGTTGTATGAGGATATTTATGACAATAAAATATTTCTTGTGTATTATGTATTGACCCTAAATGTGTATTAGAGATCTTTCACATAACTTCAACTACTTATGATAATTAATCACTATAGTAGAAACAGCGACTAAATATGCAAATAAGTTTCTACATGCACGGGTGACTAGTTGCGCTGTCTTTTTCAGTCATTCTTGTGCACAAAATGCAGGCAAAAGTCATAGAGGACAATAGAGTGCAGCCAATAAACACATGGGGTGATCGAAAAGTGTTGGAGTGGGGGCAATCCTCGACATTTTAGTGATCTTTATGGAGAAAACATGAAAAACTTTGCCTGCTTATCAAAGAGTGCCGCCCCCCCTCTTATAGGTACATTGAATACAATGAACCTACAGCTAATGAAGGAGTCAAATTTTGTTAAATCTCAATCTTTATTTACTTTTTTCAATCTGTTTTGTCTCCACTTTCAAATTTATCTAAACATTTGTCAATTCTTCCTATCATTTTCATTGCCTTATCACACATTTCGGTGTGCGTCTTGTTTGCAGCCATTGAATTTCCTTTAGATTTCTTCCTCTTCTTACACTTTCCCACTGTGGCACCCTGTGACGAGGCTGGCTCCTTAACGGCAGAGTTGGTTTGAACTGTGCTTTCTTCTTCCTCCTCTTCCTCAGAATCATCGTCATTCAGATTTGCAGCGAAATTCAACTTTGCCTTTGCTCTTTCTTCAGGACTGCTTTTCGTTGAATATCTTGTCTTTGCTTCTAAGATGGTCTGGGACATTCGGACTGACTTTTCTTCTGGTGCGAAGTCCAGTTACATAATACCATTTATTTTATAGGCATTACAGTGAACGCAATTAAAGCGTTTCCTATTGTCTAATTGCTACTATTTTGCACAATTTACCTAAGTCAATTTCACAGTTTATGTGTGATCACCATACTGCATGCATGAGCTGGAACAAAAATGAATTGCTTTTAGTTGGATATCTATTCATCATTAATTTTCATGCACATTTTTTATGCTGTTGTTTTTTTGTCCCCTTTGGGGACAAATTAATACTATCCATTAATTAAACCTGTCATATATAAAAAGGCCATACATGGAAATATGAATATTCCTGCGCATTATTACAGTATGCTGATTCCTGTTCATCAGTTCGTGGCTGTAATTGGAGCTTTCCTAACGTTGTTGGTGCAGCTTTCTCCACCACCTGCTAACAATTTCAACCAACTGCAGAACTTCATACAGATGTTGGTTTCCATTATAATGCTGCTATCATGACTTCCAAATGCTCCTCCATTGATCGGCCGCATTATGCAACGTCTTGATCCAGGATTCGGTGGCTTCCAGTTTCAAGGAAAAAATGTTTTTGATGATATGAAAAACCAAAGGTACCTATTTTGGTTAAACACCGGAGAGCTTATGGTTTGATGTGAGTCCATCTACAGTTACAAGTATAATCCATAGTGTAATACCAATTGTATGGCGATATTTTCACAATCAAGTGTCATTGCCAAGTTTGGCAGAGTGGAACGCTTTGCGGGGAAACTGGCATTCTTTTCTTGATGCTGTTGGGTGCATCAATGGTACGCCACATGAAATTTACAGACCTGAAGCCGAACCCCAGCAAGACTTTTTCAGTGGTCACCATCATTACCATCTCATGAACACCCAGCTTATCGTAGATAATCTTGGTAACATTGTTTTCCTACAGGCTGGTTTCCTTGGTTCAATTAATGATGCTGGCAATTATAACTTAATGGAGAGAATTGGACCAGGAACAAATTATGATATGCCCTGCGGTGCTGTGATTTTGGCAGACAAGGGATATGGAGACATTCCTCCATTGTTAACACCTTTTCGTGCAGTTCAGATTAGACGCCTCCCAAGGAACCAACAACGATTAGCACGAAGATTCAATCATCGACTTTCTAGATGTCGCATTATTGTTGAACACACATTCAAACCTGTAAACACATATCATTCTATAGGAAGCGTATGGCGCCATTCAAACAGTTGTTGTCGAGCTGTGTACATTCTTAGCTCAAAGACATGTACTTTTTGATGATCTTTAATGAAGAAAGTCGGATATCTCATACATGAGAAATATGAATTCGTATATATTGCAAAAAAGTGGCTAGTATCCAAAAATCATAACACAAATAAATAAAGCAAAAATAAATAAATACTTTTGCATCTGGTATAAGCTGTGTGGTATTTTATTGTATTGTACAAGGGCAAATCGTCTCACATTTTAAACAATCCAATTATCTAATGCATGAGAAGACGGACTAACAAAAAGCTTCATGAAAACGTTGTTTACAATTGAAAGAAACAGCAATACCGAGAAAATGAGCAATTATAATTCTACTCGCCTGCAAAGAATGACTGAAAAAGACAGCGCAATTAGTCACCTGTGCGTGTAGAGACTTATTTGCATATTTAGTCGCTGTTTCTACTATAGTGATTAATTATCATAAGTAGTTGAAGTTATGTGAAAGATCTATAATAAACAAATTATTACATGTTAAGAGCCTGATATCGTTTTTATTCACTCGTTCCCCATATCATTTCGCTCACTCGCTCGCGGACTAAACCCGTGATTAAAAACGATATCAAGCTCTTAACATGTGATAATCTCTATTAATTCACTCTATGAGCTTTGTTTTTATGCATGACTCAACAAAAAACCCAACCCCTGGGACAACATAGGGATAAGTTCATCCCCTACACAGTGAGGCATTAGATGCTTTAAGAAATCAGGTTGCCCTAACTTGGGGCATAGGACATGCTGACTCCGTCTGCGACTTAATTACGTATGATAAAACTCGGACTGGAATCGGAATTAAGGATATGGAAGTTGGACTTCACCAAAATGGGTATTTTCGATGATTTAGTTTTTGATTTAACTTTTTTTTCCAAAATGGCTTTCACTGTACGTTTATAGTAGGCAGTCTCTGACTGTCTTTTGAAAAAAGACGAAAAAAGAAAATGAGGGCCTTGACAGTACGACACATCACAAACATTAAAAACCAAATTACAGTCATAACTGATCACTCTTTTTTCCCTCCTGCCCCTGCCCCTGCCCCTGGTCTCACCCGGTCCAGGTAACCCAGTCTACCCTGCCGGCAGGGTCTGGTTTTGAAGATGGTATTGGTTTAATTATTGGTTTATCAGACTTATCAGACTTATCTTGTTTATCAATCTTATTTGGCTTTTGTTTATCAGTTTGTGTCTGATGAGGTAGTTTGAGTTTTGAACCTCCCATATTATGATTAGGTAATTTTATAAGATCGTTGTTAATGTTATTTATACCAAACTTCATATCATTCGTAGCTCGTTGAAGTTTATTATTCTATCCTGGTACTGAATTTATGTTTACTACTAGATTTGATGGTAAGAGCCGACAACCAGGTGCTAAAACATAATCTAACTTGATCTTAGATTTTTGGATTGCAAACTGATATCTTTGTATACTCTTCGATATATCGTTTTCTATTATTGAAGTTTCAAATAATTTCCAGAATTCTTGTTTTGTTTCCTGTGTGGCTCCACTATTTCCAATTTTTGGATTTCTAGTATTCATTCGAGCACCTAAAATACAATATACATATGTTTCAATAGATCTATTTATTCTACCCAACCCCGCCTTTGTTAGTCCAAGACCTTTTTGTGGAATGAAATTTAGATACTGTGTCATAGCCTCTTCATTATATATGTAGTTTATGAGTGGGTTACTGCTAGCATATTTACCACCTTCATCTTTGAAAAGAGGTCCGTTTCTAACCTTTTTTGTTTCTGTTTTATTGGGTTCGAAGAACGTCCCAATGTCAGTTGTAACCGTGTGATAACCCATATCCCACACTAGTTTTAATACATGCACTTCACTGTTGGTTAATTTATGACCACCAATTCCCCAATAAACCCAAGTATGTCCTAGACCATTATTATACCCATGTGTGAATCTAAAATCACTATTATTATTATTGATGTTGAATTCAGGTTTTAATTTAGATAGAGCAACTTTACTATAGTGACCATTCTTAGGATCCAAGACAGTATCTCAAGGTAAAGAATAATTTAATTCGTATAATATCCTCCTAACAGTAAATTATTATCTAATACATCCATTGAGACTCCACAACCGCTTCTAACACAGACAGCAAAGTTTAGTGCTAGAGGCCAATATCTCATGTTAGACCCAGCTAACCACTCATGTGACTCCTTTGCGGATTTGGTAGAATTATCATCAAACTTCAACTTAGAGGTAAGTCTCGTTTAATTTTCAATTCTACCAAATCGCAGTGACGTACTTCCGGTTAAAACGAGATTTTAAAGCACAATTATGGACACAACTATCCTTGCCATAACCATATTACATATTCAATAAATATCGGCATATTCAAGGACAGCCTTTTGAAAAATATCATTGTTACGACAGGTTTGTCGTAGAATCTGCGAAAAGTTGACTCTGGAGAGCAGCGTACATGTTGCAAAATAGTACTGATCTACAGGAACTGTTCGGCTAGCTTTACTGACGCTAGTCGTGCAGTGCTGTAAGCCTTAAAATGATACCATTTAACTCAAGCAGGATGTTATAATCCAGCGGCCAACTGCACTGGTTCCAATTGGTGAAAAATATAAACATACGAGAGGAGTAGCTTTGGGTGGCCAGCTCGTCAGAGTGGCAATGTTTGCTGAAGATGATGTCCTAGTGTGGTATAAAAACACAGCTCCTGTTCATGGTATTTCCTCACTTTAAAGGAATCAAGTATATATTCCCTGCTCTGTTCTGCTTCATATGCTCCGTTAGTGAAATAAATAGTAACCCTGCGTTTCTTCATGGATTCAATGTCCAAATGAACACAAGTTTGACACCTATGTCCTGAGGTTAGAGCAAGAAGGCCCACTAATTTCAACATAAGTTTGTTGAACGAAAGTGGATCCAACGTGGACATCCCAGGTTTCTGAGTATCTGGGTATTCGTTTTCGACAATGCAGTTGAAAACACCTTTCATAGAGTGAATAATAGATGGGTGCTTTGTCATGGTAGAATTGATCCCAGATAAGTCAACACCCATAATTCTGAGCGTGCGGTATTTATAGTGGAATAGGCTAAACTCTTCTTCCACAACTCATGAACAAACTGCAGGACATCATTGACAGTGGGATGTATCCCTTTGAACACAAAATTTGATCCATTGTTTGAGGTAAACGTCGTATTGTTTCTGAGCTAGTGCCTTCTCTCCAGGAACACAGGAGGACGTGGATCATTTCTGGACGAAGGTTGCATTGAGAGAACTTTTTCCCGACCATGACTGAAATGTTGTATACCAGTAGCTGGAGGTTGCACCTGACCGTGCAGCGAATTAGAAAGGACTGCCTTGGTCACTCGCACAACTCGGTGATGATTGATCAACACATTGCGTAAACTAGTGAACCATGTCTGCGTGCTCCACATGAAGATAACAATGCGCTGAATGCACTTCTGGTTTCCACGAAGCATAGTTCTCAACTTTGGGGTTCGATCTGCTTGCAAAAAGATTAAAATCAGGGAGGCCAAAACACTATCACAAGCTTAGCCTTACACCCTCCTATAGCATTGATGTAGGATACTGTTCTCGTATTGCTCGAATTGTGCGAATACGGATGTGTTGATTCTGAGCTTGATCGAGCAGTGATCTTAAGCCCAACTTAACAGCCAACAATTCCAAAACATTGATGTTGTATGTGGCTTCCAGGGAAGACCACAAACCCTGAGTAGAAAGACTTCCCGAGGTAGTATTGGTAGTAAGAACAATGTCTGGCACCCCGTGGTTAATGGTTTTAGAACTGAAAGGGATGGACTGCATCCACCAGTTAAAATCTAGTAAGATTTTTTGGGACAAGGACATAAGCTCTTCAAAATGGCATGAAGCACCCCGCAGGGCTGTCTTTATCTCGCTCTAAAGTCCTTTAGTGCAGTGATGCCAGTTCAAAAAGGCAATGGGGGACGCATGAATGGTAAACAATGGTGAATCATAATTTTTGCTGCTTTTCTATTGGGAATCGTGACTGTCAATATGAACTGAGTCCAAAAATTCTAGAGACTGACAGGGCTGAACAACTGCGCCTTGGTGGGATGAATAAGAAATTCAAGCTTAGTAAGCAGTTGAAACATGTGCAAACTCGCTTCTTGGCATGAAATATCTTCGGTATAGAACAAGTCATCTCTGTACCCCAGACAGGAGTGCCCAAACTGATATTGAAAAGTAGCAAAGACAGGTTTCAAAATATTAGTAAAAATTCTCGGAATGCTGGACAAGCAAATGGGTAGTGCCGTAAATTCAAACATTCTTACTACCCCTCTAGAATTTCAGGTACTTTCTAAACTGATCTGGGGCGTTGGGGATTGAATAATAAGCATCCCGTAAATCTAGAGGTGACATGTAGCACCCTTTTTTCATCATTTAGATGCCCGATTCAACGGTATCCATTTTAAACTTTTAGGTAAATAACTGGGTTTTTTTTCATTTCCCATCTTCAATAATAGGAGAAATAACCTCGTCCTGCTCTGGAACCGTAGGCTCAATGATATGCTTGCCCAGAACTCTCAATTTCTTTAACAATGATCTCTTGTTGCACTGGGAGGAATTTCTGCCCATAAGAAGCTGAGAATCACACACGCTGCATGCAGTGAAACATTCCCGTTGACATAGTCTCGTCATTCCAGTATCGGCTCTCTTGGTGGGTGTCGTCTTTAAGTTGAGTCTACACAGCCTTGTTCGTCTTAGGAACTAGCAATAGCTTGCAAATTTTCAGTCTAGTATATTTGGCGGTAACTTCATCGAGTTTTGCTTTAGGCAATTTGTCATTAATAAGGCCTTCTAATAATTTTCCCAGATCTTCATCGATGGGTGGGCTTGTTTTCTCGCTGGTATCAAAACTCAAGTTGTATTCTGTTTCTCTGACTGTTGTCCTTTACCTTCAGAAAGGATTTTTTTAATCAGCTACAAGACCTGCATTAGTGGTATTATAGTCAGATTTATCGCTTTTCTCGCTCATGTAGTCAATTGTTGTAAACATAGTAGATTTCTACGAGTCGTCCAAATTATCAAAAGGCTTGTAGATACTGCAAACAAAGACTAAACGTATGCAGCGTGAATAGGAATTCACAAGTCTTGTAGACACAACAATAGTGCTACAGCGAACTGAATATTCTTTGAAGCCAAGTTATCGAAGATTCAAGTCATTTTCCAAAATGACACAGCAACGACACAGTCTGTAGGAAAACTATCACTTACTTTCCCTTTACGTTCACTTTGGTATGGAACTATCACTTACTTCTCTAAATTTCATCGAAGATTCAAGTCATTTTCCAAAATGACACAGCTACGATGCAGTCTGTAGGGAAACTATCACTTACTTTCCCTTTCCGTTCACTTTCATAGGGAACTATCATTTACTTCCCTAAATTCCATCGAAGGTTGAAGTCATAGTGTTTTCCAAAATAACACGACTATGACTCAGCTTGTAGGGAAACTATCACTTACTTTCCCTTTCAGTTCGTTTTGCAAGGGAACTATCACTTACTTCCCTAAGAACTACGTCAATGGACGTTATAATGGCCACCAGAAAGCACTCGAGGAGTTGTGTAGTCGACGATTGGAGACCATGTGAATGATAAGTATTTCTAGCAAATGGATACACAGAGGAGGAGATCAGGAAAACGGTACACCAGACACAAAAAGATACTCGAGCAAAAACTAAAGACACAACAGAAAACAAGAGAGGAACATGTTGTACCATACGTCAGTGGTCTATCACAGCAATTCAAACGGATAGCATCAAAATACAACTTCAAAATAGCCATGAAACCAGGTGAAAAAGTAAAAGATTTAAGAACAAAAGCTTGACATCCACTCGGAGACAAAAGATCCAACATTGGGTACAGAATCCACTGCGGTTGTGAAAAAATACAAATACATAGGAGAGACTGGGGGAAAATGGAAAACAAGGACAAAAGAACATGAAAGCAAAGTTAGATTGACAAGAAAAGACATCGCCGAAAATAAAGAAGAATCAGCCGAAAAGAGAATGAACACAGGAGATGGAGGACTAGCAAGACACGACCAAGTATGCCCACATGACATTCAGTGGGAAAAAGCAAAAATAATTGGACAAGAAACAAACAATGACAAACGAAAATTCCTAGAGTCCCTCGAGAGTGTTAAAACACACAACAACCAGAAGATACTGCTTAATATTCATGCAGACGTTGATTTTTGGAAGCCACTCATCACAAGAACAAAGCATAATACCTGACGAAGACGACCAAAATGGTGTCGAAACGTAGTAAAAACACACAACAGTGAGTCCGAAAGCTCGATAAATGAACAAAATCAAAATAATTACTTTCATTAGTTATTAAGGTTAATATTTCCGTCTGATATACTATTTATTGAATTACTTGTGTGTATAAATTTTCTTCCCTTTAAAACTAATTTTGATTTTGCTTAGATAGATCATCAATTTATACATTTAGTAACTTTCTCTTCTTCTTTATTTTTTCTTAACACAAACCCGCCCAGATTAGCTTAGCTATTTGCAGGGCAGTGTATTTTATTTAATTGATGTAAATAATCTTGAAATATAAATTATATTTAAAAAAATATAATATAAAAAGTAATCAAATGATACAGCTGGAATTGGATAACTCTTATTAGTAAGCTTGACAGCTTTTGGAAATCCAGATCCAAAGAAATCATGTATATTTTCTGGTGTATAATGATGCCCATCATAGGTTGGGAATTGATATAATTTTTTTACTAGATTACCATTTTTATCAAACGGATCATAGTCATCACCATTGAAAATGAGACATACATTACCATTTTTTATCAGGATAAAAACGTTTATCAATGTGGTTTAGATATCTTCTCTCGAACTCTGTATACTTCATCTTGTGTTATAGTTAATAATAAAAGATAAATGTTAATGTATTCTAAGATCTTCAATTATGTATGTTTATTATAGGTTATTCTATAAAGGAAGCCACCATATGAGTCTTTATTATGAGAGAAAGTTATTTCTTCGGATTTACTAGTTGGTTGAATAGTTCCTCTTTTACTTCTTCCTTCAATTTCTCTACATCCACAGCATCGTATATGTAGAGAAATTTCTTTTCACTCTTATATCACTTTTCAATATTTCATATTTTCGAAGCTCAGACATGATAAGTGCAAACTCTTTTTCATCAATTTGATTATCATGCAATGCTTTTGAAACAAGGTCACTAATAGTGTTCTCTTTTGATTTGATTAGTTGAATGGTTTTCTCATGCTTTGATATCTTTTTAGTAAGCCGTTTTGGCACAATACCACACCCAGCTGAAACCAGTCCTAGAACACCCCCAACAGCACTCAGAGGCACCCCAACGACAACACCAGGCCCTGTTAGGCTAGTACCTATTCCTGAAGCAGTTAGTAACCCACTTAGGGTTCCAGCGCTAACGGCAGCCCCATAGAAGAATGACCTTAGTCTAGCATACTTCTTTCTAACGTGTTAAAAATGCTTAAGCTCACTACCGAGTTGGGACAGAACCTTGTTCACTTTATGAAGTCGAAAGTTTTCCCCAGATAATTGAGGAATCTCAGGATAAAGCGTATCATAATCAGTCATAATATATATGATATAAAGTGAATTTATTTTTATATGAGTTCTAATACGAGATGCATCGGGCACAAACCATCCTTTATTAGTTGGTTATTAGTGTCTGTAACCCAAAACCTAATACTATTAATATGGTCATGACTGACAGGTATGTACATCCGCTCCGGATCGTAATTTATTTCATCACTAAAACTTTTTGTGTTGATATACATCAACACTTGAGAATATTTATTATTCTGCATAACCTGCTTTCAATTGATAATGCTACAATGTATATATATAGCACTTGGGGTTTTAGATATTTTTATTTCACTTCTCGATTTTGTTTTGAGATTAGTGTTGAGATTTAATAGCTCTGCTAATGAATTATTCAATTTAACATCAACGTTTGGTATAAGATAGTTTACCTCTAAATAAATAACGCTTTATCAATTATACTCTTTACTTGAGTAACATTAGAGTAATTACCTTTTGGAATTCTTAATAGTACATTACCTTCTGAACCTGAGATGGTTCCCTCACTACTAAGATTCATCACTTTGTTTACGAAATTACAAAATTACAAATTTACAAAATTAGTGATATGTATACTTTTTCGAATTTGATTATCAAACCAAATAGTGTTATCAGCTACTGTTTCATCAATGTGTAATACTACCATTCTTATATATATATTATATATTTATCTATATATTAATATATTTATTCTTTTTAAATCATAATCCAATATAATTGATACTTCAACCCTAGTTTTTTAATGTTATTTCTTAACCAAGCTTTCGACCTTAACGGTCATCTTCAGGGTTACAGTTGAATAAACTCGCGAAGAAAACATACGTTAACACAATTTGAAAAAGCGCGAGGAAGTTACAACATAGCGCGCGCAATATGACAATAGCAGATGTTACATAAATTTGTGGTAGCATAATGGTAGAATTCTGCCACTGTCTTTGTTAAAAATGCTGCTCTTGTTTTTCGAAATTTGCCACGCTTCTGCCCATTTCCTTTGGTGCCATTTTTGTTCTTTGTTGAGTATTTTAGTACTGTCCCACTTGATTGCATGTCCTGTTTCGCAGCAGTGTTCAGCTAATGCAGATCGTTCTTTCTTCATTAGTCTTACTGCAGCTTGGTGTTCTCTTTTCCGCGTTTCTAGAGCTCTTCCGGTTTCACCTATGTATTCCACTTCACATTCGTCACATGGAATGGAATACACGATGCCAGTCTGCTTCTCTTTCCTCACTGGGTCTTTAGGTCTTGAGAGAATTTGCTTTAAGGTCTTGTGAGGTTTTACGCAGGTTTTGATCTTATTCTGTGTTAAGACACGTGAAATCCTTTCTGTGGTGCCCTTGACATATGGTAGTACTGCAAAGCCTTTCGGTTGTTGGTTTTTTTTCTCTCTCAGACCCATAATCAGCTACATAGGATCGCCAACATACCAGCTTTCGAAACACCTCGTTACAATCTTATCACCATTGGTTGGCAACACTACTCAACACTTAAGAAACAGCAAAGAATGGGTTGATATTGCTCAACAACTGATGATTGATGAAGAAGAACTAGTATCTTTTGATGTGGTTTCTCTCTTTACTTCGATTCCCACTGATATAGCAGTAACAGCAGCCAAGAACAGACTAGAACTAGATACCAGCCTACAAGAGCGCACCCAACTTACATCAGCTGATATAACTTCACTACTCTCATTCTGCTTGAATTCAACTGAATTCAGTTTTAAGAACAATTTCTACCAACAAATACATGGAACGGCAATGGGATCCCCAATATCTGTTGTGACTGCGAACTTAGTGATGGAAGTTATCGAGTCAAGAGCGTTAACATCTTTCATTGCTGCCCCAAGAATCTTCAAGAGGTATGTAGACGATACCATATGTGTTATTAAGAAAGGTCAGATCGAAGACTTCCACGAACACCTTAACAAACAGGATAACAACATCAAGTTCACCATCGAGAGGTACACCTGTGCTGGGTTACCATTCCTTGATACCCTTAACAAGGTATCTATGGATGGCTCGATACAAATCTCAATGTATCGAAAGAAAACCCGAATGTGAAGTGGAATACATAGGTGAAACCGGAAGAGCTCTAGAAACGCGGAAAAGAGAACACCAAGCTGCAGTAAGACTAATGAAGAAAGAACGATCTGCATTAGCTGAACACTGCTGCGAAACAGGACATGCAATCAAGTGGGACAGTACTAAAATACTCAACAAAGAACAAAAATGGCACCAAAGGAAATGGGCAGAAGCGTGGCAAATTTCGAAAAACAAGAGCAGCATTTTTAACAAAGACAGTGGCAGAATTCTACCATTATGCTACCACAAATTTATGTAACATCTGCTATTGTCATATTGCGCGCGCTATGTTGTAACTTCCTCGCGCTTTTTCAAATTGTGTTAACGTATGTTTTCTTCGCGAGTTTATTCAACTGTAACCCTGAAGATGACCGTTAAGGTCGAAAGCTTGGTTAAGAAATAACATTAAAAAACTAGGGTTGAAGTATCAATTATATTGGATTATGAATATCAACACAACCCACAAACTATTTGATCTTTTTAAATCGTTCAACAACATATAGAACAGCAGCTACTATAAGTATCCAAGCATGTTTAGCAACGAATGAGACGACTTGACCTTTGAATATGAAGCTAGCAATTGCACCCACCATACCTGGTAGTATTTCACCTAGCTTTTTAGAAATGTTTTTCAGTCCATTCCCCACACCATTTGCAACACTCGTTAGTCCAACCTTCAAGTTACTTACTATAACTCCAACAATTATACCTGTTGATGCAACTATAGCTGTTACTGTGAATCCATATATGTTGAATATGCATTTAACTCTTTCTTTTAGTGGTAGTTTTTCCTCCATGACTTCATTTTTATTTTGTAGCTCTTGTTTCTTGATTTCGAGCTCGCTTATTCTTGATTTTTGGTGAGCTCTTTGTTGTTTTAGTTCTTCTTTTACTGAATCTATTAATTTCTTGTTTTCCTTTATTAATTCGTCTCGTTTTTGCTTTATACCTTCGATTTGTCTTTCAACATCATCTGTATGATCCTTTGAATTGTAATACAATTCTGATTCTAGATCAGACATTTCTTCCTTATTAGATAATATGCTTTCTTCATCATCTGCTATTTTCTTATTTAATATTTCAACCTTTGGGTTTATGTGTGACAATTGAACATTACATTCTTCTATTTTCACATCATTCTCTGCTTTTAACTCATCTACTGTCTCTCCTAAGAAGGTCCTTAGATCAACAGCTAGGTTTTTCCTTGTAGTTCCATCATCATTGAAGACAGTTATCCACTTATTACTTTTTTCTAGAATAAACTACTAACCTATCATACTCATACCCTATATTGTAATTACCCAATTGTTCATCATATTTGGGTGGGAACTTATTATTAGGAAACTACTGGTCGATTTCACTCTTTCCCTTTTTATATTCTAGATCATCCATCTTACTTCTTTGGAAGTATCTTTTCAACATCTTCAGTATTTTCGAAGTTATAGTACGCACGACAAAATTACTCGATTCTGATTGGTCTAGAGGAGTACAATTAGAGCGTTAATTGGTACTCCACGGGAGTACCAATTAGGTCGCTATGGAAACACGGCCAAAAGCGGCAAATTTCCCCAGTGAAATGAGTGAAATTCCCAAAAAAATCAGTGTTTTATAGATTAAAATACAAACATTTCAAAAAACTGTTTAATACACACATAGGAAGGGCTCAAATTATGATAACTAGACAAATTCAAGACGTAATAAACCACGTTTTGTAGTAGGTAGTCGTTTTTTCTGTCTAGTTTTTCCCAAACAATTTGAGTTGGAGTTTTGAATGTTCTCGTTTTACTACCTGTTGTCTTCTGTGGTCTTCTCGAAAAATATATTCAACACCACAACTACAATAATTGTACAATATGTAGAAAACAGCTAACAATAGTTTTAAAGCAAATTTCTTTCCGTTTAGCGAAAAAACACAGCGAGTAGAGGCTCATTTTTTGTTTCGAAAATAGTTAAGATCAAATCTTACCGGCAAACTGTCGAGTAGTTGTAGAGAGACGAATTCAGCTATTTATCATAAGTTAATTGATCCTAAGTTGTCAATCCAGTCTTGAAATAACAAAACCTTCAGATAATTCACCATTCAAAGAAAATAGCAGCGAAATTCTTCAAGCTACAGGAGAGAATAATATCCAAAGCACATGGTCTGATCACTGGCGACTCATTTATGGCAAGCTGTACTTCAAAACCATTAACTTGAACGACATATTTGTCGCTTTTATTACTTTTGATGTTGTCCAGCTAACTTGTTTTCAAAGAAAGTACTTTTGAAATTCTGTTTTAGCAGTTATTAGCAAATGCTAAGAGGAAAAAAAACTTAAATTAGCGAACTGTAAACTCTCAACTTTGGCTTAGTTTTCACACAGTACGTTTTCAAAGAAAAGTCACTTCTTGATTCGCTGTTTAGCTGTCAATACTGTCATTCAATAGTTGTAAACATGCATTAAAAGGGCTTTTTACTTGAGATGTAAAATTATTTTCTAGTATTTTGTAGTTCAAATCATACATAAAATACTAATCTAAAAATGTTTTACTGCAACGTTAACACTTTCTATGCTGTTCTTGACTTAGCGTTCTTGGAGAAGAGTCAGTTATAGCAAAGGCAATGAAGATGAATGAATACCTTCGCTTCGCATGTTATATAAAATTTTGTCCAGTGAACTATAAATAAAAAATCGCACGACCTTCTCGTACAATTTAAAATTTGGCTCGTGCAATTACAAGAACTTTCAAAACATTACTCGTACCTATTAATTTCCAAATTGTACTCGAGGTCATGCGATTTCCTATACTAATACCACTTTTTCCCATTTATGGCTTTTACCCTAGTTAATTCGTAATCGTCTAAATCATAGATTAGTTTATCTGGACTCCATTTAGAAAATAGTTTAACCGTCTTAATGCTGTACTCTTGCTATTTAATCATCTTTTATAAATATCTTTTTATGAATTTTTTATTTTCTTTACTACTACCAGAAGAGACACCAACCCAACCTTTTTACAATTATTTTATATAATTTAGGTATAGCAATGCGATCATTTCCCGAGTTCTTATCAAGTTCAGAGTGTAAATTCTAGAACGGCGCGCGCTTAAACAAGATTTTCAAATTCTGCTCGCGATAGTATTATAACGTATTCACTTGTAACGATAACTGAAGAAGATCTGAGTCCAGATCGAAACGTCTTGAAAATACATACTTTAAAACAAACCAGAGTCAAATAATTGATTTAAAAAAAAAAAAAAAAAAATAACATTGATACCTTCACTTGTGTTATTTCAGCTACCGCAAGGAGAATTAACAGTCTTCTTTCTGATCTTAGTGCACTTCAGTCTACTGATTGCGGCTATGTACAAGCTAGATCCCTTGCTTCTACTTGCGGCAAGATCATTTCCCTTACTAAATGTGTTGGTAAGGTGACCAGACTAATGACCAGACATCTATTTTCTGTTATTAATTCCAGGTTGTCTTGGTATTCTCCAGTTCTTTTAACGCCAGACTGTCTCAGCGAAATTCAGTTTTGGAATTCCAATTCCAAAATTCCGTCCAGAGGTTGAATGGCGTACCTATATGGCCCGTCCAGTCTAAACCCAGTCGTGTTGTTTATTCTGACGCTTCTAGTTCAGGATGTGGTACTATCATTGAGCTTGATGGTAAAGTATTTCAACAGAATTAGTCCAATGAGGAGAAATCTCAGAGTTCAACTTACAGAGAACTCAAAGCTGTTCTATTGTCATTAAGTACTTTCCAAGCTGAGTTGAAATCCCAACTGGTGTTATGGTATACTGACAATCAAAATGTTGTTTCGCTTTTTTCCATAGGTTCTAAAGTACCTTCTTTACATAAAATGGTCCTGAGTTTGCACCAGATCTGTCTTAGGAATGCAATCACCCTAGACATGCAATGGATTCCGAGAGATCATAATTCTACAGCTGATGATATCAGCCACATCATTGAATATGATGATTATTGTTTACATGTGTTCAGAGATCCGATCTTATGTGGGGCCCTCATAATTTCGACCGTTTGGCTTGCCATTATAATGCCAAGTTGCCTTTGTTTAACACCAAGCATTTTCAACCTGGGTCCAGCTGTGTTAATGCCTTTTCTCACGATTGGCCCTACCATAAGAATTGGCTTTGTCCACCAGTTTATCTCACCTGCAAGGTTCTTGATCATCTTAGAGTTTGCAAAGCTCAGGGTACCCTCATTGTTCCTAAGTGGAAGTTGGCTCATTTCTGGCCTATTATTTGCTCTGATGGGATTCATTTTAACAGTTTTGTTGTCGATTGGGCGGTCTTACCTGACATACCCAACTTGTTTATCAGGGGTAAAGCTAAAAACAGCATTTTTGGTTCAAGGCCTTTGCCTTTTCAAGTTTTAGCTCTCCGAATCGACTTTCAGTAAGTTTATTTGTTTTCACTTGAGTATATATGTCAAATCAATAATATCATGAAGTTAATATTCATAGGCCCAAGTGTCGTCAGTTATATTAGCCCAAGCGCTAACAGTATTATAGGCCCAAGTGCTGTCTGTTGTATTAGCCCAAGTGCTAACAGTATTATAGGCCCAAGTGCCATCTGTTATATTAGCCCAAGTGCTAACAGTATTATAGGCCCAAGTGCCTTACTGTGTGACGCTCCATACCGAGAACACCTGAACAACTTTTTGATTAGTTTTTGACATCTTTTTGACAAGTTACGATAAACTTAACCAATGAAAGACGAGAGCGGTATTCTTTGACTAATCAGATGTATGGCAAGACCTTTTGAAAATACCGTCAGTTGTCTGGGGATGTTTCGTGACAACATGGCAACTTACCAGATAAAAGTGGAATATGGCGAAAAGTGCTTTTGTTCTTTTTTGATAAGGAATATAAACATTGAAAAACTTTTCGACGAAATAAAAAGAAACTGTTCTCAACTGGTTCATTTGCCGAATTCAAGGATAAGGGTGAGATATAGAGACGATGGCGACATGGTTAAACTCATTCCAAACGACGAATTTTCCTTCAATGAGATTCTTAGAAGTGCAAGGGATATAAAAGATCGTGAGTATAAGAAAATCTATCTTCTGGCGAACGAAATAGACTCTCCGATGCTACGTAAAATAAGACGACTTGATTTAGAAGCTGCATGTGATACGCCGGCGATTGTCCAAACGAAATCATGTTTACAACCTAAACATTTATCTTTCAACTCACCACAAACTGATTCTAAGCCTACAATTCAGCAGCAACAAGTAAATTCTGCTTCGGCTTCTTCGACTTCGTCATCAACAAAGTCTAATGGAAGTCCTCTAGATGCCCAGAACAAGAGCTCGAAGAAAATCTACAATTATTGAAAGTTCAACTTACAAGTGCTAAAGAAGAAATCGAGAAACTAAATAACGAGCAAAAACGATACCAATCCATTACTGAAATACGAGGTAGACTGTGTAGCAATTGCCATAATTCTGGCCACACTAAAACAACCTGTTCTTTTGCCCCTTGTACTGACATAAGTCAATGCAAAATCAAAGAAAAGCACCTGAATATCGAAACAAGATAACGCAACTGCAGCGCGAAGTCAAATCACTTGAATCCAAGGTCACAGAGGCAGAAACGCACTACAAAACATTTGTATCAGCACGAGAACATTCAAAAACCTCATTTTTTGCTATGTTACAACCACGACTTAAAGTTCAGAATCCGCTGAAATATGGCAGTGGGAATAGAGTACGATTAGATCACGACCTACTTGTTTTGCAAAAGCCGCTAAACAACAAGGTACCAGAATGGAACAAGAGTGAGGATTGGAGACTTCCATTAGTAATAGAACAATTTGAAAACTCAAACGTGAAAACGTATATGAATGTGTGACTAAGAACTAAAATTTGTTTATTCACTTATGTTTGTGTACAACTGTTTCTTTTCAACACAACAATTACAATTCATTGTTTAGTAAATGGATTGTGTTCGCTTTTGAAATTAGCTTCAATGTTCAGATTTCTTGTCTTTGACTGAATTTTATACTATAAGTAACCGATAAATTTCAAGTAAGAGTAGCAATTTCTGGGTGAGATATTCAGGATAGCTTCTGCGATTGCAATCTTCGTTTCGTTTTCTGCTAACATGTTATGTTTACACAAGAATTTCTTTACTTGACTGAAGCAGAGTTCACATGGATTGAGGTGTGGTGAATAAGGTGGTTGATAAATAAGTGTAATCCCACAGTTAGCTAACATATTTCTGAGTGCAGGTTCTACGCACCGCCCGTGGTGAAAGCCACGATTATCCATTATCACATAATCCCCATGTTCTAGTGCTGCACTTCTGTCAGCGCGCTCGACTTGTAGCCCATCTTCAAAGAAAGACAACAATTCCATGCCATTTGATGGACCATCAACGATATTGAAAAAGTCAATACTATTGAATGATTGAAGTAGGTTGATCGTGTAACTTATGTTCGATGCATAACGTTGTACTTCAAAAGCAGGCATTCCTTTTAGAGCATTTCCATATCTTCTGTTTCCTGTAGTTTTAACCACACTTGACTCCTCAAAAAAGTGTAATTTTGTTCCATTAGCTATTTGCGCAATTTCTGAAAGAAAGTTATCAACTGCTGCCTCTACTCGCTGGGTGTTAGATTTTATTGGGATACAAGTAATCTTTTTCTTTGTCATAAGTAGCTGCTCATGAGCCACGCGATTTATTTGAGATACACTTGGAAGATCAGCCGGATGCACTACGCCATCTAACAGGATTCTTTGTCGTAGTTTCGAACCATATATGCTTGGTTGTACAAGTTGTTGTACTTCAGTGTATTCTAGCGCATCTTGGTTAATTTTAGGGGTTTGATAAACACACCGTTCTGGCCTAAGACTTGTATTTTCGTTATCGTAACCATGCACCACTTTATTTACATAAGCAGGACTTGACTGTGTTTGGCGCGCAATTTCACGTTGAGGTATTCCATTGTGGTATAAATCCAATATTCGTTCTCGAGACAATGTTATTCGAGCTCTACCATTATCATAGATTCCTCCGCTTTGGTTCAATCGTAGCTGTACGTTAGCTTGTGCGAAGGAAAATAAATAAGTTTTTAGTTGATGTTCGAAACGTTATATAAAAAATTGTAAAACTAAATAAATCATACTCACTATCGAAAATCTATAATAAAATACTTACAAATATTATTCTGAATCATTCTTTGACCATAAACTATGCTTTGACGAGCGGAAGGGAACAAAAAGGTTAGTACAAAAAAATAGTTTATCTGGACTATAAATCTACAAGTGCCAGCTCTTTTTGTCGTACACTAATTAGTCAAGGGATACCGCTCTCGTCTTTCATTGGTTAAGTTTATCGCAACTTGTCAAAAAGATGTCAAAAACTAATCAAAAAGTTGTTCAGGTGTTCACGGTACGGCGCGTCGCTCAGTAAATATCTAAGCCCAAGTCCTTATTATATATACTATTCATTTAGTTTGCATTGTTTACTTTTAGTTCTAATTGACTTGGTGTGTTTTCTTTAGATCTCCTATCCAGTGAATTTTGGGGTTCTCATCAGTCTAACACTGATCCTGTAGTACTTCGTCTCCAACAAAACCTTAAGTTCACGTTGCTGTCTTCCCGCGCCAACGGTACTGTAAGTGCATACCTTTGTTCCTTCAAGAGATGGAAACTATTTGCTGTGGACGTACTTCACCTTTCATCCACTTTTCCCGTCTCTTTGGTGAACATGGCTCTATTTGTCCAGCATGTTCTAGAGTCGTCGTCCTCAGTTTCCTCAGTCAATTCCGTCTTCTATTCTATGAAATGGATTCATAATATGGCTTATGTCCCTTTGTATTGCCAGCCGTCGCCCGCTTCATCGAACGGAGCCATTAGAAGTTGTCCATCTTCAAAAAATTGGCTTCTATTACTGACTTCCAAGACCTCCTGCAAGTCCGAAATTTAACTAAGTTGGTTTTATCTTTTAGCGGTTTCCTGAGAAGTTCAGAGGTGTTAGCTCTGCATAGCGATGACATTAAATTTGATGACAGTCATATTACTCTATCTATTGAGAGAAGTAAAACAGATCAACTGAGAGAGGGTCGAAATGTTATTATTGCTAAGTCTGGTTCTCCTTTATGCCCAGTTGTCCTACTTAAGCAATATGTCTCTATGTCCCTAATTCATCGCGACTCAAGAGAGTTTTTGTTTCGTCCTATTTCCTCTTCTAAGAATGTCAAGAAACTCGTCACTGTTAACAAACCAATTTGTTATTCCACTTATAGAGAGGCCTTCAAGAAGTTATTTACTAACATTGTCTCTGATATTGCTAGCTTTAGCACTCATTCTTCCAGATCAGGAGGGGCTACGGCTGCTGCCAACTCAGGCGATGTCTCCGACAGAAATGTCCAACTACACTGCAGGTGGAAATCCACCTCCTCCAAAGATATATATATCAAATATTCTCTCGACTCAAGATTAAATGTATCCAAGTCCCTGCAACTCTGACTCCTGACTCAAGCCCTACCTTTATCCGGTCTATAGAGGGCCTGGCTGACCCACATGCCCATGTGTTACATGCTTGTGTGTAGTGTTCTTTATGTGTAGTGTAGTCAAAATATGTAATTTGTGAAAAGCGAGGTACAAGATTGACATAAATGAATATTTTGCCGGCACGGAGCTAGTGAGCCCGTGCATAAGTAGAGTTGGGTCCCTTGTGTATATCAAACATAAAAGTAGTGTGCTGACCATGTGTAAGTTATCTACGGTTAGTCAGCTCACAGAAGTCTATTACTAAATTTTCATTCTTAACTGTATCCCAATTTTTTCGTTAATTATTATAGGTTTTGCCTTAAAACCCCAAAGGTTACATCTTAGCATTGGTCGGGGGTTCACGTTCCCCTCCTTTCCACACAGTGGTTTTCAGGGTTTCAACGATAACTATATCAGATGCCTGCGATGAGATAACAACTTGGAGAAAAAATGTATTTCTTGTCCCCTACGGTAGAACAGGAAAATACTTTATCGACCAAATAACACTACATATTAATGAATGGAATAACTGCTCCGATAATCAACATATTGCCTTGAAAGCCGCATTTGTACGTTTAGCAGTAGGCCTCCAAAAGCCAAGCCAGAAATCCAAAGCCAAAGACCATCAAGATATTTTATCAAAGTGTCTTGCTCTCTGGAAAGACAGTGAAATTAACAAATTACTACGTGAAGGAAGAATTATTCAAGGCCGTATTGGAAAACGTAAGACTTCGGATCCACCTGACAGATCCAAGGTGTTTGCTAAGCTTGTGATGGAGGGGCAAATCAACTCAGCATTACCCTTCCTAAATGAATCTTCATCTGGAGGAGTTCTTCCGCTCTCTAACGACGTCATGACACAGCTCAAAGAGAAACACCCCAAACCACAACCAGCAAAACTGGGTTCATTGCTTTTCGGACCAATTGACGACGAGATTCCAGAATCAATATATACCGAAATAAATGGTGATATGATCAGACAAGCTGCCCTGAGGACGAAGGGATCAGGTGGTCCATCATGTGTTGATGCAAATGGATTCAGGAGGATTCTCGCGTGCAAATCCTTTAAACAGTCATCTTCAAAGCTCTGCGAAGCATTAGCTACAATGACAAGGATTCTATGTTCTCATTATATCGATCCATTGACCATAGAACCACTGGTAGCAAGCCGTTTGATCCCTTTAGATAAAGGTGAAGGAGCAGTTAGGCCTATTGGGATAGAAGTGATTAGAAGTATCATTGGAAAATGTGTAAGGAACGTTGCTAAGAAAGATGTTATCGAAATTAGCGGCTCACTTCAACTGTGTGCTGGTCAGAAATCAGGAAGTGAAGCTGCAGTCCATGCAATGCATACCATTTTTGAAGCAGACTGTACGGATGCTGTACTTCTCATCGATGCGTCGAATGCATTTACTGCACTGAATAGAGCTGCAGCCTTGCATAACATCAGAGTTCTTTGCCCTCTTATTGCAGTCTATGCCATAAACACACATAGACAGCCAGCAAGATTATTCATCACAGGTGGAAGAGAACTTATGTCAGCTGAAGGAACAACTCAAGGTGACCCACTTGCTATGGGTCTGTATGCTCTGAGCATTCAGCCTCTCATTACATGCCCACAGGTAAAGTCTAATGCAAAACAATGCTGGTTTGCGGACGACGCGAGTGGTATTGGAACCGTCAGGATGTCAAGAAATGGTATGAAGAACTAAGTGTACTTGGTCCAGAGCTGGGTTATTTCCCTAATGATAAGAAGTGTTGGATTATCGTTAAACCCGAAAAGGAAGAAAGTGTGAGAGAAGCCTTCAAAGACACGGCCATCAACATTACCACGGAAGGACATAAACACCTTGGAGCAGCAATAGGATCAAGATCATATCAGAATGAATACTTCAATGAGAAAGTAGAAACCTGGGTTAATGATATAACCAAGTTAGCTGAGTTTGCATTATCACAGCCTCAGGCATGTTACGCTGCTTTCACCTATGGTATGAAACATCGTTGGAACTACTTTCTTCGGACACTGCCAGACATTCAAGATCTCTTAGAACCTCTAGAGACAGCAATTTCAAGTGTTCTCATTCCTGCAATTACAGGACTTGACTGCAGCCAAAATGATCGGGACATCCTTTCATTACCAGCTCGACATGACGGTCTTGGAATCCCCAACCCTTGTCTTGAAGCAGAGCGTGAGTATTCATCATCAGTCAAAGTAACCATGCCCCTGGTTGAAAAAATCGTCTCTCAAACACATGAGCTTCCAGACGACGCTAAAGTACGATCAGGACAGCAGAATGTCCGAAGTGACAGAGAAAAGGCAACTAAAGATGCAGCGAATTATATTAAGAAGACACTACCATGAAAGGCATCAAGGGCATTAGATCTGGCTGCAGAGAAAGGAGCTTCCACCTGGCTTACCATGATGGCACTCAAAGACATGGGTTTCAACCTGAATAAGAGAGAGTTTAGAGACGCTCTTCGGCTTCGTTATGACTGGCCAATTGACAACATTCCCTCCACATGTGTATGTGGAGAACTCTTTTCTGTAAACCACGCCATGATATGTAAACGTGGGGGATTTATTATTCAGCGCCATAACGAGCTACGTGATCTTGAAGCTGAGCTACTTAACACAGTATGTAACGATGTTGAAACTGAACCTGCCCTGCAAGACATCACAGGAGAACATCTTAGTAGAGGGACAAACAAAGCCCAGGAAGCGAGATTGGACATCCATGCACATGGATTCTGGGAGAGACAACGATCTGCCTTTTTTGACGTAAGGGTTTGCCACCCACATGCAGATTCGTACCAAGATCTCGAACCTCAACAGGTTTACAGAATACACGAAAACGAGAAGAAGCATTTGTAAGCGGAAAGGGTCATCGAAGTAGAACAGGGTACATTCACCCCATTGGTTTTCACCACAACGGGCGGTATGGGAAAAGAATGTCAAAGGTACCACAGCCGACTTGCAGAGCTTATAGACAACAAGAAAGGAGAGCAATACGCAAAGACAATATCATGGATTAGAGCGAAAACATCCTTTTCTTTACTCAGATCTGCTCTGGTGTGTCTGGTGTGTGATATTAAAAACATTGACATTGACATTGAAATATTAGAGAGTGGCATGAGTATAAATTTTTAGCTATTTTTTTTTTTTTTTTTTTTTTTTAGGGTATTTTATTTATTTATTTATTTTAATTTTATAATAGATACTATTAGGATTTACATATTATATATTAGATATGATTAAGATTTAAGATAGATCAGTTTTGAATTTACCTATAAGATATAAGATATATTAGATACAAGATATAGGGCATAAGATATAAGGAATTAGATATTACACACTAGGTTTTTTTTTTTATCTAGACATTTACTTATTAACTTATATTATACGACGAGTTAGAGTACAAACACTAAAAGTGTGCAACATAAATACCACTAAATACTGGTAAATTATGCTAATTCTATTGTTCTCTATTGTTTAATCAACACTATTTAGTGGTAAATAGTGCAAAGTATTGCACACTTTTAGTGTTTGTACTCTACTATTAGGTTTTATTCTACTTTCTACTATATTATTACTACTAGTCATTATTACTATTACTATGAATTATTATTATTATTAAATTTTTTTTATTATTATTAAAAATAAAATTTAAAAAAATTATTATTATTATTATTATTATTATTATTATTATTATTATTATTATTATTATTATTGCTTAAAAATTGCTAAATTGCTTAACGTTTTCCTTACAAAATTCTTAGCTTACCGAGTCCAATCCTTGAACCTTGGGAAAAGTAGAATCTATTCACTTTCACAACTGAAAGCGGATTAAATCAATAAAAAATCAAAAAAAAAAATTAATTAATCATAAGAGTTCTCCTGATGATGTGAACAGTTCCTAGGAGGGCACTCTTCTGCATTTCTGCGATAGGAATGTCTCCTGGTAGTTTATTGACACACTGTTCAAGTCCTTTGTGTATCAACCCAAGTGCCCCGATAACAATAGGTATGGTTTTTGTTTCCATACCCCACATTTTTCTTATTTCTATTTCTAGATCTTTGTATTTGGAGAGTTTTTCTATCTGTTTTAAGGGCACATTTCTTTCCGCTGGGATTGAAACATCAATTAGAAAACATCGTTTTTCTACTTTGTTCTTGACTATGATGTCTGGTCTGTTAGCTTTGATGGTTTTGTCCGTGTGTACTTGCATGTCCCATAAAATTGTTGCTGTATTGTTGTCCATTACTTTTTCAGGGTCATGTTCATACCATTTCCTGCATACGTCGAATCCATACTGCTTGCAAAGCTTCCAGTGGACATATGCCCCAACTTTATCGTGTCTTTCTATGAACTCTTTCTTTGCAAGAACAGGACAGCCTGATATAATGTGGTCGATAGTCTCGTCGTATTCACCGCACATTCTGCATTTGATGTTAACATCTTTTCTTATGATCTTGTTCTCATAGTACCTTGTAGCCAGTGTCTGATCTTGTGCTGCTATGATGAGCCCCTCTGTCTCTGCCTTTAAGTCTGTTCCTTTCAACCAACTGTGTGTTCTCTGTTTGTCCACATCTGTTTTGTTCACTTGCCTTTTGCATTGGCCAAGAAGGGGTTTAGATTCCCACTTCTAAGGTTGTTCCGTTTGCAGATGGTCTTTGTAGATGGTCTTTATTCTTCGTGCTTTTTCGATGCTGGAAACGTCTTTTTCTTTCGGTAAAAATTCTGTAACATTTGCTTCGGCAGTTTCAGCTTTGAATCTTTTGCTTTCTTTGTGTATTGAGTACATCTTTTTGTTGTTTTCATACCAGACGTAGAAGGCATTCTTGGTTTTCTTTCAGGTACATGTCCAGGCTGATAGTTGATATTGGGTACGAGTTTTCTATCTGGACGAGTCCTCTACCTCCTTCTTTCCTTTTTACATATAATCTGTCAACATCCGCTTTAGTGTGATTCATACGGTTCATTGTTAGATATCTCCTCGTCTTTGTGTCTAATCTTTTGATCTCACCTAACTTCCAGTTGATTATGTTGAAACTGTATGATACTACAGGCACAGCTAAGGTGTTAACAGCCTGGATCTTATTCGCTGTGTTCAACTCACTTTGTAGTACCAATCTGAGTCTTCAATAGTACTCCTTCCTCACTTTTTCTTTCATCTTGGAATGCTGTATTCCATCACTTTCATTGATGCCTAGGTACTTGTATGTTTTCTCTTGGTCAAGTTCTTTAATGACTGTGTCAAGATCAAGTTGGATGTTCGATTTCTTCGTTAATTTACCTTTCTTGAAAGTAGCTTTCGCA
Source organism: Anthopleura sola (assembly GCA_023349425.1). Lineage (NCBI taxonomy): Eukaryota > Metazoa > Cnidaria > Anthozoa > Actiniaria > Actiniidae > Anthopleura > Anthopleura sola. Next base: position 81,691 of record JALHLI010000050.1, on the reverse strand, counting down.
CACTTGTCGAGGCCAAATCTCATGCTGATGTCGTTACTAAAATGGTGTACAGTGTGGAGAAGTGTTTCAAGATGGTTGTCTTTTGCATACAGCTTTAGATCGTCTACGTAGAAGAGATGATTTTCAATGCTGTATCCACATTCTGTGCTATTTAACATGTTGCTAAGTGGTGTCAGGGCCAAGCAGAACAACAGTGGTGATAGTGAGTCTATTATTATTATTAATATTAATATTAATATTATTATTATTATTATTATTATTATTATTATTATTAAAGATCCCGTGATTTGGTTGAAAGACTACCAGCTGTTCTACGAAGTATAATCAATGGAGTAAAAAGAATAATAAGAAAAAAAACTATTGATACAATAAAATTGAAAGATGCTGGTGAAAACCATGTGAAATATAAAAGACCTGTTGGATTAGGGGAAGAAAAATTACCATCCGGTTCAAAAGTTAGATATTCATATGCTCTTGGTGAGCTGGAAGGTGGGAATCAAAGAGCCACCGATCCTATTTGGTCATTAGATATGTATCATATAACCAGAACCGTGGTGTCAGCTAACCAACCTGTATTATATTAGACTGATTTAGCATGAGGACGCGGACGTCAATCAGGACGTAATGCTCGGCTAAATAGACTGGTACGAGGTAAATTTCCCGCATCCTGTATTGTCGACGTCGCATCTGGAACGTCAAAACAAGCACTTTCACGTCCTCAAGAGAATGTCGAGGGAAAAAATCCCCAAAATGGCGAATTTAAGTAAAAAGTGAGTAAAATTCCAATATATCTTTTTAAGATTAATGTAACTATGTTTAACTTTGCTTGAGGAAGATTAATATGTCATTTGATAGTTTATTTTTGCTATTTTTTAAGAGCATACGTACCATGGCATTTTTAATCAAAATTTTTGTTACGGTAAGCTTATTGTTGTTTTTGGAAATACTTTCTTGTAATTAATTGTCCTTGTAAGCCTATTTACACCCCTTGGTGAGTAATAGTTCAAGTTGTAATTTTCTTCTTGTTGTTTTTCAACAAGGCCTACAATGAGTTTGACGGAAGAAAAAGACGAACTTCTCAGGAAGCAGATGCCTGGATTTGGAATATTTGAACACCATGCAGGGAGTAGAGAAAGAGGAAACGTTTGGCAGAACATCGCAGGGAAGCTGAACAGCGACGAAGGTTTTGGTGCTGCACTGACAACTCGAGGTGCCAGAGACCAGTTTACCTTGTTATCAAGAAGACACAAAGCAAAGACATCAAGTGAATTAAGGAGGCTCCCAAGGGTTTTCATAAATACCTATGCACTCATAGAAAATGTCCCAGATCTTCGTATTGCCAAAAATCTTATTTTGATGTGATATACCATATTAAAGCTGTCGAAATGAGGATTCGATATTTCTAAAAATTATCACGTTTGTTGTTGTCATGACTCGATTTCTCGATTTCTGTTCAGTGAAAGTTTCTTTAAACTTGCATATGTTGAGTCACCCACTTGATCTTTCATCTGAGAGAAAATAAAAAAATCTGTAATAGGGAATCCTTAAAATATCGCAAAAAACTATTTTTTTAGATAAAAATATTTTCCAATTACAGAATTTTCTTATATTTTGGCTATGCAATCTTCATCCTAATTAGAAAATGACTGAAAAAAATAAAAAAATTCTACTGAATAGTTTTTGAGTTATTTGCCCGAATTCATCGTGTACGCCTCAGATGGGTCTTGTAAAACTAGAACAACTGCGCATGCATCAAACCTACCTCAAATGACATGTTCGAGAACCAAGATAGAGGAATATTAACGTTGTGCAGAACGATGCGATGAGATAGAAGTTTTACGTCCTCTAAATAGCATTTTTGTGTAATGTGAATTACTTTGAAGTGAGAATAAGTTATTGTTTTTCGAATTGGTAAATTATAGCAGCAACGATCCGTGAAGTCTTACAAATTCTGGCAGTTGGTGTCGATGAGGATGATGGGGGCAAAAGCGAGCATTGCATATAAACCTCTTTTCCCGTACTGTTGGAAGACGTCTCAGGTGGTGATATGCAATTCCTTGGAGTGTCAGCTTCTTAATGATTCCTAGCTTAACTGGACTTAATTGATCGTTGAAATGATTGTAAAGGTTTCCTCGATATGAATGCACGAGATTGCTGCTTTGGTCGAGCAGCTTCATATCTTGGAACGCATCGTCGGCTGAAATGCTGATAGATCGATTCACGAGGACTTCTCGACTCAGTTGGAGTGGCGAACTATCAGAAAATAAAAGTTTAGAAAGTGCTTTGGTATCCTCAAGGCCGTCGTGTGCGTCAAAATCTTCATTCATTAAATTCTTGAACAAAGTTGGCAAGTTTTCTTTACTGGGCATCTCTACATTTGGCGGTGGATTTTCCTTGAGGTAGCAAACAATTGCCCAGCTTTCAGCAAAGAAAACATTCATGGCTTGGAGTTGATCGGCGAAAGATTTACCAGCAGTACGAAGGAGAACAGGAGTGTCAAACAGTTCAGAGTTGTGTCAAATAAGAATAGTTATAGGCTTTGGATCTAGAGCTTCTGGTTCTATGAAAAGGAGGAATTCTTCAAGGCAGACTTCTAATGAAACGGTAGGTAGTTCAGTGTTATTCTTGTACAATAATCTTCTGTCATTTTTTGTAACCACGTGTAATTTGTTTACTATTTGAGGGCTCTCACTAACTTCACCTTTAGGCACGACAAATTTAATCCATCTTCGTTGATTGCTGCTAGTTGACATACTTCGGCTGAACGACCCAAGCATGTCATTTCGAGATCAAAACAAATGAAATCATATTTCGAATTACAATTGTAATGAAGTTGAATCTTGTTAGGACGGATTTGTTGAGGAGGAAGTAGTTTTTCAAATTCTTTAAGCTCAGAACTTGATATAGTGTCAAGGTTTATGTCATCAAGTACTTTCAACTTATTGATAACTTGTTGCTGTTGTTGTTGCTGTTGTTGCTGTGGTAAGCTAGCATCTAAGTTAAGACCAATATTTGTCTCATAGCACATCCCTTCTTTTCTCTCTTTCAAAACATTTCTTGAAATTTTCTTAGAAGTTAGTTCTTTTCGTCTTCGCTTGAATTTACGTGTGGATTTTCTAATGGCATTCAAAGAAGATTTTTTGTCTTGTGATTCACCATAACTTTCACAATGTAATCCAGGCTCAATGTTGATGGATTTCAGTGTCTTACTTACATGTGTGACCAATATTCTTCTGCGCAACACCACATGCTACCTGGAAGTCACTGCTCTCACTCCCACCATAGTACCTGATCTTCAAATTTTTTGATCCAATGGTGTTTTTCAATGATTCGTTTCTTTGAGAATTTTCAGCTGGTGCAATCTTTTTCACTGCTATTTCTGTAGCATACTCCTCAAAGAGACTAGTGAGTGCCTTCGTTAGTGACTCTCCATACAAATCTTTACCATATGGCAAGTCTCCATGTCTATAAGAAGCTACATTTGTTAGTGCTCGACACCAACTAGGTTTGCATAGATGGTGATCACCAAAAGCATGAGGAACTATACATCTGAATCCTTGTTGAAGTCCTCTTGGGTTGTTTTTATTTTGAGAAATGCAGTAGCTAAAACACTTTGTGAGGTAGTTGATGACTTTAGTTGACAATGGCGTCGCATCAGGAAATTGCTTTCTCTTACTCAAAATGTAAAGCCTGGTACTTAAGGACCTTTTAGTATGAAATTGATCAGACCATTTGGTGATGTCATAGTGAACTTGGTCTGACCGGTGTGAAAGAGTTGTACTGTCATCATCTCCAATATATGTTGAGTACTTAACTTTGCTCTCATTGATTGAATTATTAAACAGCTCACAAGCAACACTTGATTCCATCATCTTTGAAGAGCCTTCATGATTTGCTCGGCAGTCATGTGATCTGGGCTCTTTGCCATTTTTCCGCGCGGCTTCACACTCTACAATTCTTGCATCTAGTGCTATATGCCAATACCTTCCCAGTTACAAGGCCCATGACAGCATCATGACCTGTATTAGAATTATGGCCCTTTCCCCTCTTCTGCCATCCCATATCATGACACCTTTATATCTGTTACATAATTTTTATCTGGTTTAAAGGCAATGATTTTTTCTTTTTCTGTATTTTCTTTGCAGCTACCTTTTGCAAGCCCTTCCACTGCTGTACCAAATTCCCTTTCTCTGGTTTTGAAAGTAGTTTGATTAATGGATGGTACATTCATGGTGGATAATATTGTGCTTAAGTGTGTATGGCCTATCCCAGCATCCAGTGAAGCAAGCACTGCCTTACTATTGATGTCATATGCTTGAGGTCCTCTCATACCACTTTTATGCTTCTCTGTTGTTACTTTATTGTTGCTGCTACAATATTGGCACTGAACTGTGAACTCACTGGCAAGACCAACCCTCTTTTCATGGATAATTTTTGTAAGTGACAATGGACCTGTAAAAATTATGGTGTGAAACTCATAACTATATATTAGCCACATGACATCTTGCTACTATAGTTATTTTCAATTGAATTGTAAATAACATCACTATAAGGAAATCAATGTTATTGCATTGGTACAATGTTTTGTTACTTCAATTTGAAAAACAGAACCCTGTATGATACAAAAGAACTGACTTCATGTACTTTATCAAGCTATGGTCAGTGTATGTGTGTCTATACTATGAGTTTGCATGTATTTCTGGAATAAAATTTTATTTTGCAGTACCTAGTATGTGCGGGGTTTTTAAACTTTTGTTGCTCTAACTTTTGCTGTTATTACAGTCCTTTTAATTTTGTCCTATTTTGGACAGAATCGAAAGAGAATCTCAAGAAACTACTCTACTGCAGCACTGTCATTAGAAAGTAAAAACATGGTTTATTTCCTGGGTGTCATGGGTACTGTATAACTCACCTTGGTTGCATTTGCTACATGATTGTAATGATTTACACAGACTATCCATGTTGATAACTCTAGTTCCTAGTTCTGCTTGTTCTTCATTTTTCTGGGATGGGAGATGTACCTATTAATTTTTTACAAGATCACTCAGACAAAGCTAATAAATGAGACAAGCTAGGGTAGTTATATTTTGGACAGCTCATGTCCATCATTTACCATTGATCTTGTTTTTTTTCTTGGTAAATGTACTGGTATTTCTTCTTCGCTGAACTCCAGCCTACGTTTGCAAGACACCATCTTATCTACTTTGTTTTTCTGTACATTTATGATGTTTTGTTTTCGAAAACTCGAGAAACGTCCACTTTTCAATCGAAAGTTGTTTTTAGGTTCAACAGACTCAACAGAGGATTCCATTTAAAAACTGCCCAGGCAATATAAAATCGCAAAAAAGTGGATAATAGTAGTTTTACAGCACTTAATTTCTAAATCTGATGCGTACACAAGCAAGCTATACTCTATGTTTTTTGCGAAATGATGGCTTACTATAGAGTTACTTGCTGATGGCAAAAAAAAATGATACAGAATATTTCGTACACTTTTAAAGAAGCTTCCAAAAAAATACAATCAAAGAAAGATGTATAGGCAGTATTTATTTTATTATATCAGGGAAAATAATGTTTATAAACATACGAAGAAGCTGTATATTTTTTGACATTTTTCGTAACTCGGTGCGATTGTCTTGAATTCTCAGAAACGTCCAACAATTTACGCTATTTTATCATATTCTGGTATTTTCGTAGTAAGTAAAAGTAAAAGTGAAAGTGACTATGGTTAAGGTTTTTGTGACAATAATTTAATAGTAAGTGATCATTATTTCTTGTTTTACTCAAAGTTTAGCAGGATTTTTTTGACTCGGGAAGCGCCGCCATTTTGTTTTTATTTTGTTGAACAGTTTTCGTCACCATTCTTCGCGGTCAAAAAACCCTTGGGAGCCTCCTTAAAGAGCACAGGTACTGGTGGCAGAGAGCAATCCGAATTTGATTTACTTTTAGAAGAGCTAGTAGAGTTGAGCGAGGAAGCAGATAAAAGGTTTCAAGAGGAAGCAGAAAATGGGAAGGAAAAGGCAAACATTGAAAGAGAGAAGGCAGTAGATATCAGGCAGAAGGCGATCGAGACCATGGGACAGACCAGAAAAAGAACAGAAGATATGGTCGATGCATATAATGTTAAGGAAAAGAAGAAAAGAAGATCAGGGTCTGACACTATGGTCTGGCTTGTAAGAAAAGGAGAGAAAGATGCAGAATTGAGGGAAAAACAACTTGAAGAGCAGAGAGCGGAAAGGGAATCGTTGAGAGAAGAGCGCAGGGAAGAGATGGAATTACAGAGAAAGCAATTGGAAATGCAGATGAAAGCACAACAGGATCAGCAACAACAGCAATCCATGTTGATACAACAGATGTTTGGTATGATGCAGCAGCAACAACAACAGTTTGGTGCTATGCTTTCAAAATTTAAAGATTAATACATGAACATTCATTATTATTGCAACACCAGTTTCAGTTAAATATAAATACATAACCTTTCATTTTTTGCCAGTTTATTCCTACAAAATTATTGACTCAAAAAAATACAAATTTTTGATATCATATTTATCATGTTGCTGCTTTTGATAATGATAATATTACAATATACTTGACAGTAATGTATTTGCTGAATTAAATGCATGTATCAAAATATGCATATTTATATTTCCATAAATACTTATTGTTTTGATTCAGAATAAAAATATTTTATTACACTGGAACCTGAACTATTCAAGTTATAGGCCTGCTAGTCTGCTAGCCTGCTTATGAAAATTTCCTTCCAGTTATAAGTTGAAGTCCCCGCCCTCCCAATGAACATTAAAAAAATCACCTTTTCCTCTCCATTTTCCTCCCCATTTATAAGCCCTTCCCCAACCCCAAGCCCAAATATAAGCCCTCTCAGTTACAATATAATCAAAATACCCTTACAAATGAGTATAAGCCCAGGACTTGTTTCAAATTCAACCTTTTCTGATATACATGACATAGCATATGACTTAATGCTCAAAAGAGCTTTCAATTTGTGAATCATATGTTTTTCCCAGTCCAACTGTTCACAAAAAAATACTAAAAGAAAGTGAAAATAGTCCCAATGGTCTTTCCTTAACCTGTCATGAAACAACTGCTCTATAATAATTAATATGGTCATGGGACAGGGTGAAAACAGCAAAAACAGAAAGAAAACTAAAACAATTTTCAAAAATGTTGTTTCATCTGTGCATTTTTTTGATTGAACTAAGCGTAATCATTAACTACACATTAACTACAAATTAAACGGATTAGTTTCTACCGAGAAGGTATCAAAATATTAAGTATACATTTCTCATATAATGATAAATATAGTTATGATCAAAATTTTAAACGTATACTAACTAATTATCAGACAATTCTGTCGACATGGAAGATAAGACACCTAACCCTTTATGGTAAAATCCAAGTGCTGAAGTCTCTTGCTCTGCCAAAACTGCTTTATGTTTAATTTGCTCTGTGCTACATGTTCCTGAAGATTTTGTTAAGATAATAGAGGGTACAACACAAGACTTTATTTGGAATGGTAAGGAGGCGAGGATCGGGCATAGTATCTTGATTGGAAATTACCACCTAGGTGGCTTAAAATCCTCTGATTTCCAATCCTGTATTAAATCAAACCGACTCAAAATTATTCAAATCCAATGAAGAAAAAACGAATTTAAGTATAATTCCCTCTATATATCTTAAAGGCATAGGAGGATTGAAAAATATAAAGAATAACTTCGATAGGAAAAGAATTCCAAAGAATGTCCCACCTCTCTATAAGAGTATATCAATAACATGGTCAGAAATATCGGAATATAATGGTGAGGAGACAAATGAGATATTAAATCAATGCATTTGGAATAATAGATATATACAAATAGGTGGAAACTCCATCTTCTATGAAGATTTCTGTTACTTGAATATCAATAATATCTCTGATTTATATGACGATAACAGTGAAATAAATTGGGATCTTAGTTTAAAATTAGGGAAGAATAACATCGAATTAGGTAAAATAAAAGCAAAACAATTGTACCAGTGGTTTATAGAGAAAAAGTTTCAACCTCCAACAGCTCAAAATAATTTAAATAAAAGAATTAATAACAATAATCCATTGGATTGGAGTGGTATCTACAAAAGAATATACACAACCTCCATAGACACCTATTCTCGTTTTTTCCAATACAAAATATTAAATAATATTCTGTATCTTAATCGCAATTTACATCGTTTTAAAATTCTCAATAACTCCTCTTGTTCTTTTTGTTCTCTCTATCTTGAAACAATGGATCATTTTTTTGTCAAGTGTGTGGAATCCAAAACTTTATATTTTGAAATTAAAGATCATTTTGAAAAAATTGGAATAAATTTGCCAGAATCTAACTTAATCAATATACTATTAGGTGTTGACGATACTATTGTTAACTATATTCTATTATCGTTTAAATTATTGCTATATAAATCTAGAGATAAAGACAAAATACCTAACTTATCTCTTTTTAAAAATATTCTTACACAAAATAAAAAAATTGAGTATAAAACGGCCAAATCAAAAGATATTCTTTTAAAACACAACAATAAATGGAGTAAAATATCCCTGGAATTGGTATAAATAATTCTGAATGGCAGCGTGTAACATGGTGCAACATGGCGCTTGTATATATAAATATACATTTTATATTGGCTAAATCAATTTTATAGAGTACAAACACTAAAAGCGTGCAACATAAGTACCACTAAGTACTGGTAAATTATGCTAATTCTATTGTTCTCTATTGTTTAATTAACACTATTTAGTGGTAAATAGTGCAAAGTATTGCACACTTTTAGTGTTTGTACTCTAGCAATAGATAAGTATAAATGTACCTTCTCAGTGTTTTAGTGTTTTTTTTTCTATTTCGTTTGCTTGTTATTGATAGTATTTTTACTTAGTTTCTTGTAGAGTCATATAGTTTTGCCATTTAACATAATTTGTATTCTGTAAATAATCTTGAAATAGTTAATAGGATATCTAGAGGAACCACCTCCTTAAGTTGTAATTAAATATGACAGTATTTGTTTAATTGTTAATAAAGTAATAAGTAAAAAGAAAAAGAAAAAAAAAAGAAAAAAAACTACACATTATGCGTATCCTTTCCACAACGCTGAATATGGCCACAGGCTGAAAGCTTGGTTCTATTAAACAAATTTAGTGCAGATGAGACAACATTGTTAATAATTTATGCCAGCGTGAAAGTTATAACATGTTATAACAGCCATCTAAAATCATACATATTGTAGGATAAACAATGTAATGTTTGAAAACCAGACATGGCAATAATTAGCTGCATGCAGAGTAAAATTAGTCCAAATTCTAATTAATGTTCTTCATCATTTCCTCCCCCTTAAAAATAACAAATCCTGCCATAAGGAAAAAGTAGGAAAAAATCTTTAAAACAAGGGTGGATCCAGGGAGTTTATTGGGTAATTAGTCACTTAATATCCCAAACGAAAGAAGATTTAGCCTAAATTTCTATTATTCTTGTCCATGTAAACAAGCTGTGACGTCATTAAGTGAAATAGGGCAATTAAAATATTTGAGCTTTCAATGATTTAATTCACCTGGATACATGTGTCCAAATCAATTCATATGGCCCATTAAGGTTTGCAATTAAAACCATAACAGTATATCTGCATGGAAAGGCAAGCCTTTTCAAGAGAATACAAAGACCTTCTAAACCTGAGCATATCGTCCTCTGCAAGCAAACAAACTTGTCAGGAAAATCAAAAGCATCAAGTAGTGTAAGCAAGTCAGATTTCGCAAATCGCAACTCAATGTTGCACTCAGCATCGTCCCAATCGTGCAAATCAAACTCCTTAAATTTCCGGTAGGGAAATGAAGCTCTTGATAAATTTTGTTCATAAAGAATAGCAAATTCGAGGTCGTCAATAATATTTTCGAAGTATGCAATTATTAAAGCTTCTCTAACACTACAAAGTCCTCCTTGTCAGGAAGCCATGTTGATGAGTGTTTACCTGTTCGCGTCTTCCAGTCACGTAAGCTAAATCAAAACATTGGACGTACCCTCATACCCAGTCTCCAGGGAAACATCCTTATGCTAAATCAGTCTATTACCTCTCTGAAGGGGCCCCAAAACGTAATTTTGTTAGAGAAGAATTACAAGTAGTTCCTGAAGATACTGAATTTCCACCTGGGCCCGGTTGTACGAAGCCTGAATAGCGCTATCCACCGGATAAATCCTTATCCAGCGGATAAAACCTATACAAATTCTATACAATGGATAACTCTTATCCGGTGGATAACTTTATCCAGGCTTCGTACAACCGGCTCCTGAAGTTTTGAACTAATAACTTTTTTCATTAATATTTTTATGTGTGGATATTATCTGCATGAATATTTCTGTCATCATCTCTTGATAGTGTTAGTTTGTTAATCGTTTCTGTGTATATCTGATGTTTATGACTTCTAATAGCATTCATTTTTCTCATAGTTGATTGACCTTCGAATAAACAATTCTTATAATCATCGAATGTAATACTACTTTTAACAACATTCTTTTTAACAACTTTGCATCGTTTTCCAACATTTTTATCATCTATTTTATATGCGTATAGTTTCGCTCTCAAACCTACAAATTCTGTTATTTCTTGACCTGCAGTTTCATTTTTCATAATTCCAATCACTTTTTTATTAACCCGCTGTTTGATTCCATGGTCTTCTGGATAATTGCTCGTATCGAATTTTGTCTTGATATCGTTTTCAATGTCTTGATAAAAATCATCTGTGTCTATCTCATACATTAGACTGTCGGTGTCGGTGAATAATAATCGTGCCTTGTTTCCATACTTTGGCTTGATATAATTATAGTGAAAGTCATACATTAGATTCTTTGACAGATCTAAGATTGACATACCAACATATATAGGCTTGTTGAATACTAATTCTGTTTTTCCCATATGGATGGCTGCAAGATTTTCTGAGAATATCGTTCGTCTCTTATAGTTTGGTTTATTAATTAACTAACTTTGCTGCTTGACCTTCATTTGTATTTCCTTCACATGGAATATATGATTTAGCAGCTATAGGGTTGTATTTATCAATGTGAATATCAAGACTAACAACTTTACTAAATATCCATCCTGATCCTTGATTTTGAAATGTTTCAATCGTTTCTATTATCCTATTCTTACAATCGTCATAAACATCATCTAAATTTGTCGACTCTGTTATTATATTCACTAGAGAATAAAAATATCCATAACTGCATATAATGATATTTTTACCTCCCGTCTTATGAAATTCACAATTAAAGATCATCTTCATCTTGATAGGTTTTTTCAGTTTTTAAAACGGTTTAAACATATATCCTTTTTATTATTTAGAAAGGTTTTGTAACCAACACCATCTTCACCGTTAATTTGGTATGAAGTAAGGTTTCCTTTCAATGCTGAGTCTTTCTTTTTTATATTCACTGGTTTATTTTGTGGTTTCTTCTTACTGTTATAGGTATTATTAACTTTGTTCTTCAAATCTTCAACACGTTTATTAAATGGTTTCTTGACCTCTTGAGGAACATATGACATAATCCAGTCTGTGAATAGAATTAATTGTTTCTGAGTGTTGTCAACAGCGGTTTTGATTGTACTCAGTTCCACTGTATTTTTCACTTTCACTGGTTTTAAAATCGGTACCTTAATTTCAGCTTGTTTTCAGATACTATCAAAATCGGTAGACCGCGGCACCCGCTCTTTTTTTGGTTGGTCTGTCTTCTACCAAAATTGATCAGGTGATAGTTTTTTTATGTACCATGTGAACAAAATTTTGGCATCCATGTGATAGCATTGCTGCAGTTTTTTTTTATTCATCACTCCGATGGTGTAGGTATACAAAAAATCTTCTCCCACGACAAATGGCCATCAGTCTCCTCTTGAAAAATATATCAAAACACTAAAAGAAGACTTGCAGGATGCTAAATCAAAAGAAAGAAGAGTCTCGGAATGGCTACAAGAGCATTTTTTATCTGACAAGAAAAAGAAAAGTAATTGTGAAGGACCAATGTGCGGCAAATGCCACCATAGGGAAGGCCACAATTGATTGAATTGCCCTTAACAAAAGTGTGGAGCTTTCTTTCATTGTGGTTACTTGGGCAAATGCCCTGAAATTGAAGCCGAAGTGAAAGATGTCGAGCAACAGCAGAGAGAGCTACAGAAGGACATTACATCGATTGAAAATGATTTAAGAGTAAGACAGGCATCCGCAGCTTCCATCAAAGACCGATGCATTTATAAAGTCAAAGTTTTTTTTTCCCCGTTTAGAAGTTGCAAAGTTCATATTTTAGTTTTATTCTGGTGAAATTAGAGATTTCCATTCGAGACAGACGGAAACAAACTCTTTTCATTGTGGTGGGAAAAATCTTTTTTACAAGCAACGTTCTAATAAACATCACGATTTTCTTAGTTTGACTGTAACAGAGTTGGACTAATATTGTAAGTTTCTACTGCTGCCCCACTAATTAAGCCAGAGCGGCGCCGTGCAGGGAAAATTCTTAAAAGACATACATATCACGTTTATCACCTATTCATTATTACTTAAACATTTTGATAATAAAGTTGTTACAATGTAAATAAATGCAATTATTACTAAATACATGTAAATGATGCTTAATTCACACAGGCAATGAACTAGATAGACCGGCACACACTGAACAGGAAAACATATCAGTTTGAATGAAGGTTTTCAATTCTGGGACACAAAATGTGCGCAATAAATAATATTTTTATTGTAGTCATTTATTCACTATTCTTTACAACTTCAACTTGCGTTTAAGTTTAAGTTTAAAAAGCAAATTATCTGAAACGATAGCTGACAATGGTCCTCAATTTGTTTAAAGCAAATTTGTTTAAAATGCTATATAGTCCGTGTGTCTATAAAAACTGATAGATGATTTGATAGATAGATGATTTATTAAAATAAATTACATTGCAGCTTAAGTGCTGAATTGCGTAAATATAACATTAGATAATAAGATAATATGATAATATAATATAATTCGTATAAACCTGGTGATATAATTTGTATAAAACTGTAAAAACTGTATAATTTAATTATTTAATTTATATTGTCGTGGTTTAAAGCCCCTGCTATGATGAAGCTATTTTTATGTCTATTTGTTTTGCTTATTGGGACTTCAAAAAGTCTCTGCTTCCGACACAGTCATTTACACTTATGCATTGCAGTGATTCATAAATTCCTTCATGAACATTTCAACAAAAAGCTGCTTTGATATCGTCCCTTTTAGCTACACATTTCAGTTTATTAAACACAAGTTTGCATGGGTTTAGTTCGGGAGAGCAAACCACTAAATAAACCACTCTACGCCTCGTTCTAAAAGCCACGCCGATAATGCATAACCTCCCATATAGTGATGTACTGCACAGTTATCAAGGACGACGATGCCCCCGTATTGTAAAAGACTTTGTCCATTACTCAATGAATTCTGGCCTACTTCTCCCCAAAACTTAAGAAACGAAGCAGTGTCACTTGCACCATCCTCTGTATTGGCATACAATATGCCTTCGATTCTCATTAGCAAATTTAAAGTTACATTTGGCCGCCATAGTTTGGTCTACCGACATTTGAGAGTTTAAATCCAGCTTCATCAAAATACCTTATTCTGGGTAGGTTAATTGTGCTCATGTAGTTTAAAAAGTCTTGACAGTAATCTACATTTGCATGAGTAAATTTTTCAGCCTTTCGAAGGGACATTCTTTTCCAAAATCAGGTTTTCCCATCATCTAAGTGACTTTCAACTGCTCTTGCATTGGCAGACTTTGAAGTCCCAGTTTGGGTATTACAATGTGTGTTGACGGCATCGTAGATTTTGGCATGCGGCATAGATGGTGTAGCTGTCTTTAGGGATTCAATGAAATCAAGATCTTGTTTTCGTGTGGGGGATTATTGCCACCTTTCCACCGATTAGTAAGATCACCTTATTCGCAGCATTGTTTCAATAGCTTTTGAATGCCCATTTGACTCAAATTGAAGTATTTAGCAAGCGCTGTAAATGATCCTTGAAAAAATGACGTAATTATATCGCAACCTTTTTGGACAATATGGTCAATGTCGGCGGTGTGAAGGTCACTACTTAGAGCTTTTCCAGAAGTAAAACTGCGGCCATTCTTCAACACAATCATGTTAGAAGTTTTGTGATATTTCAAGGAATGAATACACTGTTGTTCGAATATGACTGTTGACTGATGGATGCCAAAAGTTTGTATCACGTGGGTTCTGCAGTCTACCGATTTTGATAGTCCTAGTAAAATAAATCCTGCTATTAATTTTAATTTTTACAGGTTAATTTCACCACAAAGAAGGCCTTTGCTACCCTTAGCAATATATTCTGTCCGCCTTAAAGTTATTACTTTGAGAAAATATTAAATGGTTATAGCTTGAACATCTAGTTGTCTTATATATTAGCTTATATATTTATAAATGTTGAGACTCAGCTTGTTATAATGAATTTCACATGGTAGCCTTGTATTTTCACATAGTTTTCACATGCAATTATGTGATCTTTTGCCTTTGCGATTTCACACGAATTTCACACATTTTCTCCATGTGGTAAGGACTACATCATTTCACATGGTTTCCACATGATACTTTCACATGTTTTTCACCTGTTCCCCATGTGAAAAACTATGTGAAATTTTTCACATACCTTTCTTATACTTTTCACACTTATTTCACATACTCTCTCCCAACAGTGTTAATCATATTATTTCAAAAGTATCCAACGGGTTGCGCATGTTATGTGAAACAAGAAATATGACTGAAGATATACACATTGAAATCTGTTTCTGATTCTTTAGTGCTGCCATATTTTGATTACTGCAGCATTGCCTGGGGAAACAGCTGTGAAACTCCCATGGACTGTTTGCAAAAACTGCAAAATAGAGCAGCCCGAATTATAACCAGAGAAGACTATTCAGTCAGGTCTTCTGACATGTGAAATCAGAAGTCGTGAACTAGTGCGGACATGTTTGATTTGCTTCGTGTTTCAGAAACTTGGCTGACAAGTAACTCTGTGGTTGATCATTTGCACATTCCAGGTTATCATCCAATATTCAGGAAAGATAGACAAAATATGCGAGATGGTGGTGTTGCTTTGTTCGCATCTCAGTGTTTGAACATAAAGAGGCGTTACGATCTAGTGAATGTGGATTTAGAACTTTTATGGACAAAAATTAAAATTCAAAACTTTAGTATTGTTTTTGGTGTTTGTTATAGACCTCCATCAAATTCCATAGAGTACCTCTTTTTTCTTAAATAAATTACAAAATAGTCTTGATCTAATTGAACTTGGATCAAATACTCTCGTCATTCTGCTAGGCGATTTCAATGCCCATATTGATATAAATGATTCGTCTCTTAGTTCAGATTTTGGTGTACCTATTTATCATATGCTGGAATGTAATAATCTTTTTCAGATGATAAGTGAACCTACACATATTACGAATCGCCAATCTTCTCTTCTTGATCTTATTATTACAAATGCTCCTGGTTACTTTGTTGCTACAGGAACGAATAGCCCTCCATCGAATTGTGACCATTACTTCATTTATGGTAAGATGAATATTTCTTCATTAAAACCAAAAGCTTATGATAGATTTGTTTGGCTTTTCAATAGCGTTAATATTGACGAACTTAACGAACTTAAATTTTCGAAATTCGAATGGCAAGATATTTTCTCTGGGAATAATTTTGAAATCATCTATGATAATTGGTTCAAATTGTTTATAGGAATTTTAGCCAAATATATTCCTCATAAAAAAGTGACAATTCGACCTCGTGATAAACAATGGATGAACAGTAATGTTAGATCGGCTATAAGAAAGCGTAACAGACTCTTAAAAAAGTTCAGTGTCTTTAAATCAAATGATTTTTGGATAAAAGACAAAGAAATGTGACCACAACTCTCATATGTCAAGCTAAAACTTCGTTTTATGAAAAGTTAAATAGGGATCTTTCTGATTGAGTAATGAGTAGGAAAAAGTGGTGGTCTACAATTAAAGCGTTCAACAATAATAAAGTACAAAGGTCAATCCCTCCTCTTCAAGAAGGTGTTTCTTTTATTACAGATCCAAAAGCAAAAGCTGAAATCTTTAATGAGTACTTTATTAGCCAAGCTAAAGTATTTGATGAGCATAAATCTTATCTCCAACTCCAAATCTTTGTCAAACATTCATACTTCTGATACTCAAATCGAACAAATAATATCAACCTTAGATATTTCCAAGGCTTGCGGACACAATTGTATCGGTAATAGAATCATAAAGATGTGCAGGTCAGGTATTTCTAAATCTCTGTCTACTTTATTTAATCTTAGTTTACAGCTATAGTGTGGGGCCATGTGTAGCAAAAAAGGCTCCTGTGGGAAGTTTGTCATCATTTTAGCTTCTATACGGGAATCAATACATTACAGCACGCTGAACTCAAAAAACTTTGTCACCATTTTTTCCGAGCATGGTGACGTCATTTTTATGCTAATTATGTGTGACGTCATCATGTAAACGCCCATTTTTCAGGAAAAAATTATAAAATCTACCACAAAGAAGAAAAACATGTTAAAAATCATGAAAATTAGATAGTTAGCTTAACTATCCAGAAACGATTTAGGCTAAATTTCAAACCAAAGCTTTTCTTAGCTTATAAGGGATTTAAAAATATGAGCTAAAAAACGTTTAAATTGCAAAATTGATTATTTGTAGCATCTCAATATTCTGAATTTGTTGAATTATTGTAGTTTATGCAAGGTTTGATAATATTGACATATTTTGATGTGAAATACAGGATTTCGTGTCATAATATTCAAGTAAAATAAATAAATTGAGTGTAAATAATGATTTTAATTAGACCGGGCTTCCTGTGGAATTTGGTTAGTTAAATGGAATCAAGTGATCTACCACGAATTTGAGATCGGAAATTTCTGTGTTAAAAAGAATTAAATTCCTTTCTGTGCCATTGGTCCAGACCATGCTATAGAGCATGTAAACGAGATCATGAAGATCAGAGGAGGCTTAAAGGATCTAACACAGCAACCTGAAGCCGTGGATAGGTGGTTCCTTATTGCACCTGAACTTAGTCGTCTTGCAACCCAAGCAGAGGTTCTTGTTGGTTCAATGTCAGTTCATACATTAACTCATCATCACAATCTATCTGATGCTGTCATCCTATGCTACAAGACACGCTCCACGAATTCCGGACTTCCGGTGGAATTATGATGCATGCCGGGAAGTTCAGACCGAAAAAGTGGGCACCAAATACCAAACACCATACATTCTTTACTATGAATACAAGTTTTTGTACGCCTTTTTATCTCATTGCCTGGGAAGCTCTGACATCATTGAAGATGACGTCTCAAGATCATTAGAGCTCTTTATGTGTCAGTTATATTTACCCTCTACCAGTATAGCAACAGTTAAGGAACTGTGTTGGTTCTTGTTCAGCAAACAGCAGTACACTGATGAAAAACTACCGCCAACACAAGCAGTGCTGAAACAGATGATCAAGAGAGCAAACTGTTACGTTGGTCTGGAAATGCTGTGACGTTGCATGCCCTGTTCTTCCTAGTCCAACTTCTCATGGCTGGAATCAATACGGAAATCAGTTACAGCCTATTCCATCTACATTTCTTCCTGCACCAAACGCTGTGCTTGAGTTGGAAAAGTCTCATTGCAAAGGAAAGTGCGCAACCATGAGATACTCATGCAGGAAGTACAACTTAAAATGTTTAGATATGTGTGGGAACTGTGACTCTGAATATGAAAACAAAGACGTAGATCCTCCCATTGAAGATGCGGAAGCGAAGAAGAGGAAGACCTGGAGCTAGATCTAGCACATGAAAGAATTAAGGTATAAGGATATGATTAGGACCCCTATGCGCGCTACCTCAAATTTCGCACGTGCTTTACAATATTTTGCCATAAAAGTATACATTTTCTGAAAGCTAAATAAATGTAGTTTTCGAATATCGATTTATAGTCTGTTTTGGAACACAAACAAACCAAATTTGTGTTCAAAGTGGCATTCTACCGCACTTCATTCAACAACTTCCCACAGGGTCCGAATTTCCTCTATGTCGATCAAAATTACATTAGCATACTCTGTTGATAATGAGTTTCAAAAAGGTGTCTCAGATTTTTGATATCTTTTATAGATCGTGCCTTAAATCCAGAAGTTTAAAATGTCGGTGGTTATGATTGCAAAATAGACAATATATTTTGAATGAAAAAACATTTCAAAAATCTGAGACACCGTTTTTTAGATCGTATTGTTATTTATCATAATCCAAAGTGTCAGTTCGATCCAATGTAAACCGAAAGAGCTACAATGTTTTTAAAACCATTTTGGTCACACAAAAACTGCGGAGAAAGCCAACAACTTTTTTTGTGTTGCGAAACAGAGAATTCCATATTGATTTTTAAAAACTATGTTTATTTAGTGCGAAATTATGGTCGGGAGTAAAGTAATCTCGAAAGGCCTCAAACGTATCCTGATACCTTAAGACAAAACCTGTTGAGACAAAAATGTTTTCTTTTTTTCCTTCCAAATTACTCGACTTGTAGATAGATTACAAAAGTGTTTAGCTTCTCCCGCAATAAATTGGAGACGGCACATGCATATAGAAAGAACCACTTCATTTTCAAAAGTGCCTTAAAAACATTTTCTAAAGAAAATGTTTAGCTTCTCATAGCTATTCACATGTATCTTATGTGTTGATGTCATATTCCCATAATTCTGTGCGCGGTCATGCAATGTCGGTGCCGCCGCATAATAATCAGTTTTGGAGTTTATCGTATAACCAGCAGGACATAATTTGTAAGTAGGATTTTATTCGCTTTATTTTCGCTTCGTTTATCATGTTGTAATGATTTTCAATTTATTTATTTTCAGTCGAACCACACACAAACACACAAACAACACACATCACACACATCACACATTCTACATTGTACACATTGATCCTACATTTATCTACACATTTGCTGAATTAAAAGTGCGTTCGAATTTATGCCTACTGAATCACTGATATCTACCTCTGAGAGACTCAAGACTCACATTTAAGTTCGGAAATTATCTGCACTGAGAACTCTACTCAAGTCTACGAAGATCAACATCTACGAATCGAATCTACGAATCAACAAATCTATCAACTTTGGAAGGTATCTCGCCCGAAGGCAGAATGGATCCATCAGAAAATCCCAAATCAGATGCCGACGCAAATGTTCACCGAACTAGCAAACCCAAACCGAAACCGAAAATCTACGAATATGAAACCCGAGGAAGAAAATCAGAAAGGAAATATCAACTCAAACGCAACCGAGCCGAAGCGAAAGCTGTCGTTGCGAAGCTAAGAAACGAGCTACAACAACTCATGAGTGACTGCGAAAACGTCAATCGGGTGAGAGAAAAACTTAATGAAATGGACATTTCTATGAGACTACTTAAAGATGCACATGATAAATACCATGCGGAGCTCATGGACGAATACGATATAGAGGAATCTAAAGAATACTACGAGTATGAAGAGATTAAAGTCGCGCAACTTGTCGGTAGAATGACTAAGTGGATAAATGAAGAAAGTCACCGAATCGAAGCTACGATAGCCGAATACATGTCTGACAGCATTCAACCTGAAGATTCTATAAGTAATGTCGGCGCTCAAGGACGAGCAAGCACAAAGAATCGAAAGAAAACTTCTACTACTGCTGTAAATCGTTCAAAATCAAGTCAAACTTCGACATCGAGAGCCGCTAAATCTAAAGAAGCCGCGAAGGCCGTAGAAACCAAAACACCTAAAGTATATCCGCCGGAGAGTAAAGAGAAAAGATCAGAGTTAGGACAAGATAAGGAATTATATCCTGCATCACAACAGCCGAAGGAACGATCGAAATTAAGAAAGGAATTGTCTGAAGATCAAAAAAGGGAATCGAGTAAAGTCAGTGTAAATTGTAAACAACCTTCAAAGGACGGAGACAAGCGAGTTTATTCAGACGATGATGGAACACTAAAATCAGGTCCGAAGGACTCAATCACCCAAAGACGAGTAAGTAAATCCTTACCTGTTGAATTGACTAAAGAAGAACTTAAAACGAATGAAACTTTTGCAAAATATTCAAGAAAGAAGAGAAATTATTTCACGAAGAGATAACGATCAGACAAAGTTAACAATTTCCCCTCAGCAACAGCCAGTATTAATTGACAGCGTTGATCATCTCGCTAATAGCCCGCAATTTACCGAAATCGAAAGGGCACATGGAATGTTGCAGTCAACGCCCAAAGAAAGTATTCGCCCAAAAGAGCGCGAAATAATAAACACTCCTAGCGAAAAGGAGATAAGATTACCAGTTCATTCAAAGTCGGAAGAGTTTTATGTAAAGCGGGAAGAGCCTGCAAAGATCGGCGGATCAAGAAGTTTTACAGAGGAGACAACGATGTGTTATCTTAACACTCCGATGCAACAACAACAAAGTCTACAGATTCAACAGTTACTTGATCAGCAAAGACAGCACATCAATGCCCTCACTTTACCTCACACAGAAGTACCAGTTTTTACCGGTGATCCCATCGAATATTGTGGATTTATCAGGGCGTTCGAGAACTTAATAGAGACAAAAACAACCAGCCCTAGTGCAAGATTGTACTATTTGATTCAGTTTACAAAGGGAGATGTCCAAGAACTTATGAGAAGCTGTTTACCGATGGAAGCGAACGAAGGTTACGACAAAGCAAAAGGCCTACTCAAAAGCAAGCATGGTCAAAGCTACAAGATAAGCGCGGCCTATGCTGAACGTATTTTGAAAGTTCCACAGATCAAGAGTGAAGATGGACGATCACTGCAAAGGTTCTCTGTTCTGCTGACAAGCTGTCAAAACACTTTGAAAGAAATCGGATGCATCAACAAATTGGAGAATCCCGATACCCTACAGAAGGTGGTCGAAAAGCTACCATACGGGCTGAGGCAGAGGTGGCGAGACGTCGCTGACCACATCACCGAAGAACAGAACAGAGAGATCACCATTCAAGACATAACCAACTTCATAGACAAGAAAGCTAGAGCGGCGAATCACCCACTGTTTGGAAACTTGTCTAACAACGCGCAAGAAACTAGGAACCGCATAACTACGACCGTTGAAAACAAGCGCAAGCCAACCTTCTCAACTGCTAGAGCATCCTACGCAACGCATGGTGAGCTGCCAAGTATCAAACCTTACGGAGAAAAGAAGGTTATCAAGTGTGCACTCTGCAGTGAGCAACACTGGTTGTCACGTTGTAAAGTCTTTAAAGAAAAATCCTTACAGGAAAGAATCAAGTTTACGCGGGAAAAGGGACTTTGCGACAATTGTCTAGTCGCAGGCCACATGGCTAGATCGTGTCCAAAAGACAGTTTCTGCAAGGTAGAGGATTGTAAAATCGGACGAAAGCATTCTACCTTTCTGCATCCCAAGAACGATAGTCAAGACAAAGTGCAGAACAGCGGTGAACCAGCGACAACGAAGCCAAAGGAAGCACAGCCCAACTGCATCAGCTCATTCCTGGATCCAGGATCGAACACTACATTTTGTACTGAGAAGCTTATCAATCATCTTGGACTGTCGGGAAACGAAAAGACATTGTCGCTGACAACTATGAACGCTGAAAGTGTAGAGTCAGATTGTATTGTAGTGAGTCTGCAAGTCAGTGATCTTGATCAGAACACTGTAGAACTGATGGATGTTTACTCATGCAAGAAACGTCCAGTTACAGAAAAGGACATTCCTCAGCAAGAAGATGCCAATAGATGGTCTCATCTTGATGGTTTAAATCTACCTCGATTCAAGTATACTGATATCGATCTTCTGATCGGGAGTGATGTTCCCCAGGCACTAGAACCAAAGCAAGTGAAAGAAAGCCAAAATGGAGGACCATTTGCAGTCAAGACATTGCTTGGTTGGACGGTCAACGGACCTCTGGGAAGAAAAGGCAAACAGAACAGTTCTACCAATCGAATTCATGCTGATGTACAACTCGACGAACAGTTCAGAAGATACTGTGATATGGAGTTCAATGCAATGAAGCTTAGAGATGAATGGACGATGTCACAAGAAGACATTAAAGCTCTAAGTCAAATAAAGGAATCTGCAAGAATGGTGGAAGGCCATTACGAGATTGCCCTACCCTGGCAGAAGTACCCTCCAGACCTACCAAACAACAAGAATGCAGCATTACAACGATTAGAGCTGTTAAAGAAAAGACTAACAAGAGATGATGGACTTCATCAGAAGTACACCACGTTCATGGAAGAAAGGATACGCCCAGAAAGTTCCTGAAGAAAAGGTTGATTGCCACCCATCCGGTTGGTATCTACCGCATCATCCGGTAAGCCACCCACGTAAACCCGAAAAGACACGCGTTGTATTTGACTGCGCTGCAACTTACGTAGGAACATCTCTTAACAAGAAACTGATGCAAGGACCGGACTTGACGAACACCCTCATAGGTGTGTTAACCAGATTTAGACAAGAACGTACTGCAATAATGGCTGATGTAGAATCTATGTTCTACCAGGTTCATGTCAGTCTCCAAGACAGAAACTATCTGCGCTACTTGTGGTGGCCGGAAGGCGACACTGAGAAACAGCCACAAGAATACCAAATGCTTGTGCACCTCTTCGGAGGAGTCTCTTCGCCAAGTTGTGCAAGTTTTGCACTTAGAAGAACTGCCGAAGATAACGAGAACGCGTTTTCTAGTGAAGCTGTTGAAACTGTGAAACGTAATTTTTACGTTGACGATTGTCTAAAATCAGTGAGCAAGGAACAAGAAGCTATCCAACTGGTTGACGAACTCAGAAGACTTCTGGCTGCAGGAGGATTTCGACTTACCAAGTGGTTGTCGAACTCTCGTCATGTACTCGACTCAATTCCAGAATCTGAAAGAGCTGGTTCAGTGAAAACTCTGGACTTAGACCACCTACCTATTGAGCGAGCCCTTGGCGTCCACTGGGATGTTCAATCTGATACTCTGGGATTCAAGATCGCCATAAAAGAAAAGCCGCCTACTAGACGTGGAATCTTGGCGATCGTTAGTTCTATATACGACCCTCTCGGGTTCGCATCGCCGTTTGTACTGAAAGCCAAGGCCTTGCTCCAAGAGTTATGCAGAAAAGGACTAGGCTGGGACGACGCAATATCCCAAGAAGACCTACAACGCTGGCAGTCCTGGCTTGATGAGCTAAAGAAATTAGAATCATTGACGTTTGATCGTTGCTTCAAACCAAAGAACTTTGGTCGAACAGTTTCCACGCAACTGCACACGTTCTCGGATGCCTCCAACTTAGGATACGGCGCAGTTTCCTATCTCAGATTCGTGGACAGCGAGGGTCAGATACATTGTACGTTTGTCCTGGGAAAAGCCAGGCTGACTCCCATGAAGCAGATGACGATACCAAGACTTGAACTGACTGCAGCCGCCACAGCAGCAAGACTAAGCAACATGATCTTAAAGGAAATCGACCTACCTATCGACAATGTCATGTTTTGGACCGACAGTACCTGTGTGCTGAGTTACATTTCCAATCAAGAAAAAAGGTTCAAAACGTTTGTTGCCAACAAGATTGCTCTTATCAACAAGATCACTCAACCAAGCCAATAGAACTACGTAAACACGAAGCTTAATCCTGCAGATGACGCATCTAGAGGTATGTCTGCAGAAGAACTACACCGTAGTACGAGATGGAAGCAAGGACCAGCATTCCTGTGGGAGCCCAAAGACGGCTGGCCTCTGCAACCTCAAATGAAAGTATCTGTAGACGAAAACGACCCAGAAGTCAAGTGAGATACGAAGACCTTCACGGTATCTTCCGGTGGCGACGGAAACTTGCTGGATCACATGATTCAACACTTCTCCTCGTGGTACAGATTGAACAAGCACGTGGCTTGGCTACTGCGCTACCGTTCCAAACTCCTGTGCGCAATCAGAAAGCGCAAGCAAGAAGAAAAGGTTGTGTTCACTACAGGAAAACCTCTACCCATCACCACAGAAGAAGTGCAACAAGCAGAAAGCAAGATCCTAAAGTACGTGCAAAGGCGACACTTTGCTGAAGAAACCTCGCAGATGGAAGAAGAATCAAACACAGGAGACAAAAAAGGCTTGAAACCAAGTTCTGTCAAGAAATCTAGTCAACTTCGCAAGCTGAACCCCATCATGATTAATGGCCTTCTACGTGTCGGCGGGCGCTTGCGAAATGCGCCAATAGATGATGAATCGAAGTATCCCGTAATCCTTCCCAAGAACAATCATCTTGTTGATCTCATAGTACGATTTTATCATCAAAAATCAGGACACTCTGGTGTGGAACATGTGCTATCATTAATGAGAGAGAGGTTCTGGCCAATCAACGCCAGAGCTACGGTGAAGAAGATGCTAAACGCTTGCTTCAGTTGCAGAAAACGACTGTCTTCACCAGAAGTTCAGAAAATGGCAGACTTGCCTGCTGACAGAGTCAGACCCGATGAACCACCCTTTACACATGTGGGCATTGACTGTTTCGGCCCGTTCATGGTAAAAGGAGGAAGAATCGAAGTCAAACGCTATGGCGTAGTGTACACCTGCTTGACGATTAGAGCCATACACATAGAAGTTCTGCACAGCATGGACACCCATTCGTTCGTTAACTCGTTTAGACGCTTTGTGGCACGAAGAGGCCTGCCAAAAACAGTAAGGTCAGACCACGGTACGAATTTTGTTGCTGGAAATAGAGAGATGCGAGAACCTATCGACGAGTGGAATCTACGACAGATTGATGAATTCAAGATACAACGAAACATCAAGTGGATATTTAACCCACCTGCAGCTTCCCATCAAGGCAGAGTATGGGAGCGTTGTATAAGGACTATCAGAAAAGTCCTTAATGATGATGAAAGCTTGAATACACTCATGTGTGAGATCGAGGCAATCGTGAACAGTAGACCAATAACCAAGGTCTCCGATGACCCACGCGACCAAATGCCTCTCACGCCTAATCACCTTCTCCTTCTACGTTCGGGACCGCAGCTTCCCCAAGGAGCGTCTACGGACGATAAGTATTCGCGCAGAAGATGGCGTCAGGTACAGCATTTAGCTGATGCGTTTTGGAGGAGATGGACACGAGAATATCTTCCACAGCTACAAGAACGACACAAGTGGACAAATCAGCACAGAAACCTTGCTATCGACGATGTAGTGCTCGTAGTTGACGATAAGTGCTCAAGATCATCTTGGCCTCTTGGTCGAATTCTTGAAATCCACAAGAACGCTAAAGACGGATGCGTACGCAGTGTCAAAGTGAAGTCATCCACGTCCACCCTGGTGCGCCCGATTACCAAGATAGGACTATTGGAGTCCGTGGAAAGCTCAAGAGCTTAAGGAACATTCACATTCTTAAAAGAAAGAACTTTAAAATTGTTGTTTATTAGTAAAATGTTTATAGCATGCAAACATTTTAGGGGCCGGAATGTTGATGTCATATTCCCATAATTCTGTGCACGTGTCATGCAATGTCCGTGCCACTGCTTAATAATCAGTTTTGGAGTTTATCGTATAACCAGCAGGACATAATTTGTAAGTAGGATTTTATTCGCTTTATTTTCGCTTCGTTTATCATGTTGTAATGATTTTCAATTTATTTATTTTCAGTCGAACCACACACAAACAACACACAAACAACACACATCACACACATCACACATTCTACATTGTACACATTGATCCTACATTTATCTACACATTTGCTGAATTAAAAGTGCGTTCGAATTTATGCCTACTGAATCACTGATATCTACCTCTGAGAGACTCAAGACTCACATTATGTTTTTTCTTTAAAAAATCGCATATTGATATTATATGGTAGAGAAAGTTTTTTATTGTGAGGGAATACTATTGTATGACGTCATCACCTAATTAGCATAAACATCAGTCAGCAGAAAGTCTGGAAAACACTGTGCTCTACTTTTATTGTCATTATTGCCATAAAACTACACATTCTAGATGCGTTAGTTTGCCAAAAGTACTTATATTACTTCATTTTATAGCGATTGTACTGTTACATGATGCATCACAAATAATTATCATAAAAATGACATCACCATGCTCAGAAAAAATGGTGACAAAGTTTTTTGAGTTCAGTTCTAATGTATCGATTCCCGTATAGAAACTAAAATGATCACAAACTTCCCACGGGATAAAACATGGCCCCACACTACTAGGAGAATTCCCTAGTGAATGGCAAAAAAACAAATGCTCTGCTGCACAAACATTTCCAAACTTGCAAATTCGTTCAAACAAGAAAAAAAATAATTTCTTGTTGCACGGTTCTGAAAAATTATCATTTCGTCAAAATTCCTTATTTTTTAAAGCCCTTTAACAATTTATTTTAGATTCTAGACGATTCTAAATGCCATGGCTTGAGAATGGCATGGATGTAGAATGCTGACCAGCTCATTACTTTTCATTATTACAATTCCATTTAGTTAGATAATGTTTTTGTTAGGTAAATTATTACTTTTTATATTATTAAGCATACATAGTCTATTTAGATTTTATTTGTTTAGATTATACTTATACTTTGTAAGCACGGCATGTCTGAAAATCAACTTACTTAGCCGTCTACTGTGGATAAATAGAAGTAATTGATTAATTGATTAATTAATTGATTGATTGATTGATTGAGCATACATAAAGATAAGCACCTTCATGGTCTCAAGTTCCCTCAGATAGGAAGACGACCCATTGTGGATATACTTATTTGCGTAGATCAGTCCCATCTACATTGCTCATTACAGGAGGTTAAGGTGACCCAAGTGAACCCATAGCCAGTCTCACACCTCTTGGGTGGACATGTATTGGACACCCAAAGACTAACAGAACAGCACCATAAACAAACTTCACATTCTGTCAACAACACCCTGGAGAGTTAAACCACCTTGTTTTTGGGAGATAGAAGAATCACAGCTGAGTAAACTAGTCAAGCCAGATGAGGAGCAAGGAAACAAGATGCATTGTAGTCACTAACATATAGTAATGGTCACTACTTTGGGAATACCATAAGACAAGTCTACACTACCAAACAATCATGACATGGCACTGAAAAGACTGCAGAGCAATGAGAAACTCGTGTTGAGTGATCAAGATTTCAGAAATTCATATCAACATGTCATGAACAGTTATCTCAAAAAGGGATATGTTCGTCGAGTACCACGACGAAAACTCGAATTGTGTTTAATGCTTCCGCCAAACATGACAGTGTTTCCCTGAATGACATAATCCATCAAGGTCCGAAACTCCAAAATGATCTGTTTGCAATGCCGACACATTTCCGTCGCAATCCGATTGCGATCATGTGCGACACAGCTAAGATGTACTTACAGACTGACTTAAAGCCAGATGATAAACCAAATCACTGATTCTTGTGGAGGGATCTGGACCAGAGCAAGCCCCCAGAAGTCAACGAGTTCAACTGCGTCATATTCAGTGTAAATGCATCGCCATTTTTAGTACAGTTTGTCTCAATCAATTTCAGTATCCTCTTGCTGCTGAAACTGTGCTCAAGAGCACCTTGCATGCATGACAGTATGGACTCTGTGAAGGATGTACCAACTGCAATTGAACTGTGTGACCAACTCGTAGGGTTATGGGCAGCTGCAGGAATGCATGCCAGAAAGTGGTTGTCTAACCATCCAGTTGTGCTCCGAAACATTCCATCTGCTGATCATGCTGCTGCTGTGGACCTAGACAGTGGTCAGTTACCCTCTACCAAGAACTTAGGAGTAGCATGGCATCCAGAGCCAGACATGTTCACTTTCTCCTTTGAGCCAGTGAACACAGATAGCCTCACAAGGAAGAACTCCCTGAGCAGTGCTTCACTGTTTGATCCTCTCGATCTACTGATGGCGTTTACTATCCGGGCCAAGATCTTGCTTCAGAAGATATGGACAACAGGTCTGGAGTGGGATAAGCCACCTGTTTCAAAGAACTGCCCCATCTGGTTGACATCCGTGTTCCATGCTGTCTTGGGATAGACAGGATGGGCAGTCATCTGAGTCTACATACGTTTGCAGATGCATCCTTGGATGCATATGGTGCTGCTGTGTATGCTGTACATGAAATCAGCGATGGTACCCTAACCAGCCACCTAGTTGCTGCAAATGCCCGAGTGGCACCGCTTCAAGCTATCATTTTCCCTAGACTTGAACTCATGCAAGCTGTTCATGGGCTGAAAATGACGCAGATAATGGAAGACACTTGAAGTCAACAAGAGTGACTGGTATTTCTGGTCAGACAGCATGGATGTGCTCCACTGGATCAGAGGTAACAGTCGCCACTTCAAACCATTCGTAGCTAATAGGGTTGGAGAGATTCAAGCAGCATATATATGTTATATATTAATAATAATAATTATATAATAATAATAATAATAATATAATAATATTATAATAATAATAATAATAATAATAATAATAATAATAGAATATAATATATATAATACGCGCGCGCTCTCCCACGTTGGTCATGGCTGCTTCAGCTCTGTAATTCCTTTTAATTTTACACTCAACACCAGCATATAGAACTTATTGTCATAGATAATTCAACTCCTTAAGGTTAGTCCTACTAGATTATTTATAAATTTTGTTTCTTGTCTTTGTTTTTTGACTCGAATTTCATCCTAGCTAAAAAGATCATCCGTTAGAGATCATAACTTAGCGATCTCTCGTCGACTGCAACTTATAATACTTACAGTTTTAGCTCTGATTAGACTGAATAAATTGCAGAAACGATAGGTTTACGTTGATATTTTATAGGATAGTATTATTTAATACACTTCTTTGAGCTTTATCCCTAATATTTCCTTACATATAAAGGTTTTATTTAGGTAGTCAAGAAGTGATTGTCTCAAAACAGCTTCCTTGTATTTCTATTCATCCAGTATTTATCTCACGGCAAGAGTTAATATTATAAAGCAACTCTCACTAGTGATATTTACGTTTCTTTTTCCTAGGTCAGTATTTCCTTTAACTACTGTTCACGCTGTTTGATCTTAATATTTATCTAATATTTTTGTCTTAGATTTTCTTTATTTTTTTAAATTTCCAGAACCAAAGTTTGTTTTCGTTTTTTCATATTTGAAAAAGAGCGAGCTATAGAAAGTTCGTTATAGTTTGAATTAAGCTCGAGCACATAACTGACACGGGATGCGCGCTTACTGAAAAGTTTAAGCAAAACCGCTAATGCAAAAGAATAAAGAATCGAATAGAAACCAAATCGCTCGTCTTGGGGATCAACAAGGAGCACGTTCTTCGGCGAGGAACCAGGTCGAGAACGAAAAGTTAGCTTCTGGAACGAACTCCACTCCACAAGGTTCAAATGGCAACCGTAACGAGACACTGTCCCACCATGGACCACTGGAGCCACAGAATCTCGAAGAAAAAGTAGACAAAAGTGGACTAGCGAGGAGTATAAACAAGTTATGGAAGCGTATTACACAGCATCGTTAAATCCATCCCATCAGTCAGTCACCAAGGAGACTTATCAGATATGGAGAGAAAAGAATCCAAGTACTAGAATGAATCTTGACTACAACAAACTTGCTAATGTAAGAAGAGACATTGAGAAGCAGAAAAGATTGTCAGAAAAGGAGATCCTTGAAATAAAGAAGAAAGTGATGGAAGGGACGCCAAAACAAGATGGTGTAAATAACCATGACAAAGACACCAGCATGGAAGAAAGAGCTTCTGAAGAGGCAAGACACGGAGACGAGAGTGCAAGCGTGAGACGGATAAGTGAGGAAGACACGAACTTCGCCGAAACAACTGGTGAAGTAAGCTTGAGGAATGACATTTTGATTAAATGGCAAGAAATCAAATATCTAAGTGTGGAAGAAAGACCCCAGCTACCAAAACTGAACAAAACCATTAAAGTAATAGGACTGATAGACCGTGCAAATAAAGCACTGGACGAAATAAGGAAAACCAAAGGAGAACTCAACGTCTCAGATATTAACCAGTTATACTATGCAACAGCTACAGTCATAACTGAGCATACTGGGTTGAGGCAGAAAAAGAGAAGGATCAAGAAAAAACAACCTTCATGGAAAGAGAGAATGATGAAAACTATACAGAAAAAAAGGAAAGATCTATCGGTTTTGGCTGAGATATCGCTTAACAGGTTATCTGATAGAAAAAGAAAAAACATCATGGCGAAGTATTCAATTAACACAGTCAACAAAATCCCTGAAGTAATGGAACAACTCAAACAGCAAATACAAGCTAAAGCTCAAAGAATGCGAAGGTTTGAAAAGAGAAGCAGTTTACTCAAAACAAAATGTTTAGAGAAGACACCAAGAAATTGTACAGGGAGCTTGGAAAAAAGCAGATAACGGTAGAAGAACCACCGATGGTAGAGAAAGTTGAAGAATTCTGGAAAGAAACTCTAGAGCAAGAAAAAGGTTATAACGAACAAGCAGAATGGATAAAAAGGACAGAAAGTCAAAACAGCAAGATCAAAGAGCAGACATGGAGCAACATTACACAAGCAGAAATCGCATCTGTGTTAACCAAAGCAGGCAACTGGAAATCTCCTGGTCTGGATCAAATTCACAACTTCAAATTCAAGGGATTACCTACCTCCTCCCAAAGACCGAGGAAACAAAGGAAGCAAAAAATTACAGACCAATAACCTGTCTGTCTACCATGTACAAGCTCATGTCATCAATCATGACAAGTCGAATTTATCATCATCTGGAGACCAATAAACTCTCACCAAAAGAGCAAAAAGGATGCAGAAAAGGATCCTATGGATGCAAAGATCAGCTCTTAATAAATAAGATGATACTTGAAAATTGCAAGCAAAAAAAGAAAAATCTCAGTACAGCATGGATTGATTACAGAAAAGCGTTTGATAGTGTCCCTCATCCATGGATATTAAAGACCTTGCAGATCTACAAGATATCGTCACTACTATCGAGCTTCCTGAAACACAGCATGGAGAACTGGAAAACATCCATGATCCTAAACCACGCAACAGGAACACTAACAACAAGAACGATCACCATCAAAAGTGGGATCTATCAAGGAGACTCACTATCACCACTGTTGTTCTGCTTGGCCCTGACACCACTTAGCAACATGTTAAATAGCACAAAATGT
The DNA here is from genome assembly GCA_023349425.1 of Anthopleura sola. NCBI lineage: Eukaryota > Metazoa > Cnidaria > Anthozoa > Actiniaria > Actiniidae > Anthopleura > Anthopleura sola. Next base: position 50,479 of record JALHLI010000050.1, on the reverse strand, counting down.
GGATACAGCGTTGAAAACGCGAAGGTGGAACATCTCTTCTACGTAGATGATCTAAATCTGTATGCAAAAGACGACAACCATCTTGAAACACTTCTCCACACTGTACACCATTTCAGTAACGACATCAGCATGAGATTTGGCCTCGACAAGTGTGCCAAAGCTACTTTCAAGAAAGGTAAATTAACGAAGAAATCGAACATCCAACTTGATCTTGACACAGTCATTAAAGAACTCGACCAAGAGAAAACGTACAAGTACCTAGGCATTGATGAAAGTGATGGAATACAGCATTCCAAGATGAAAGAAAAAGTGAGGAAGGAGTACTATCGAAGACTCAGATTGGTACTACAAAGTGAGTTGAACGCAGCGAATAAGATCCAGGCTGTTAACACCTTAGCTGTGCCTGTAGTATCATACAGTTTCAACGTAATCAACTGGAAGTTAAGTGAGATCAAAAGATTAGACACAAAGACAAGGAAATATCTAACAATGAACCGTAGGCATCACCCTAAAGCGGATGTTGACAGATTATTTGTAAAAAGGAAAGAAGGAGGTAGAGGACTCGTCCAGATAGAAAATTCGTACAAAATATCAACTATCGGCCTGGACATGTACCTGAAAGAAAACCAAGAATGTCTTCTACGTCTGGTCTCTAAGCATGAAAACAACAAAAAGATGTACTCAATACACAAAGAAAGCAAAAGATTCAAAGCTGAATCTGCCGAAGCAAATGTTACAGAATCTTTACCGAAAGAAAAAGACGTTTCCAGCATCGAAAAAGCACGAAGAATAAAGACCACCTACAAAGACCATCTGCAAACGGAACAACATGAAAAGTGGGAATCTAAACCCCTTCATGGCCAATACAAAAGGCAAGTGAACAAAGCAGATGTGGACAAACAGAGAACACACAGTTGGTTGAAATGAACAGGCTTAAAGACAGAGACAGAGAGACTCATCATAGCAGCACAAGATCAGACACTGGCTACAAGGTACTATGAGAACAAGATCATAGGAAACTATCGACCACATTATATCAGGCTGTCCTGTTCTCGCAAAGAAAGAGTTCATAGAAATGCACGATAAAGTTGGGACATATGTCCACTGGAAGCTTTGCAAGCAGTATGGATTCGACGTATGCAGGAAATGGTATGAACATGACCCTAAAAAGTAATGGACAACAATACAGCAACAATTTTATGGGACATGCAAGTACACACGGACAAAACCATCAAAGCTAATAGACCAGACATCATAGTCAAGAACAAAGTAGAAAAACGATGTTTTCTAATTGATGTGTCAATCCCAGCAGAAAGAAATGTGCCCTTAAAACAGATAGAAAAACTCTCCAAATACAAAGATCTAGAAATAGAAATAAGAAAAATGTGGGGTATGGAAACAAAAACCATACCTATTGTTATCGGGGCACTTGGGTTGATACACAAAGGACTTGAACAGTGTGTCAATAAACTACCAGGAGACATTCCTATCGCAGAAATGCAGAAGATTGCCCTCCTAGGAACTGCTCACATCATCAGGAGAACTCTTATGATTAATTGATTTTTTTTTTATTTAATCCACTTTCAATTGTGAAAGTGAATACATTCTAGTTTTCCCAAGGTTTAAGGATTGGACTCGGTAAGCTAAGAATTTTGTAAGCAAAACATTAAGCAATTTGGAAATAAATAATAATAATAATAATAATAATAATAATAATAATAATAATAATAATAATAATAATAATAATAATAATAATAATAATAATAATAATAATAATAATAATAATAATAATAATAATAATAATAATTACTATGCTTATTTACGAGCTCGGCATATTTACGATTTTTACGAACAACATTATTATTAAGGTTAGATTCGAAGCCAACTGTTAGTTCCAAGATGTTCCAAGGCATTTTTTTGGAATGTTCAGGAGTAAGTCAGGTCGCAGATTTTCGCCAGTTATGACTGATGGGCTTGAGAATCCAGGGAGATCGACGTATAGGGTTGAGCTCCTTGTGATTGGAAGGTGACAGGCGAGAAAATGAAGGACAGAGTTATGACGCCAAGTGAAGCGGCCTTGTTCGAGGCACGTTTTACAACCAGCTACTACATGAAGGAGAGTTTCAGGCATGAGGCATGATGAACAGTCAGAGTTTGAAGATATGCTCCATCTGCTGAGATTTTTGCGTGTCGGTAAAGTGTTATTGATATAACGGACTGAGAAGTTGAAGATGTTTTTACACTGGATGAATTTGACCAAAGGAGGGCAGATATTCAGACCAAACTTGTTGCGTGTGAGGAAGACGTTGCTAAGTGTTCCAGAAACAGGAAGTTCGAGCCATTTACGCAGATATTTGTTCACTTCAGAATCTAGGTTTTCTGTGCTCCATGTTTTAGATAAATCAGCGACAGTTAGATGCCAGGATATTTTTGAGAGGACATAGCGGCTATACAACCATCATTTCATCAACCATCATTTCATAAACCATCATTTCATCAACCATCATTTCATTGATGAGGGATGTCAATTCCGATTTATGTTGTTGATTTGTCATATCAAAATCGAAGTATCTTCCTAGATATCGGAAAGATTCTCCAATTTTGACACAGGGCACGAGATCATTATTAATCAGGAGTTTTGGCAAATACTGAGCTGATTTGGTAAGATATTTCCTGATTCCACTGTCTGCACTTTTTTTTTTCTTAAATACTTTTTATTACCAACAAAAATACGTTTTACAATACAACCAACACATTTTTTACAACTTTATGAGTCGCACACTAGGTGTGTTACTCTAGATGATATGGTATTTTGGCACTATTATTATTTACAACTTTATGAGTCGCACACTAGTTGTGTTACTCTAGATGATATTTTGACACTATTATTATTTACAACTTTATGAGTCGCACACTAGGTGTGTTACTCTAGATGATATTTTGACACTATTTACAGGTTGTTTACTGAGTTATTATGATTTTATGAAAGTTAAATAGGAATACCTATATATTTTTACAAACCTCACAGACTATACAACATCTACTCTACAAAACTATTCAACATCTACAACAACGAAGGACTTTTTACTAAATTGAATGAAGACTTGTTAATATTTGTTCATACTTTTTGAAATGTGTATCTAGTTTTCCATTATTTTTTGCGATTGCATACTCAATACTTTCATATTCCTGTAGTTTTGTTTGGAAGTTTATCAATTTAGGGATAATTCCTTTTGTTCGGTAGAAATATAATAAAAATTTATGGAGCAAAAAAAGAAATTCATTTATAGTTTCATTATCGCTGCCTAATATAACATTTGTTAAATTTAGATCTGGAAGTTTTATACCTTCTGTTTGTAACCAGTTTTTATCTCAATGTAAAAACGTTTAGAAAAGTGACATTCTACAAAAAAATGTTCCATTGTTTCATTTGTAGTTTGACAAAAAACACAATTTGGAGAATCTATTAATTTAAATTTATAAAGGTCTTTATTGAGAAAAAGGCAGTTATTCAAAATCTTATATTGGAAAGCTCGGAGCTTAATATCGTTAGTAACAAGATACACTCTTTGATAGACTTCTGGCCACTCAATGTCTGGAATACCCAATTTATTTGAAATATATTTTTGGGATGTTGGGTTCCTAAATTTCTTTTTAATTATTTCCCAATACACCATTTTATTTTTCACTTTAGCAAAAGGGATATATTCACCTGATATTTTTATACTTTTCATTACGCTTATTTGAGAGTGAGGTAGAGGTTCCAAATTTTGTGTGTTTTTAAGTGTTCTTTTCCAGACCATTGGTAATGCTGCTATTAAACTTCTCCACGTAAAATATTCAGATTCACACCATTTCCCTTTTTCTTTGATACTCTCCCATTTCGGGCCGTCTGTGCAATCCCAGATGTCCTGTATGTTAATTATTCCTTTTTTAATAAACTTCCTAATATCTCAATGATGTATATCTAACTTAATGAATTTGTTAAACCAAATGGGTTGGCGGAGAATTTCTTCCGGTTTCTCGACTATGCATTCACTCACTTTACTCCAACTATTGATGATTTCTTTATAAAACTCGGGAATACGTTTATCTTTGATTTTTATCGGATCAAAGTTTTCCCCTATAATTTCGAGGCCACCGGCAGCCTGCTCAAAGATGACATTTGCAAAACCCTTCCAAAAATTACTATTATGGCGATCTAGCAATTTAAATGCCCATTTAACTCTATTTGTCTCTATCATTGTTTCCAGGTCTGGCAATCTTATTCCTCCTTCACTTAAATTTCCTATCAAACTTTGGTATTTTATTTTTGGCTTTCTCCCTCTCCATATAAACCTAACAATCTCTTTTTGTACATTTTCAATGAACTTTTTTGGGATAGACAGGTTTGAACATAAATATAGTAATTGCGAGATGGCTAAGGAACGAATGACATGAACTTTTCCATAAATAGTCAAGTTACGTGTCTTCCATAGCGATAAGATAGATTTAAAGTTTTCATATTTCTTCATGAAATTGTTGTTATGCATAAGAGCCTTACTATGAGAAAAAAATATTCCAAGAATTTTTGTACCGTCAGATCGAAAATCTATGTTTTTAATTGTCTCTATATCGTTTAGATTTTTACCTTCTTTTCTGACCCATCCGATCGAATCAAACACTTTTTTGAAAGTTTGCTGCAAATACAATATATGATTGGTCATCTCTCATTTCCGTATAATCAAATAAATCCGCAATAAACCTTATAGGGTCGTTTATATTTCTCCCTTTCACAAAAGCCGACTGGTTTGGATGTATTAAATTAGGTAATACGTTGACTAACCTAGTACAGAGGGCCTTACTACATATCTTCACATCAACATTTATTAAGCTTATTGGATGCCAATTGTCAATCAAGCGCACATCTTTATCAGGTTTTTCCAATGTTACACAAACTTGATTTTGTGAAGCTGATAAGGAACCGATTTTAAAACTATGGTTCAAACTGTCGACTACCATTTGGCCAAGTTCGTTCCAGAACGTCACATAAAATTCTTTACTTAATCTGTCCATTCCAGGAGTTTTATTGTCTCCCATTCCTTTTAAACTATCAAAACATTCTTTATTTGTTAATACGTGTCCACATTGTTGTCTTTCTATCTCTTCCAACTTTGGTGTATCTACCTTTTCCAAAAATTGAAGGCACCTCTCGACTGATATGTCGTTTTTTGAAGAATAAATATTTTTGTAAAAGGTTTCTAATCTCTTTAATATGACTTGGGGATCCACTACTTCTTTATCATCTTCTAAAAGTTTTCTCACATGTGTTTTTCCTTTACGCTTTTTTTCTAGGGTCAAAAAATATTTACTACTCTTCTCACCATGCTCAAACCATTTTACTTAAGACCTAATTATTAATCCCTTTGTGATGTAGTCACTGAGCATGTCCAGCTCTCTTTTTGCTTTTTCATAATCTTTGAGAAGCTTGTCATTGGAATACCAGTTTTCTGTTTGTTCTATTTCTTTTATTTTATTTTCAAGTTCTTGGTATCTATTTCTATTGTGTTTTACCTTTGTTTTTGCAAACCTTATTGATTCTTTTCGAATTTCATATTTCATAAGCTCCCATTGTGAATGGGGATTACAAATACCGCTTTCTTTTAACTCGATTTTAGTTTTATCTATTAGTGTTTTAATCGTTTGAACATAGCTTTTGTCTAGGAGTAGTGAATTATTGATTTTTCAAAATGCTGGTCCTTTAGAATATTTTGGAAGAGATCTTAACTTAAGAGTTACAGCCGAGTGGTCTGTGCCTGGTGTTGGAATAATATCGGTATCATGAACTAATGGTTGCAAAGGGTCTGATACATAGAAATAATCAAGTCGTCTAAATAAAGTCTCATTCTTAGTTGAGACCCTTCCTTGCCCCTTTCCGCTCCATGTAAAACGTATTGAATTAGGATTTCTTATCCGCCAAATGTCAAATAAGTCCAATTCCTCTGTCAGAATATGCAGTTGCTCAATAGATCCTATTTTCAGTTTTGGGTTTCCTCCTGAAGCTTCCATTTTTATACTTTGTATAAAATTAAAATCTCCTCCCCATATAATCGACGTGTCAATTGGTGCATCGACTTCTTCAATGTTTTTATAAATGAACTTAAGGAATTCAATTTGACTATACTCATCGTTCGGAAAGTACGAATTTACTAACAAAAAGCTATTTCCTTGAATCTCGCATAATAATATCATTAATCGACCTTCGTTGTCTATTGTTTGCGAAATAATTTTGTGTTCTAATTTTTCTCCCAAAAGGATGGCTACCCCTCTACTATGTGTAGATCCATGGGAAAACCTCACAGCACCCCTAAAACCTTGTTTCCATTTCTCCTCACTCTCTATATTACTATGCGTTTCTTGCAAAAACGTAATACCTAAATTACTTCCATGCTTTGCAAGCCAATTAAACATCTTTTTCTTCTTTTTAAAGTCTTGCATTCCACGAACATTAAGTGAAATTAAATCTACATTCAAGTCCATTCTTTAGATAAGAATATCTGTTGCTTAACTATCCAAAAAGTCCCAATCACTGACATCAAATAACAATCAAATGCACATTTAACAAACAAGAGACTAACAATAACCACATCAAGCAATACTCGCTTCGTTAAAGATACATGAAGAGGGATTACGCCCACTACCGTGCGCTTTCCATTTAACAATACGCCACAAAAGCACATCCATTAATATCCCGGTTTCCAAAAACCCCTCCCTCAAATTCTTACCATCGGCATTTTTATGAGATTGGTTTCAGAAATAAGTTTGATTGCAGAGCTTAGTTAATTATTTGCAGCCAACAAATGATTAAATTAAAGTTTCTAGAGTCTCAATACTTATCTTTCTTTTTATACATAAAGTTCCTCTAAGTCTAACTCTTGGTTGATTCTATAGGCCTTCTCATCGCGATTCTTCTTCACAAAAATTTTACCGTTGATGGTCTATGTGCTATACCACTTGTATATCTTTGCCCTTTTGCGCAACTCTGCGAATAAGATTCTTCTTTGTTTAGTAAGATTTTCATTAATATATACCTTTAGCGCTCCGTTTAGATTACTGTTATTTCCTCTGTAATTCTTCATTTTCCATCTGGCCTCGTTCTTGTCGTCGTAGGTTTTAAATTTGACGATTATCTGCCCTTATCGACCCTTACAATCATGTTAGCCCACTGACACCAGATGGTAAAGCGATTGAGAAGGTGCTGATTTTCATTCTCTTGGCTGCTGATTACAGCTGCATCATCTGCAAACTGGAACCAGTGGATTGGATTTAAGAATTTGAGGGAGAAACCAAATTGTCGATATTTATCTGCTTTGATATGTTGGATGAAAGTGTTGAAGCACATGTTGAAGAGAAGAGGGCTAAGGCAGTCACCTTGGAGCACACCACGACCAACTCGTATGAAAGGAGTACTGAATTCTGATGTGATTATTGAAGTTTTGAAATCGGTGTACAAGCTGTGGACGAGGTTTTTCATATGATCAGGGATGTGATGATAGTCTAGGACCGTTTGGATTAGATTGTGGTGAACCTCACCGAATGCGTTTTTGAGATTGAGTAAGGTTATGACAAGCGATCGTTGTTTGATGCGTGCCTTACTGATGATATTGGCCATCTGTGCAGTGTTCAAGAGTTCCAGAGAGATTAGGCGTAAAACCTTTTTGGATGTCATTTTCAATGAATTTGTTGACAGCTAGGAAGGGGGGAATATGCTATTTCGAAGACATGATGTGAAGACTTTCAAAGGTATAGATTCCAGGGTGATTGGACGAAAGTTGACAGGATTATCTGTGCTTCCTTTTTATGGATTAGGATGGTACACGCTCTCTTCCATTCAGTAGGAATAGTACCAGAGGACCAAACTGTGCTTATAATTTCATGAAGGTAAGTGTGTAGATAAGGACATCTCTTGAAGCATATGATAGAAATCTGATATAAGGGGCAGGGGCAACCAGAAGCTTTCATCTTCCGAATAACGTTAGTGACTTGTTTATAAGTAGGAGGTTCAAGGTCAAAAGGCTCTTCAGGTTCAGATAGTTTTGGGATCCAACTTGGAATATGAAACAGTTTATTTGGGTTGATTGATGCCAAAGTTTTCTTGAAGTAAGATGTACATTGAGCCATAGAAAAGGATGGGAACAAAGCATCTTTCCTGTTTAAAACGCTTTTAACATAGCCCCAGAAGTTTTTACTAACGTACTTGTCGTGATTAAACCTATCATCGCCATTATCTTGAGCCAAGGTTTGCCGTTTAGTATTCAGTTTGTCACGCAAAGCATGCAACATGTATTTTATTTCCTCAATGTTACCGTTGCTGTTCTTAAGTTCCTTTAGAGATTTCTTTAATTCCTTCACTGTGAAATCTTTATATTTTACTGCTAAGTTTTTATTATCAGCCTTTTGGACTTTTCCAAAATTAGTAGCAAAATATTCATTTAAGAGCTTGATATTTGAATTCAGATCCTGAGGCCTGATTGGTGCATTAAGTTGAAGAACCATTTTGAAATAGTCATTAGCCGTTGACCATTCTGAATCAGATTTTGGTAGATTTATTCCTTCTTTAAGTCCTGGAGTATTATCATTTAAAGCATCTTCCGTATGTACCTCAGCAGTAGTATGAGAGTCTGTATCCTGTAATAATTCTTCCTGGAGATCTTGCCGAAGTTCATCACCCAAACCATGCACGACTCTACAGCTACGCTGGTGCATTTTCAAACCACGATTACCTTTACAAAGCTTTCCACAGCAGCATTTGATTACATTAGAGTTTGCAACAGGACCTGGAGAATGAATAACGGGTACTTGCCATTTCACACTGTCGATACGACCTTGTTCTGCTTGGTCGACTCGTTGTTTACAACGCCATGAATGGCGGCCTAGCATGACAAAGTCTTTTCCACAAAACAATCAGACGACACAAATCAGGAATAACATAACTTGAACGAATCATGATCCAAAACTTGTTACTACCTTAAAAACATGAAATTGATTAAAAATAACTGTGTTTCAAGTAAGAAAGAAGCATTAAAACAGCAGACACGTACAGAGCACGACTTAACAGCTCTGCTCAGATAATAAAAAAATAAAATAATAATAATAATAATAATAATAATAATAATAACTTTATTGGACAGGGTACACCATTACCAGGCTGATAATTTTCAGGTGGTCCTCATAACTATAGATATACAATATATATAAAATTTTAAAATATTATAGAATCTGATGTAATGATCGAAAAAATATTACTTAGTACTTGGAAGATGAGAGAAAATAGGAACTGAGCACAATAGGATCTGAATATTTTCTTGTCCAGATAGAACTTTTAGACAGTGTGATGGTTTAAAATGGTACCGATTATGGTTAACACATGAGTTGAAGTTCGTTTTGTTAGATGAAGTTATATCAAAAAGACGTATTAGGTAAACTATTTGGAGAGCCAGGAACAGCCCTCTGACCGCCATGTTGACATCTTATCTCTCTCAACTTCACTAGTGGCTCTTCAAGCTAATTAATACTCTATTTGTCAGATACTATAAGCATATTTTGAACCTGACAATGGATCAGATGTTTTGTACAAAACGTTGACATCTAGTTTTATCCCCCAAAAAAAAACTCCATTTCCGAGATTGTCTCATTTTTCAGTCGCTTGTTTCTTCTAATATTTAGTTAGTCTTTACATAAAAGTGATTTAAGTAAGTTTAAGATGCATATTAAGGGTATCTTAAATGCGAAAGAGATTTAAGGGGTTTAACTACAAGATTAAAGTCTATGTAAAGTCCTTCATACATTTACTTTAAATTTAAATGTACATTAAAAGCCTTTCTTTTTGGGAAGGGAAACTCACCATCAGGCAACAGACTTACTTTAATTTAAAGTAAACCAAAAGTTATAATAAGTAGTTCCTCTAGGATAAGGCATCCTTCATATCTTTGAACTGCAAACATAAATGCCACTCACCATTAAACAGTTTTAAGTTCTAGATATGGCATGGCAGTACCAATAAGTTATATATATGCAATCATTTAACTTACAAATTTACCTAATATCTTCAAAGTCTCCCGCTACTGAGGCTTGTTTATGTAATCTACTGTCCAGGCAATCCGACCCCGCATAAGCTGTCTGTGGTTTTCTCAGGCTACATTGGATTTCAAAACCTCCTTGTGTGCATCCCGTTTATAACTTAACTTTTTGTTTTTCTTCTGATTATGAAATTGGAGTTGTTTTGTAGTCAAAGTCAGCAGTCCACATTTTACAAAACCTATTGTAAGCCCTATAAGGTACTCGCACAATGCCGCTGCTAAGAACCCGCATATTCGGAGTTCAACAGCTTGATTGCGAAAACTAAGTGAGCTGACTACCTCGAATAAAACTTCTCATTGTCCATTCAATGTCTTTGAATAACACAAAGATAGAACAAGCCAACTTTTTGTCATAGTTTGGACTGAAATCCATCTAATCCAAACTATAAACAATTCAGTAAATTATTACACTGGCGGGAAGTTTGCACGCATTGTTGTGGCTTATCAGATTTCATTTTATTGACATTGATCACGAGCACAGTACGTGGCTTATTGTGCCACTGTCCATATGATTGGCTAAGTAACCCAATCCTTCAATTCAATTCTGGATTTCAAAATCTAAACCGCACTCGAATCCTGAGTGTAATTATTATAAAGGTACTTTACAATACTAGACGGAAAGTGTATACGTATGGAGAGCAAACAAACAACAGGAAGAGTCTGAAGAAGTTCGATTTGCTGGCTTCGAGTCTATAAATTCGAAAAGAAAGTAAGATAATCATAAAGAAACTGTAGTTGTGTTCAGTGACATATTGCCAGTATATCCTATATTTTGGGCAGGAGAAGTGAAAGTAACGAAACATATATTTAACACAGTTATTTCAACTCTTGCTTCTCTGCTTTTGAGTTTACAGAATAATGCCGGTTAAGAAGAACTAGAAAGGAGAAATGAATAAATAACGTGCAGATAATCATAAAGAAACTGTAGTTGTGTTTAGTGATATATTGCCAGTATATCCCACATCTTGGACAGAAGTGAAAGTAACGTAACATATATTTAACACAGTTATTTCAACTCTTGCTTCTCCACTTTTGAGTTTACAGAATAATGCCGGTTAAGAAGAACTAGAGAGGAGAAAGAAGATTTCAAAGATGACAAATAAACAAAATCTTACATTAGCCAACGTTCAAGATCCAAGCAATCAGTAATCCAAGTAGCCTAAGCCGGTTTTCCGTAACAAGACCAAGACAAGAGTTACTAAATACAACTAAATGTATACCACAAATGAAGTTTATGAATGATCGATCAGTTGATGAAACTGTATGATTCAACGTATAGAAAGCAGTAACCAGTAAAAACAATATGTTCCTCTCTATTATTGAATAAAGTGAAATAAAATGAACCTTAAATGTTTTGTAAAGCCAAATAAAACCAATTATATATACTATTATTTTTCTATTTTATTATTTATTATTTTGAGATTTGCCCGCAGACTGGTGCTATACAATTGGACATGAGGTCCCCTTCAAGGTACATTGCACCAATTCCCAACCCCTTAAAACTCCCATAACCATCCTACAATCAACCATTAAAAAATCATTAGTAAAGGCCAGACACTGAGGGTGGTCACTGCCAGGGTTTCTTTAAGTTCTTAGTGGTTCTTTTACGTTCTCCGATGCAGGGTTAGGTAGTGTGGATAGACGGGACTTCCATTTTACGTGGTCATCCGAGCCACAGGAAGGTCTAACCATTTGTAGATGTAATTACAAAGGCAGCACTTTCTCAGTTATTTTAAGACCCTGAGTGTTGGTCCGGCCGGGGCTCAAACCCACGACCTTTCGTTTCCGCACGAAAGTCTGGTGCTCAACCAACTGAGCCAACCGGGTGGCGGTTACAAATTATGAGTACTAATTAAAGACCAAAAACTAGCAAAATATTAGTCTTTAGTTCTCCACTTAAAGCATTATTAAAGGAAGATTCTCTGTTTCTTTAGGTACAATAATGAAAGGCTACTAAATACACATTTCATGATACTTTAAAACATATAAAAGACTATAAAACCAATATTTAAGTAAACTTTAAGTGGGCAAGTTAAGGTCATTAAACACAGAAATAAACGAATTTAAGTGAATTTAAGAAGTTAGAGAAAACACTTCATTAAAGAGATTTAAATACAACTTATACTTAATGACGTTAATGAAAAACATTAAACTTAACTTAAATACCCCATTTGATTGACTTTAATAGTTCTTTAATGCAATTTAAATTTGTCATTTTGCCCTGTGATTTGAATAATTTTACAAATCCTGGATTACTGATTGCTTTTGAGCTTTATTAGAGGTAACAACTATTTTTTTACTCAGCTTAGTCTTAAATTGTAGCAGTTAACAAAATAGACTGTTAGTAGACATTAATTTCTGTCACATAATAACCTAGCTCTGTCCCATCTTAAACACTTAGCAACATTGTCTGCATTGATTGCCAGCTAGTACCTGCTAATTGCAGAAGCCTGCAAAGGGTACTAATGGTTAACTTGTTTGTTTTCTCTGGGAGGGAAAAAAGACAAGAAACAAAGGCATTTCACGACTGGGCTTCCAGTAAATAGAAACTTCATGAAATGCGAACAGAATGTGAGTGATTGATAAAATTCATTATTTTATGTTTTATTTTTTACATGTTTACATATACGCATAGTATTTTCATAAATGACATAAACATCCATTAAACATCATAAAAACGAGCGAAGTATATTTAGCAATTACTGGATGAGGCTGAGTATGATATGGAAAATTAAGCATAACAAGGAGAGTGTTATCTGCTGAAGCTATAGGCTGAGGCAGATAACACTCCTCAAGGTATGCATGATTTTTCATATCATACGATAGCCGAATCCAATAATTAATTTGTTATTTATTCAAAATATTTTCTCAATTCAGTCATTTAAGAAAGCATTTCAGATAAGTTTGCAAACCTTCTCTGTTGGGATGCCATTTTTGTTTGGCGGCTATGATGATGTCAATCGTCCAATAATGTTTTAGTAATTGGACGAATGACATCAATCGTCCAATAATTTAAAACAATTAATGGACAACTGACGTTTCTTTGTAAATTTGGTCAGTCAATGCTTGTTATGAAAAATTAACTGGGGGCTGTGGGCCAATCAGAAACAGTGAAATATTTTGAATAAATAATAAATACTAGTTATGCAACGGTTTCAAGTGGCATACCATGGAATATCCAACGAGTCACTTGTAGTTTCTAGTATACACACGAGCCTTCAGTCGAGTGTATATACAAAGAAAATACTAGTAGCGAGTGGGATATCCATGGTGTGCCACGGGAAACCATTGTATAACTATTTTATCCCACACCATAGAAAATACAAATGCGTAGATCCAACGTGCAGTGCATGATGGGAAGGACGAGTGAAATACCGATGAATATACAATGCCTTTCCTGCTTTATGATTCGCTGTATTTTCTATGGTGTGGGATAAATGTTCGTTACTTACTCCATTCTGTATATGGTTGCAGCCTATGATAAAGTAAAACTCCATGCCAATCCATCCCTACCATCCCTATAATATGAAAAACATGTTAAATCAAAATGACATCTTTAAACCAGAGGAATTACAACAGTTTCTGTGAAGTATCTGTACGCTAAACAAAATATTTATGTATAGAAATAGTCACTACAGACAACCAGTCACCTTTAAACTTGATTGTCTCAAAACTAGTAAAATGTTCTTATTTAAGGTCCCCAGATAAGAGATCATAAGTTTCTCAGAGTAAAATCTCTTATCCGGGAATTAAAATAAGAAATTTTTACTAGCTTTGAGAGAATATAGGAGAATCAAGTTTTAGAGTGAGTATCCAGCATTCGACAGATACCGGAGTTGACGTAGCACTTAAATGGATGACACGTCATGTTAGTGCTGTCTCTCTCCACTGCATATTAGACATCTTTCGCATAAGGACACAAATTAGTAGCTTGCCCACTCTTTGAGAACAACACCCACTAAATATGCTAATGAGATTAAAAGGCACGTGTAACTATTGTTTTAATCACAGAAAAAGTTCAATTCAAATGAGATACACTTAGGCTATTGTGTTTTCATTGGCGTGAAATGCAGGACTTGTAAAGAAATTGTAAAGAAACTATTTGGATTATATCACAGATATTTTTGGAAATTAATTAAAGTTCTTCAAAAAGAACAGCATGTCCCTGCCTCTCTACTACTATAGGCTGGAACCAGCGGGGATGTCGCCAAATAGTCCCGATTGAATGGTATGTTTTTACATGTTTTATAGTGTGCTCTACTACAATTCTGTATTTAGAAATATTACTATTAAATGTTCGTGCGCGCCTTTCATCTCCTCTCACCATACGCCCAATTTGAGGTGTAAGAAAAGGAGTTACCAAAGGGGGTGTATCTGCATAACCTCTCTCTGCTAAGAGAAAAACGCCAACAGGCATATCATTATTGGTCCCAAGGTCAATTCTATTCATGAGATTAAAGTTTCCAGCATCGTTCATTGACCCTAAAAATCCCATCTGTAGAAAAACAATGTTTCCAAGGTTATCAACAATCAATCGAGTGTTCAGTAAATAATAGTGCCGATGTCCACTGTAGAATTGCCACTGTGGTTCCACTTCGGGTCTGAATATTTCGTGTGGAGTCCCATCTATGCAACCCACTGCATTTGGGAATTCTCTCAAATTACCCCGAAGAGCATTCCATTCCGCATTTATTGGCCAAACAACTTGGTTGTGAAATGATCTCCATAAAATTGGAATTACTATGTGAATTATGGTACATACAGTGGAAGGGCTGATGTTGAAGATAAGAACCAGTGTATCTAAGCACAGATATTTCCTAAGCCACATTATTGTCAACAATACTTGATTAACATTGTTAAGCACACATCTCCTTCGCCTACGTCTTAAAAAACCAAGCCTGTTTAACCTTGTCAAAGCATGTGATATATGCTCAGTTATTTCTTCTATTGTCTCTGGAAGTTTACCTGTATTCAGCCAAAACAAATACCTTTGATTTTGAATTCTTGAAAAAAAATCAACTCCTCTAAATTGATAACCATGGAATGTAGTGTTGAGACGTTGCATGATTCTGAGTTCTTGAGAATGAAAGGGCGTATATAGTAACATCAGTAGCAGTATGATGCATCGCAAAAAATGACAATGATTAACATTAACTGGAGGAATTGAAACCACAATATTTAACAGGACACTAGAAATTAGAAGTACTTGTTTCAATAATCTATCCATGACTGCATATAATAAGGTAGATTTAAAGCCGCATTTACAACAAAGCAAATCACGTATTATTTCGCTAGCTAATTAGAGATATCGTTAACAAACAATACGAAAGGCATCAAAACAAAAACAAAAAAACAACAGCTCACATTTTGAAATAATATACCGCCCACTGCACCAGTCTCTATAAATTCGAAGATGTGCTTCAAAATTCACAATCTTTTGGAGCCAGTGCTATACTGACGGATAACTAAAACCATGGCTGAATTCTGGCGCCCTTTGGAAACTGAAGATGATATTGAGGAGAATACAGGTTTACAAAGTATGTATTCACAACTGTTTTAAAATATTTATGATATGGTACTGTTGTGCAATGCTGTGGCTAGACCATTTCCAGTAAAATTCTACTCTATTTCAGTTTCAGGCATGCAAGAGAAAAAGTTGACAAGATGTAGTGTAAGCAAGAAGGAAGAAGAAGTTTTTTTGCACGCTTACAAAAGCTGAACTGGAGGATGGGACCGAGTATTAAAATGTGTCCAAGAGAAGGTGCAAGAATTTAAAACAACAAAAGATAAAATAATATTATAAAACAACACCTAATAAGGCAGCCTTGAAAATAATCCGTGTTGTCAACAAAAGTCTCAAGAAAGTTGAAGACGGCCTTTCAACACAGATTACACAGTCTGAAGCCTCCAACAGCATGGTGGAGTCCATAAAAAAGTTGAAGGCTCGATACTCAAAAAATTGAATCCGGAAGAGCGAGGGCAAAAGATGTTAGAGCTCATGATTGACAGCAGTTCCGATGATAGTACTGCTCCACCTACCAGCCATAAACGCAAAACACCGGAGACAGAAGAAGAGTTAAAAAAGAAAGACAGTCACAATGACTCCAAGCCAGCTAGGAAACTGAGCAAAAGGAGAAAGAAGCAAGACCCTGCTCAAGAAGCACACACCACAATGTGTGAGCGAGCCATGGGCATAATGGATAAGATCTCAAAAGTTCTTGACAAATATGATTCTAGTGACTAGTTGGAAAAGCTTCAGAACCATATTTTATCAATTACATGTTGTAGGTAACAAATAATTGAATATACATTTAACTTCTAAAATCTAATTATTTTAAATGATAAGTATTATTTTGTAGGCTTAAAAGTATCAATAAACAAGGGCGGATCCAGGGGGAGGGTCAGGGGTCAGGACCCCCCCTGTGATACGTAGGGTTGCACTGTATTTAAGTAAATTTAGTACGAATAACACATTTGGACCCCCCCTCTCCAGGCCCGTAGTAAAAATTATATGTCGTCGCACACATTTTTGTTGTTTTTTTTTGTTTGTTTTTTTTGCTTTAGCGACTCTTTTCAACATTTGGACCCCCCCTTTAATAAATTCCTGGATCCGCCCTTGATAAAAATAGTAGTGTATCAAACAATAGCTAGCTAGTCAAAAAATGCTCATATTTTTCACACCAATAAAAACACAATATCTTCTAACGTATCTCATTTGAATTGTACTTATTCTGTGATTAAAACAATAGTTACACATGCCTTTGTAACACATGCCTTTGTATTTATTTATTTATAGTACGCACGACAAAATTACTCATTAAAATGCAAAAATTTCAGAAAACTGTTTAATACACACATAGGAAGGCCTCAAATTATGATAACTAGACAAATTCAAGACGTAATAAATCATGTTTTGTAGTAGAAAGTCGTTTTTTCTTTCTAGTTTTCGCCAAACAATTTGAGTTGGAGTTTTAAATGTTCTCGTTTTACTATCTGTTGTCTTCTGTGGTCTTCTCGAAAAATATATCCAACACCACATCTACAATAATTGTACAATATGTAGAAAACAGCTAACAATAGTTTTAAAGCAAATTTCTTTCCGTTTAGCGAAAAAACACAGCGAGAAGAGGCTCGTTTTGAAAATAGTTAAGATCAAATCTTACCGGGATACTGTCGAGTAGTTGTAGAGAGACGAATTCAGCTATTTATCACAAGTTAATTGATCCTAAGTTGTCAATCCAGTCTTGAAATAATAAAATCTTCAGATAATTTACCATTCAAAGAAATTAGCAGCGAAATTCTTCAAGCTACAGGAGGGAATAATATCCAAAGCACATGGTCTGATCACTGGCGACTCGTTCACGGCAAGCTGTACTTGAAAACTCTCAACTTGAACGACATATTTGTCGCTTTTATCCCTTTTGATATTGTCCAGCTAACTTGTTTTCAAAGAAAGTATTTTTGAAATTGTGTTTTTGTAGTTATTAGCAAATGCAAAGAGGAAAAAAACTTAAATTAGCGAACTGTAAACTCTCAACTTTGGCTTAGTTTTCACACAGTACGTTTTCAAAGAAAAGTCGCTTCTTGATTCGCTGTTTAGCTGTCAGTACTGTCATTCAATAGTTGTAAACATGCATTAAAATGGCTTTTTACTTGAGATGTAAAATTATTTTCTAGTATTTTGTAGTTCAAATCATACATAAAATACTAATTACAATTACAGCTACAAGAAAATGAACCGAAGATGAAAAAAAAATTTTATACAATGCGCTGCTCGATAGGTTGAGGGTCTAACCAACAGGACACAGGTCCTGTGTGATCTGTTGTTCTCTCTTTTACAATGAAAGTTTTTTTGTGTGTGTTCTCCAGTTTGTTTCTCCATAAAATGTACACGAGTTGAGTTGTGTGTTGTAAATGCGTCTTGTAACTTCATACAAGAACGAACAGTTTGAAAACAATGTTTTCAAACTCAAGGAGTCAAAGGAGTTGCACAAACCCTGAAAAATCTAAGTAAGTACCTAAAAGCATCGGGAATTCGTATTATTTAAGTTTTTTTCGCAATAAATCGTTCAATTTGAAGCAAAGTTGTTGAGAATCAAAGTCGCTAAAACATGGCGCCAAATTATGGAACTTTACTTTCATAACTTACGGTATACGTAACTCGTATATTATTGCTCTAAATACATGAACTAAACGATAAATCAATAAAATAAGTATAAATTTACCTTGACGATGCTGTGTGAGCTCGTAAAAATCCATTTTTGAGGATTTAAAGAAGGTTTTTCTAGTGAGAAAATGAATCAAACGACAACAAGCAACTTTTCTTGTCGACTGATAACCATGTGACTGCCTCGTTTGCATGTCATGACAAACCAACACCACAGGGGAGGGGAGGGGATATTATTTATTTTATTTTATTCATAATGTATTTTAACAGGATGCTCCTTCAAAACTAATTTTTATGCATCATATAATTGAGTTAAAAGTTAGAAGGCAAATTATCGATACAAAATGAGAAAATTAGAGTTATGCAAAAATGTAAAAATTGAATAGCATACTTAAATACTTCATTCAGAAAAAAATATTGTTTAAAGGGGGACTTACCTATTTACCAGCCACGGTTGCTATGGAAAGTATTTAAATCTCTAAAAGGTTTTTCTTATATTATAACTTCATATATAAAATCAATTTGAGAAATGGATCATTTTCTGATATGTGCAATGACGTCATCACTCTTACGCAATTTATGACGTCATAGTTTATTAAAAATTAAAAAACAAGCGTGCATTTGGTCGGATTGACTCACAAATAAGCGAAATCATAGCTGATGTGAATCAAAACAAAGTTAAGCATTATTTTTTGAAAACAGAGAAAAGGCCAGGCTACAAAGCCATGTTGAAATCTTTAAATCTAAATATTTTCTGACTTTGTTTACGAAGAATAAAATCCATGCTTACCTTTTTTCCAATTCACGTCAGCAATTCTTTCGTTTTTTGGGGGGTCAAACTGACCAATTGCATGATTGTTTTTAAACTTTGTATGAAATATGACGTCATGAATGACGCAATAGTGATGACGTCATCACACATATCAAAAAATGGTCCATTTCACAAATTGATTTTAGTTATGAAGTTATAATATAAGAAAAACCTCTTAGACATTTTTAAATCCTTTCCTTAGCATCTGTTGCTAGTATAGGTAAGTCCCCCCTTAACAACGTCACTTGGATTGTTTCATTCTTTAATGACATGATAGGATAGCCTTTGCTTCCCCCAATTTGTTTTAACAATTTGCAGTCGATATTTGTTTCCATACCTTGTGTTGTGTCCATGCTCATTCAGTTTGGTGAACTTGAGATTGGAGTATTGCAAATTGTTCTTACATTTGAAAATATGTAAACATCGGTGATAGCGTCTACGTTGAGTAAGCTCTTTCCAATTGAGTTCTTTCCGTGCGTCAGATGCTGAGGACTGGAGAGGACGATCCAGTATGATTTTGGCAGCTTTGTTGTGCAGAGTTTGAAGTGACTGCATTGGCGTGATGTTGTCTTTATCTCCCCACGCAATGTCCCCATAATCAAAGAGTGGTAAATAAGCTATTGAAGTAAAACAGTCTAACAAACTTTGGTAGAAGCTATTTCATTCGCTTCAGTAGACCAAGACGTTTGTTGATTTTGGTCAACGGTTTTTCAATGTGGGCTGACCAAGACATATTACCTGAAAACACCACACCAAGGAACTTGAATTCATCCAATCTTTCAACCTTCTTCGAGTGTACTTCGATGGATATGCTTGCTATGTTGTTTGTTTTCCTGCTACTTCCGAACAGCATAGCTTTAGTTTTAGATGTTAATAAGCGGTTGAGTTTGAGCCAATCGCCAACTATTTTGAGATCGTCATTTAGCATATTTTCAATGTCAGCAAGAAGAGGAGAAATCAGTACAGGAGTGTATCATCAGCATAGAAGGATACTTAAGTATGTTGGACAATGTCAGGTAGATCGTTAATGTAGATAATAAACAGGAGCGGAACAAGAATACTTCCTTGTGGCACAACAAGGCTGCATGGTAATGGCTCTGAAAGCTCTAGGCCACAGGATGTGCGTAAATATCTTGATGACAAGTAGGAAGCAAACCATTTAAGATCGTTCTCACACACACCAGCTGAAGATAGTTTGTTCAGCAGAATTGTATGGTTAACTGTGTCAAAGGCGTTTGACAGATCCAAGAAGACAGCTCGACATAATTTTCCATTGTCCATATTGTGAATAATGTCATCCGCAAAGCTGGTTAATGCACTTGCTGTTGACCGTTTGGGCGAAAGCCAAATTGTTTGTTGGAGAACAGATTGTTCGTACCCAGATATTCATAGAGTTGAAGGTGGACAGCTTTTTCGAGGTTCTTACTCAATGTTGTAAGAATGGAGATCGGTCGATAGTTAGTGGCATCACTTCTATCACCGGATTTGAATAGAGCTATAACTTTAGCACATTTCCAGGTGCATGGAAATGTGTGAGATTTGATGGATAAGTTCAGAAGGTTTGTAACTGGTTTTGCGATTATGTAAGCAGCATCCCTAAGAAGTCGAGCACTGTTGTCCTATCAAATCGATTTGTTGGTCTTTAGTGAGGTTAGCTGTTTCAGAACAATTATAGGACCAGCATTGTAATACTCCCGTTTCGAGTTCTCTTTTACGCTGTGTTAGCCTCAATCGTGCGTAAATTATGCAGAAATTGAAATAAAACTCGTGAAATGTCAAAGTATTTTTATTGTCTTCTTTACACACAGATCTCTTGAATTTCCACGGGCTGTTACTGAATAAAAGAATATATTACACGGTTTTGAGGCTAACACAGCGTAAAAGAGAACTCGAAACGGGAGTATTGGATGGGAGACCACTGCAAAAATTACTGGTATTGTAGACTTTCTTTAGATTTTACTGCTCTCTATCTGTTTTCATTTTTATTTTTAATACTTTTTGTTCGGTATTCTCTCAGTTCTCATCAATTCTAGCTGGGTTTGTTTGTTTGTTTTCTCCGATAAAGTTAGTTCAATTTATTTTCTCTTAGTGTTCTTGATTCCCTCCCGGTTTGTTCTAAAACCATTAAAGTGTGACTCTTACTTCCGCCACGACCATACTACCGAGAAAAAAACGGTTCTCGTCCGAACAGCGAAGTAAAACTCGGTAGGACCACCTTGTACTTGGATGGGAGACCACCGGGAAATAGCTGGTGTTGTAAACTTTATTATCACTTTACTCTTTTCTATCTCTTTTCATTTTTCTTTTTAAAACTTTTTTTTCGGTATTCTCTCAGTTCTCATCAATTGTAGATGGGTTTGTTTTTTATTTGTTTGTTTGTTTATTTGTTTGTTTTGTCCGATAAAGTTTTTCAATTTATTTTCCATTTGTGATTTTGATTCACTCCCAGTTTGTTCTAAAACCATTAAAGGGCGACTCTTACTTTTGCTACGACCATACCACCGAGAATATACCGGTTTTCGTCCGATTGCCGAATCAAAACTCGGTAGGGCCATTCTAGTACTTAGATGGGAGACCGCCGGGAATAGCTGTTGATTTTTACTTTCTTTTCTTTTACAGCATTCTATCGGTTTTTATTTGTATTTTTAATACTTTTTTTGTTGTATTCTCTCAGTTCTCATCAATTGTAGATGGGTTTGTTTGTTTGTTTGTTTGTTTTCTTCCGATAACGTTTTTCAATTGATTTTCCATTAGTGATTTTGATTCACTCCAGATTTATGCTAAAACTATTAAAGTGCGAATTCTTTCTTCAGCTACGACCATACCACCGAGAAAAAACCTCTCGTCCGATCACCGAAGTAAAACTCGGTAGGGGCAGTCTATTACTTGGATGGGAAACCGCTTGAGAGATTTACTGTTAAAGGTGCTTCATTGAGTATCCTCTTTATCCAATATGGCAAATTTATTGGTGTTGTTTGCTTCGAAATTCTGCAAACGATAATTCTTTATTTTTTCATCTGAGCACAGGTAGCCCCAGTGTAGAATTAGTTCATTGTGAGTGAATTATATATTCAAATTTCATATGGTTCTTACATATGCTTTCAGAAAGACTAACAGGACAGGCCAAATGTTACCGAAAGTAAGACCGGACTTTTGGTCGCATTACGCATCCATGCACCCCGTATCGCACGTGCTTGTACATTCGCAGTCGCTTTTTTCTCGTTCTGCGTACTCGTTAACTGCGACGGCTGCCTGTTTGAACTTTTTTCCATTGGCTAAGATTACAGTCAATAACTTTACATGCGTCTTAAGCGATGATGACTTGTGCGCAACAGTTGAACCCTTAGATACGGAAAAAACCCAATGTCCTAGTTTCACGAATACTGCATGATTTTACAAGTCTTAACTTCTGCGAAGGGAGACTGAAAAACCTTGAACCAGCAACTTTATATGTACTTGGATGTAGACTTGGCTGAATATTATGTTTAAAAAAGTCTTTGAGAAATTTTAGCAAATATTTTTAATTGTGTAACAAGTATTTTGGTAGTAAGTTTTACAATTCAGAGATCCTTAAACATTTGACACAAGTGTCAATTAAATACGTATTCATTCTCCTGGTCATTGTCACTATCGTCGTCGTCGTTTTGTGAGTTTGCCGGAAGTCGTTAGCAACTTGATACCGGTTTTTTTCTCGTAAAACATAGCAAAGGTAGCCCAATTTCCTTATTATCATTCAATTTACATTTTTTCCTTATATTTATTGTAACGTTTTCTTTCTTTCTTATCGTACTACAACTGAATTATTTATAATTATTGTAATTTATCTATATTTATCGTAATATTGACTGTAAATTTTCTCGTTTCTGTGTCACTGACTTTTTTGACCAAAATTTTGTAATTTATTCAAAAGTAACTAACTGACTTGTTTAGCCTTATGGTTATTTCAGTTAGCATGTACTAAATCAAGTTCTTTGATTAATTCATTTTGATTACTTTGTACAAAATTAGTACTAATTAAATCATTGTCATTGTCATTGTCGGAGTTGATGCCACAACGTTAAGCGTAACTTAACGTTGACTTCGCAAGAGATTTTACATAAAGGTAACTCAACGCTGGGCATATAAGGCAGCCCTATATTGATAGCACATCATTTTTGATTCACCACCACATCACGTGGTAGTCACGTGCCTATAGTATGACGTCTTCAGCTTGAGGTACTAGGGTTCGTAAGTCATTACAACCTGTTTCAGCAAACACTAAATCGGCGGCTACGGTTTCTGAACTAACTTGTACATTTATTGCTTATCATAACGTAGTTGTATAGAGATATACAGGTATACAGGGTTCGAAATGTAAAAACAGATAAAGTCTACTTAGGATACTTAAATACTAGATAATTACTGTCGTGGACTACTTACCGGTATGGCTTTCTTAGATCTAAACAAGGCCTTCGACACCTTGGACCATAACCTCATGATCAAGAAGCTATCTTTGCTGTGTTTTTCGAACTCTGCCTTGGTATGGCTGAACGCTTACTTAACAAACAGAACGCAATCTATTGTAACTAACGACGTGGTCTCTGACCCTCAAACTATCCATTTTGGAATCCCTCAGAGATCTATTCTAGGGCCTTTATTATTTATCATATATATTAATGGCCTTCCCTCAGTATTTAAGGATTGTGGTATTCAGCTCTATGCTGACGATACTATTCTTTTTTCAGTAGTAAGTCTGTTAGTGAAATCGAATCTCGTTTTTCTTATGATCTTACTAAGATAATTAGTTGGCTCGACAAAAATGTCCTTTTTCTAAATTGCACTAAGACAAAAATCATGTTGCTAGGTACCCACCAAAGGCTAGCTAAAGTCAATGATTTTACAGTTAAAGCATGTGACTCTCTTTTTGAAAGATTCTATCAATTTAGGTACATAGGAATAATGCTTGATCCATGCTTCTCTTGGAATGACCACATCGACTACATGACCTCTAAAATTTCAGCACGGATAGGCAAGTTGCGGAAAGCTCGTAAGGTCATACCCAGGGAGCCATGCATCACCCTATACGAAACTATGATTTTACCCCTCTATGCTACTGTAGTGCCGTCTGGGATAGCTGCGGGAAAGTCAACAAAGGCTACCTAGACAAATGACAACGTCGTGCAGCCAGAGTCATAGAAGGTTACAAATCAACCGACCAGATTGATGTGGGCAATACTTTGTCTTGGTCATCTCTACAGTCTAGAAGATCATATA
Source organism: Anthopleura sola (assembly GCA_023349425.1). Classification (NCBI taxonomy): domain Eukaryota; kingdom Metazoa; phylum Cnidaria; class Anthozoa; order Actiniaria; family Actiniidae; genus Anthopleura; species Anthopleura sola. Next base: position 26,130 of record JALHLI010000050.1, on the reverse strand, counting down.
ATATCTGTTTACTAGTCCACAAATGTATTAGTAACCTAGCCCCCTATTATCTACTAAACGAATTTAATTTTTCATCAGACATACATAACTACAACACTCAAAATAGGGATCTTCTGAGACTGCCGCTATCCCGTACTTCTAAATAGCAGAGCTCCTTCCGGGTTAACGCTGTCAAAACGTGGAATCTCCTGCACGCCAAAATAAGACACGAAACTAATTTTTCCAAATTCAAAATGGCTTTGAAAAGCCACTTCAAATCTTGTGTTACCCTTATTTGTATTTAATGTTGTTCTATTGGTATTAGATTAAGTTATACAGGTCCCCATTTAAACCAGTTTTACTGAATTGAGCAACCTGTTTAAATATTATTATTAAAAAAAAAAAAAAAAACGAAGTACAAATTCATGAAACGAAAACTTACCCATATAGCGCATATATTGTTAAGTTCATAGCGTCTAGTGAAAATGATTATATTCTATTGCATATCTTATATATCTTACTTATGTTGATTTCGTAATGCCTATAGTACTTAAGATTCACATTAGCTGTGATGTAACTTAGCTTAAAATATCGACGCGCACGTGAAACTAATGCAAATTTCTAGCGAAACACAACCATTCTTTCGCAATATGTCAGCACATTCTTTACTTCCAGAAGATTTGGGGTGTCACAGAGGCTTCTTACCGTTTGCATCCAATGCCTTTACATCTGCAAAGTACTAGAAACAAATGAATGGATGATTATTGTCCTAACTCACTAATGCTTTACGTACCATGGTGCATTCACCACATTCCATACATCGGTTCAATGGTCAAACACAAGCATTCAGTTGAGGCTGCAAAATTAAAATTTGAATCCTTTGAAACTACCTTGCTGCCTCGATTGAATGCTTTGTCTGTTACCAGTAAATAAATGTATAGAAAATGGTGAGATCATAAGTTGCCTTGTTTTATCAGCCAATCAATCTCTGGTTGGCACATGAGAAAGGCTTATTCACATGAAGTATTGCTATCGCAAAACACGAAAAAGGAAGGTTTTTTGTTGTACAATTAATCCAAACAGGTAATACTCACCCATGTAAGAAGTTGAGTGATGACAATATTGTCAAGCATATATCCAGAATGCAGGGTGTAAGCTTGTCTCTGTCATCATTTACCGTATTAACATCACCTGGAGCACAGTAGGCCAGTAATGATATACATAATGGTAAATCTTCCTTGGCAACAGCATCGTGTAATTGCCGATACAAAGGGAATAAATCAGTTAAGTAGCATAAAAAGATCAATGCACTTGTCATCGTTTTCTCTAAGTGGGAGTGGTTCCCTTGGGGCTTGTAGGACGTGAATAAAGAAGACATTTTTTCTTACTTATATACAGCTATATCCAGGTTGGGAATTTTTTCTCCCTTTCGTAGTTGGCTCGTCCTTCTATCCCCAGGGTACTGGGAATATTTATAGGAAAAATGCCCCAGAGGAAAGAAAGGGGGAGGTAACATAATTTGAAGAGTGAAATAAACAAATGCGCACATCGTCCTGGTTTGTGTACCCTTGGAGTGTTGCGCGCCATTTTTCCTGACAAAAATTACTCGTTCCAATGCCTCACCGCGCAAAGAGACAATTCGGATGGCAGTTCACATAAGAATTGTTTACTTTCGTACTTTGCTCTTATCCAACGTTCCCTGTCCTCCTTATGAAGAAGAAAGCAGAAGCGTTAAATTTAAAAAAAAATAGTCCTTAAAACCTTTTGTCCTTTGCTTTCTATTGACAAAATTGTCATATTATGATTCTTTGATACAAAGTTCAATAACTTCATAAACATCGCCACATAACATCTGCTCCACTGAGCCGTAATGTCAACATCTAGCAAGATTGTGATGTCATGTCCGCCAACAAAATGTTTGAAGCTAAAGCCAATTTGTTTACAAAAGAAAGGAACGTAAAACGTAAACATAAACAATCAATTAAGGCTGGGGATATTGAAAAACTAAATAAATACTAAGTCAGAGCGATGGTGTTTGGAAAGACGTCCCTGAGAAATTAGTAGTTTGTAGTGGAGCTCCCGCGCGGAGCACTATACTTAAGAAAAAATGGTAACCCATCGAGTTGATTTTTCATGACTTGATTGCGCCATGAACTTGTCCGTACGTACGGCGTGTACCACCAAAGGAATCTCGCTTGATTCCAAAGCGAACTTTGTATCGCAAATACATGAAAATAGCACTTATAAAGCGCATGTGGCACTGCTAGTTATGGGATTTATAGTGTTAAGGTATCAGGATATGATTAGGACCCCTATGCGCGCTACCTCAAATTTCGCACAGGCTTTACAATATTTTGTCATAAAAGTATACATTTTCTGAAAGCTAAATGTAGTTTTCGAATATCTGTATATAATTGTCTGTTTTGGAAAACAAAAGAAGTTATTGGGTTCAAAGTGACATTCTACCTCACTTCATTCGACGACTTCCCGCAGGGTCAGAATTTCCGCTATGTCGATCAAAATTACATTAGCATACTCTGTGGATAATGAACTTCAAAACGGTGTCTCAGATTTTTAATATCTTTTTTAGATCTTCCGCAATGACGCGTTAAACCCGGAGGTTTGAAATTTCGGTGGTTATGATTGCAAAATAGACAAAAAACATTTCAAAAATCTGAGACACTGTTTTTTTAGATCGTATTGTTATTTATCATAATGCAAAGTTTCAGTTCGATCCAATGTAATCCGAAAGAGCTAGAATGCACTATGTAGATTTAGAAACATTTTCATCACTAGTGGTTAAAATATTTCACCGGCCAATCTATAATCGTGTTTCATTGGGGTTTCAAACCCATGCACGTGGTACGAATGGTGCGCTCACATTGGTTGATTAGCTCATGAAATATTAATGAGTTTGAGAAAAAAGAGTTAAAAACCTGGCTCTTCCAGCATGCCTACAATCTTAATTATTTTTTTATTTTTGTTTGTTTGATTGTTTGTGTGTTTGTTTATTTTTGTTTGTTTGTTTGTTTGTTTGTTTTATTTTGTTTTAATGAATACTTGTAATTATGTACCTATTCAATACTATTTTGTATTTTTTGACTGATTATTATTTTTGCTTTTGTAAATATTTCATGCATTTTATATTTCCTTTCTTTATCTTGTATTTCTCAAGCTCATTAATAATTCATGATGTCAGGGACCAATTAGAACTTTGTATTTCAGTCACGTGCATAGGTCTTGATACACCGATCAAACACTGATCAAGACACTGATCAAGACACCGCATAAATTAGCATAAAAGCAATTCTCATTGATTTCACTCTTTTTTTTCCTTACACTCTCTCTTTTTTTCTCTTTATTTTCCACCGTTTTCTCCTTTTTCACCTGTCTTACCTCTTTATCTAACATTTTATTTTTATGTTATATTTTATCTAACATTTTATTTTTATGTTATATTTTATCTTGGACGTCCTGGGACTCGAACCGGGAACCTCTGCCTTGATATTCTAGTGTATTACCAACTAAACTAACAATGAATTCGTTGACAATTCTGGGTTGATGTTATATATTATAGAATAGATTAAGACCTATGCACGTGACTGGAGTAGCTGAATCTACTAGTTCACTTTCCTCTAAAGAGTTTTTAGGACGCCGAAACTGAGAAGTAGCTCCTTTCTCTTTTTCCATCTTGACGTTATGTAAAGTATCTGTTTCTTGGCATTTTTGCATTAATCAAATCAAAAAAGAGCCACCAAAGCCAATCATGAAGAAATTTCTTATGTTTTAGCCTCTAGAGATTCAAAAACAAATGAATTATAATGAGACTGAGAAGTCAGATCAAAAACTCGTGCTTTGTGTTTTCAAACACTCGCACTCGTTTTTGATCTATTACATATTGTATAGCTCAAATAGTTGTTTGTGGGTTGTGTTGATATTCATAATCCAATATAATTGATACTTCAACCCTAGTTTTTTAAATGTTTTTTCTTAACCAAGCTTTCGACCTTCGCGGTCATCTTCAGGGTTACAGTTGAATAAACTCGCGAAGAAAACATACGCTAACACAATTTGAAAAAGCGCAAGGAAGTTACAACATAGCGCGCGCAATATGACAATAGCAAATGTTACATAAATTTGTGGTAGCATAATGGTAGAATTCTGCCACTGTCTTTGTTAAAAATGCTGCTCTTGTTTTTCGAAATTTGCCACGCTTCTGCCCATTTCCTTTGGTGCCATTTTTGTTCTTTGTTGAGTATTTTAGTACTGTCCCACTTGATTGCATGTCCTGTTTCGCAGCAGTGTTCAGCTAATACATTTTTAACAAAGACAGTGGCAGAATTCTACCATTATGCTACCACAAATTTATGTAACATTTGCTATTGTCATATTGCGCGCGCTATGTTGTAACTTCCTCGCGCTTTTTCAAATTGTGTTAGCGTATGTTTTCTTCGCGAGTTTATTCAACTGCAACCCTGAAGATGACCGTGAAGGTCGAAAGCTTGGTTAAGAAAAAACATTTAAAAACTAGGGTTGAAGTATCAATTATATTGGATTATGAATATTGTATAGCGTTTTTGAAATATTTTAGAATTGACGCTATATAAAATAAAGATTAATATCATTATTATAATTAATCGAAATTAAGAGATTAAGGAAAACTGATTTCAACGATCCTTGTTAAGCATTGATCAGCATAGGGCAGAATCTATTAATTAAGGGAATGAAAAGTGCCAGTTACACCTTTTAAAACTATGCAGCGCATGCGCAGGCCGCATGCAAAGGGAAAAGCACCGCAATTTCAACAAGGTAAACGTGATGAAGTATGTATAGAATCGTGCCAGCAATCCATTTCCGTGATCAACATTCGCAAATTCTAAAATCGTTGAAAGCGATTTAGAGAGGCAGTGCAACTGCAAGTCGCCAGCGAAAGGGAATGCGCTTTGTTCAAAATCTCCCCCGAATAGGAAAATTACTCGTTCTTAGTGGACTTCAATCTTAAAAATCTTAAAGAAACAGCTTTTACCTGGAATGTTTGACACTAGAGGTTAGTACTTTCAATTTGATCATGTGAAAGTTGTCTATCTCGTCCATTGAATAGATCGGCTGATAACTTGTTGTGAATATCGATGTAATTTTGTATTTTTATTTAGATTAGCTAAAGTTTAAGTACATTTTGTGAATTATTTTTACTTTTTGCCCAAGCTTTATATTTACACATAACGTTCGTCTTTGATCTTTTCACTTGTATAAAGTTGCAGAACTTAAAAAAAATGTGTACGACTTTTAATCCCTGTTTCACCGTACCATACTTTGAATTGGTTACTATTTAGCTCAATTGCAAGACAAATTTAAAAGAGCAGTGCATAAGTCTCCACGTCATTTGGTTGAAGCGTTTTCTCTGGCAGGTTGATGTTACCTTAATGTTCGTTCGTGCCGGCTTTTAGAACGGGACAACATATAGTTTTTGTGTTATTGAATCTTATTTTTATCGCATTTTTCACATTGTAAGCTATGGCATTAGACCTTGAGGCCTGGCAGTTAACGAGAAAAAATGTTTTACTTGTGCTCAAGGTGGAAATTACCATAAACGGAAGCTTATTAGTTTATTAGTAAGGTAAAGTCGAGACCTATTTTTGGTCTATGGAAGGTATGACATGATAGAAACATGGTATTGACCTTATGGATATTTTTCTTTCGTACTGCATGAAAATCACTCAAAAGCTTTCAAAATAGTTTCATAACTCTCTGATGTATTTAACTGAATTAAAACTCTTATGTTGTAAAATAGTTTCCATTAGTTGATCTTTTTGTAGCGTATTTGTGTTGGTTCCAGCAAAGCTTGCAAATGTATCCTGATCGAGAATCAGCTACACTGAAATCGCTGTCTAAATGGTCGAGTTACGGTGCAATGTTTTAGAAATCTTGACGTTTAAAGGACTTCAACATATTCCACAACCTTCTCTCGATGTCCTTTCGATATATTCAATATTTATATACTAGGATTACGATGTAAAAAGCCACCCAAATAAACCATCTTATTCAAATGCCCTTGTTGTAAGCCTATATTTATGCGTCTGCATGCCAGTGGTAATTATCATTAAAACTGATTTTCGTGCCCATCGTAGTACAAAATGCCTACGTGCTCCAAACTCGTTGAAAGCAATTTTGTGAGGAAGCGCATGCGCAGGCCGCCATCGAAGGGAAAGCTTATGAGGTACTTAATTTATGCATCCTTTCAACACAGTGTGACCATTTCAAACTTTTGTATGATGAATATGTGATGTAAGAAATTGATATGCTCATTTTATGCATGTTATAACTTTCACGACCTGTACGATTCGTGAAACAAAATCACCACTCGTCAGTATCAGGTCGTGTGTATTGGACATACATGGCCAAAACTGGAGGTGTTTTGAAAAACAATAACATTGACACAAAGTTTGAAAAAGGGGAAAAAAACTCAAAATTGTTCAAAACATTGGGCTATTGTCCATGGTTTTTGGATGAAGAGGACAATAATTGACTCCCCTTTTTTGAAATTGTGGATGAGTTATATTATAATATATGTAGAACCTCTTCATACCTTATATCTCATGCTCCATTTTCGTTCTTCGTGTTTAGCAACGTTCTTCATTTATGACTGATGTTTCTCCTGCAGAAAGCCAAAAAAAAAATGCAGTCAACAATAAAGAGTACATAAATTAAAAAAGAACTACTATCGCTTTCTTTCCAGTACCTCTCACTGACTAAGCATTAAATAATTTTTCCACGTCATTTCTGCTAACTTTTTACACGAGCAGTTTTTTTCAGTAATTCAGTAAAAGAACAAAAACACCTCAAATATACTAAAAATTGGTCAAAACCGTGGGCTATAGTCCATGGTTTTTGCCTGAGAATGGCCAAAAATGATCTATATTGTGTTCCACAAAAAATGGGCATTTTTTCAAATGGTTTGAAAATGGCCTACAATCAGTCAAAAGCAAGATCTAAATTCCATGCTTTTTGCCTGAAAATGGCTAAAAATTATCTATATTGTAATCTTCAAAAATAATGGGCATTTTTTTAATTGGTTTGAAAATGGCCCAAAATTAGTCAAACCAAGGGCTAAAATCCATGCTATTTGCCTGAAAATGGCTAAAAATGACCTATTTTCTGTAGTTCTTACATAATGCCTATTTTTTTCAAAAGGGGTGAAAATGGCCCAAAATCGGTCAAAGCTGTGGGCTACAGTCTTTTTGCCTGAAAATGGCCAAAAATGATCTATAGTGTGTTGTAAGATCTTGATCACTCAACCCCATAATCTCGGTTTGATGCAATGCTCATCACGATACTGCTGGTTTGTCGGAGCGGCATACTCATCTACGTAAAGAGCTATTGTTTTTCATTGTATATTGATTATAAAGATAGCTATACTACTTGATCAGTATTATTTTTTCCAGCTGCATCATATCAATAGGAAATACAATCACTTAGACATCAAATATTTGAATATTCATATTTCTTTGCTTGTGTGTTTGCTTTTGTAAATGTCTGTTGTTGTGTGTATATGTATATACAGTCATTGTCAAAAAGGTCAAGGTCAAGGTCAAAAAACAAAAGTATTTTATTATGAACAGTGAATTGAATCAGAGGCATTCTACTTCTTCATTACGAGTTGAACTGAAAATACTATTTTGCTTTTGAAAAAGGATGGAATTCTATAACTAGATTTAGATGTTGTAAACCAATAAATACTTTACTAATATTCTATTTATACTCTTCTATCAAATTTAATGTTGTTGGTCATTTTTGTGGGGAAAGCTTGATATTAATTTTGATATTTAATATTCTTTGCCACACTCTATGGCAAAGATACAGAAAGTGCCAAACCTCTACTAAATTTGTTAGATATCCTGTCAGTAGAAAACATCTACTGCTTGCACGTCCTAAAATTTGTGCATTCCTGGCATAATGGTATATTACCTAGTATTTTTAACGATATGTTCAAACATGCGAGAAATGTGCACAAATATAACACAAGGTATGCAAGCAGGCAAAATCTTCATAAGACAAAAGTAAGAACCAACATTGGCAAACAAGCAATCTCTTTCATGGCAATCGACCTTTGGTCAAATCTTCCGTTACAACTTAAATCCCTTAGTAAGCTCTCATTTTCAAAACAACTTAAAATGTTTCTACTCCTAAAACAGCTTTCTGAGTAAATAACATAAATTAACACTACCTGATATTTTTGTATTTCTTCTTATTTAATTAACTTTCTTGTATATTTCATTAGCTTATATAATAATTTAGTAACATAAAGACTGGGGGCTAACTAGAAAACTTACCAGTTAATTTAGCCCTCAGGCTCAACCTATATATATACAATTGTAAAAACTATTTAATATATACATGTTAACTAATTTATTGTATTTTTTCTTATTTCAAAAATTCTCAAACTGTAATTTAATGAGCAATAAACTGATTTGATTTGACTTGATAGTTCACATTGGTTATGTAGACAGAGCCAAGGTTTGCACGATTACGCGATACTGTTTTTCACGGAACTAACAGTCATTTTTATGATCAGAATAGGCAGCTGTATTTGCTTTTTTTGATATTGTTTCTATAATACTTAATTTTCATATTACACTTTGCTTTTTAGAGATTTCATATTTGTTTTGTTTTTCAATTTGTACCTACGATCTGATCATATTATTTTAGTCGGTTCCTTTAAAAAAATCTATATTTTTCCAGCATTTTGTTGCCAAAAGGATCCGAATCAGTTATTTACTTGTTAAAAGCTGAATTACTTCAACATATTAGACATCTTAGCAATCATTTGGGCTGAAACGTTTTTGGATGAAAAACTCGGTAGTTTGTAAGACTCGGCTACAAATAATTTGCTTTATTTAGTTTTGAATTTATTCAATATATTCGAAAATTTGTGTATGATATATAAGATAGCTAATTAACTTTCTGTTTCTCCATAAACTTTTAATATTCTCGTGTCTTTTGTTTAAGTTTCAAACTCGGGAGCTCTTCACTTCTCGACATCCAAGAGCAATTGAATTCAAATTAACGTTTTATCCATTGATGCTTCACGAGCTGTGTCCAACCCCCCCGACGAATGAGTGAGCAAGTGAGTGACACATTTGCATATGTAGAGTCCTCATGATAACTCATTGATACACGTCGCGTATCCACAAGTAAAAAAAACAACATTTAGAACACATGTTACGTTATACCTTACACTTGCTGTAATAGTTTTCTCGGCATCTGTGACAGTAGCAATAAGTCCTCGAGCCCGAATGGCCTATGAGTCAATGGCCAATTCGGCCATCGGCTTCATAGAAGCTGAGACTAGCCTTGGTAGCAATAAATATGTTGCAAAGAATCTAGAGTAAACTTAAGTGAAAAAATAATAAACTATACCAAATACTTATCATTAAATAAGCAAAATAAAACGTGAACTATTTCTTTATTCTTACAGTCATAAAATAAAAGAATTTTATAATTCAAGTGATTTCCGCAAGACTGCTTAAAAAAGAAAACAAGGTTGGGTTGCTGGAAGTTTAATCAATACTGAAAAACGTTCAAAGTGCACGAAGATGTGCTCTCTTAGTTCATACTCTCTTGCTATAATCACAAAAATTCGCCCATAGAAAGCTAACAATCTCCCCTTTCTCTCTTTTCTCCCCCTTTTACCTCTCCCTTATAATTGATAAATAAATTTATAAATTTATATTCCGCATCACTCAAAACACAGCTACTATACGAATATAAAGTATGTGTAATAAGATGCCTCGTAAGTTAACATTATTATAATAGCAGTTCACAAGTATTGAAATTTATAATTTCATTAATTCGTGTTACCTAACTAGATTAGCTCCTTAGTCACTTACAATTTTTTTGTAAAGCATTTTTTGATATAAATTTATATCATTGTATTGTATAAATATAGAAGTCATATTTTACACAGACTTGCAGCACTTCACTTGCAATATGCAACGACTAGTTAAGTTTATAGCTTGTTATCAATGAGTGGTAAAGACATGGGACTGCGTAGTGAAGTCTGCTAGGTTTTAGAAGGTTTATAAATAAATATGCATGAAGGTACAGTGGCAATTGTAAAACAATTTTTCTTACAATGAATGATGGCATACCATATAATACTTGCTTTGGGAAGGAGTTCTTGAACTTAGAAGAACTTAGAAGAACTTAGAATAAGAAAGAAAGAAACAAAAAAAAGAAAGAAAGAAAGAAAGAAAGTGTAAACTAAGGTAGGAGTGAATATCAAAATTGATGAATGAGAAGCCGTCAAGTTGTTGTTGTTGTTGTACATTGTGCAAGAAAAGACTACAGTAGTATTTAAAAAGAAGCGTAAATATTTAAGCTAAAGAAATATAGTTTGTGGAAAAACTCTGGAGTATTAAGGATAAACAAGCAAAATGGAAGCAAAAACAAGCGAATTCATGTGGATTTTAGCCAAGAAACGCAACCACGTGAACACTACTAAAAGAAGCTTATACGTATTCGGGGAAAAAAAGTAATTTTCGAGGGAAAAAAGCTGTAACCCAGGAAGTAAATGGTGTAGAAGGGAAGAAATAATGTTTGTGTTGTTGTCTTCACAGTTAAGCGTAGATTATGACATTTTGTTACCTCTTAAAAGCGAGTGTTTCTTTGCAGTTAGTCGTGGTCATCAGTGAGGGAGGCGAAGGACGAAGTGAGGCCTTTGAATACGATTAGAATGTTTAATGAGGTGACCCGAGAGGCTTTGCGGTCACTCGCGTGCTCAAATGGGGTATGGAATATCGGCAACGAGGGACTTGAGGACATCATTAAGTCCTATGACGGTTTAAATCCGTGTAAACACGAAGAAATGTGTGCACACCTGCTCCTGGTAGGACGGGGAAGGTAGTGAAAAGAAAGTATTTCGGCCAAGATGATCGGAAAAGGTAGCTTATTCCGATGTGAATTTGAGTCCTACGAGTGAAGCAGGGGCCCTCGTTGGCGATCTCGTCTTGGACCGACGGGAATGAAATTAGCTCGGGCTGTAGACCAGCCGTGGGTAGGCGGCGAGTGATTGGCTTGTTGGTGGCCAAGACTTAGTTGTATTTGTGGTTGTTGGTGAGGGGGTATTCCATGCCGGTTTTCATTCCTGTTGGGTACCCTGTGCTTGTTCTTTTTGCTGTGGTCAGTGGAGTCCTGGTGGCGAAGAAGGGAGGGGTGGTCGTATCTATATTGCAGTGTTCGTGTATGTCCGTAGTAGCTTGTTTTTTTTCGAAGCAATAAAGAGCTCGCGAGCTTGCTCGTGCACTCCACTACCACACCAAATCATTAATTGTACTGGAAACCCGTTCTTTGTAGCCTCAATTGAGCAGCCTTTTCAGTCAATATGTATGTAATAAATCGTGTAAGTCCTTCGTGGGTGAATATCCAATAATACAAAATTGTAACCCAAAAACCAGTTATTTACTTGTTAAAAGCTGAATTACTTCAACATATTAGACCTCTTAGCAATCATTTGGGCTGAAACGTTTTTGGATGAAAAACTCGGTAGTTTGTAAGACTCGGCTACAAATAATTTGCTTTATTTAGTTTTGAATTTATTCAATATATTCGAAAATTTGTGTATGATATATAAGATAGCTAATTAACTTTCTGTTTCTCCATAAACTTTTAATATTCTCGTGTCTTTTGTTTAAGTTTCAAACTCGGGAGCTCTTCACTTCTCGACATCCAAGAGCAATTGAATTCAAATTAACGTTTTATCCATTGATGCTTCACGAGCTGTGTCCAACCCCCCCGACGAATGAGTGAGCAAGTGAGTGACACATTTGCATATGTAGAGTCCTCATGATAACTCATTGATACACGTCGCGTATCCACAAGTAAAAAAAACAACATTTAGAACACATGTTACGTTATACCTTACACTTGCTGTAATAGTTTTCTCGGCATCTGTGACAGTAGCAATAAGTCCTCGAGCCCGAATGGCCTATGAGTCAATGGCCAATTCGGCCATCGGCTTCATAGAAGCTGAGACTAGCCTTGGTAGCAATAAATATGTTGCAAAGAATCTAGAGTAAACTTAAGTGAAAAAATAATAAACTATACCAAATACTTATCATTAAATAAGCAAAATAAAACGTGAACTATTTCTTTATTCTTACAGTCATAAAATAAAAGAATTTTATAATTCAAGTGATTTCCGCAAGACTGCTTAAAAAAGAAAACAAGGTTGGGTTGCTGGAAGTTTAATCAATACTGAAAAACGTTCAAAGTGCACGAAGATGTGCTCTCTTAGTTCATACTCTCTTGCTATAATCACAAAAATTCGCCCATAGAAAGCTAACAATCTCCCCTTTCTCTCTTTTCTCCCCCTTTTACCTCTCCCTTATAATTGATAAATAAATTTATAAATTTATATTCCGCATCACTCAAAACACAGCTACTATACGAATATAAAGTATGTGTAATAAGATGCCTCGTAAGTTAACATTATTATAATAGCAGTTCACAAGTATTGAAATTTATAATTTCATTAATTCGTGTTACCTAACTAGATTAGCTCCTTAGTCACTTACAATTTTTTTGTAAAGCATTTTTTGATATAAATTTATATCATTGTATTGTATAAATATAGAAGTCATATTTTACACAGACTTGCAGCACTTCACTTGCAATATGCAACGACTAGTTAAGTTTATAGCTTGTTATCAATGAGTGGTAAAGACATGGGACTGCGTAGTGAAGTCTGCTAGGTTTTAGAAGGTTTATAAATAAATATGCATGAAGGTACAGTGGCAATTGTAAAACAATTTTTCTTACAATGAATGATGGCATACCATATAATACTTGCTTTGGGAAGGAGTTCTTGAACTTAGAAGAACTTAGAAGAACTTAGAATAAGAAAGAAAGAAACAAAAAAAAGAAAGAAAGAAAGAAAGAAAGTGTAAACTAAGGTAGGAGTGAATATCAAAATTGATGAATGAGAAGCCGTCAAGTTGTTGTTGTTGTTGTACATTGTGCAAGAAAAGACTACAGTAGTATTTAAAAAGAAGCGTAAATATTTAAGCTAAAGAAATATAGTTTGTGGAAAAACTCTGGAGTATTAAGGATAAACAAGCAAAATGGAAGCAAAAACAAGCGAATTCATGTGGATTTTAGCCAAGAAACGCAACCACGTGAACACTACTAAAAGAAGCTTATACGTATTCGGGGAAAAAAAGTAATTTTCGAGGGAAAAAAGCTGTAACCCAGGAAGTAAATGGTGTAGAAGGGAAGAAATAATGTTTGTGTTGTTGTCTTCACAGTTAAGCGTAGATTATGACATTTTGTTACCTCTTAAAAGCGAGTGTTTCTTTGCAGTTAGTCGTGGTCATCAGTGAGGGAGGCGAAGGACGAAGTGAGGCCTTTGAATACGATTAGAATGTTTAATGAGGTGACCCGAGAGGCTTTGCGGTCACTCGCGTGCTCAAATGGGGTATGGAATATCGGCAACGAGGGACTTGAGGACATCATTAAGTCCTATGACGGTTTAAATCCGTGTAAACACGAAGAAATGTGTGCACACCTGCTCCTGGTAGGACGGGGAAGGTAGTGAAAAGAAAGTATTTCGGCCAAGATGATCGGAAAAGGTAGCTTATTCCGATGTGAATTTGAGTCCTACGAGTGAAGCAGGGGCCCTCGTTGGCGATCTCGTCTTGGACCGACGGGAATGAAATTAGCTCGGGCTGTAGACCAGCCGTGGGTAGGCGGCGAGTGATTGGCTTGTTGGTGGCCAAGACTTAGTTGTATTTGTGGTTGTTGGTGAGGGGGTATTCCATGCCGGTTTTCATTCCTGTTGGGTACCCTGTGCTTGTTCTTTTTGCTGTGGTCAGTGGAGTCCTGGTGGCGAAGAAGGGAGGGGTGGTCGTATCTATATTGCAGTGTTCGTGTATGTCCGTAGTAGCTTGTTTTTTTTCGAAGCAATAAAGAGCTCGCGAGCTTGCTCGTGCACTCCACTACCACACCAAATCATTAATTGTACTGGAAACCCGTTCTTTGTAGCCTCAATTGAGCAGCCTTTTCAGTCAATATGTATGTAATAAATCGTGTAAGTCCTTCGTGGGTGAATATCCAATAATACAAAATTGTAACCCAAAAACCAGTTATTTACTTGTTAAAAGCTGAATTACTTCAACATATTAGACCTCTTAGCAATCATTTGGGCTGAAACGTTTTTGGATGAAAAACTCGGTAGTTTGTAAGACTCGGCTACAAATAATTTGCTTTATTTAGTTTTGAATTTATTCAATATATTCGAAAATTTGTGTATGATATATAAGATAGCTAATTAACTTTCTGTTTCTCCATAAACTTTTAATATTCTCGTGTCTTTTGTTTAAGTTTCAAACTCGGGAGCTCTTCACTTCTCGACATCCAAGAGCAATTGAATTCAAATTAACGTTTTATCCATTGATGCTTCACGAGCTGTGTCCAACCCCCCCGACGAATGAGTGAGCAAGTGAGTGACACATTTGCATATGTAGAGTCCTCATGATAACTCATTGATACACGTCGCGTATCCACAAGTAAAAAAAACAACATTTAGAACACATGTTACGTTATACCTTACACTTGCTGTAATAGTTTTCTCGGCATCTGTGACAGTAGCAATAAGTCCTCGAGCCCGAATGGCCTATGAGTCAATGGCCAATTCGGCCATCGGCTTCATAGAAGCTGAGACTAGCCTTGGTAGCAATAAATATGTTGCAAAGAATCTAGAGTAAACTTAAGTGAAAAAATAATAAACTATACCAAATACTTATCATTAAATAAGCAAAATAAAACGTGAACTATTTCTTTATTCTTACAGTCATAAAATAAAAGAATTTTATAATTCAAGTGATTTCCGCAAGACTGCTTAAAAAAGAAAACAAGGTTGGGTTGCTGGAAGTTTAATCAATACTGAAAAACGTTCAAAGTGCACGAAGATGTGCTCTCTTAGTTCATACTCTCTTGCTATAATCACAAAAATTCGCCCATAGAAAGCTAACAATCTCCCCTTTCTCTCTTTTCTCCCCCTTTTACCTCTCCCTTATAATTGATAAATAAATTTATAAATTTATATTCCGCATCACTCAAAACACAGCTACTATACGAATATAAAGTATGTGTAATAAGATGCCTCGTAAGTTAACATTATTATAATAGCAGTTCACAAGTATTGAAATTTATAATTTCATTAATTCGTGTTACCTAACTAGATTAGCTCCTTAGTCACTTACAATTTTTTTGTAAAGCATTTTTTGATATAAATTTATATCATTGTATTGTATAAATATAGAAGTCATATTTTACACAGACTTGCAGCACTTCACTTGCAATATGCAACGACTAGTTAAGTTTATAGCTTGTTATCAATGAGTGGTAAAGACATGGGACTGCGTAGTGAAGTCTGCTAGGTTTTAGAAGGTTTATAAATAAATATGCATGAAGGTACAGTGGCAATTGTAAAACAATTTTTCTTACAATGAATGATGGCATACCATATAATACTTGCTTTGGGAAGGAGTTCTTGAACTTAGAAGAACTTAGAAGAACTTAGAATAAGAAAGAAAGAAACAAAAAAAAGAAAGAAAGAAAGAAAGAAAGTGTAAACTAAGGTAGGAGTGAATATCAAAATTGATGAATGAGAAGCCGTCAAGTTGTTGTTGTTGTTGTACATTGTGCAAGAAAAGACTACAGTAGTATTTAAAAAGAAGCGTAAATATTTAAGCTAAAGAAATATAGTTTGTGGAAAAACTCTGGAGTATTAAGGATAAACAAGCAAAATGGAAGCAAAAACAAGCGAATTCATGTGGATTTTAGCCAAGAAACGCAACCACGTGAACACTACTAAAAGAAGCTTATACGTATTCGGGGAAAAAAAGTAATTTTCGAGGGAAAAAAGCTGTAACCCAGGAAGTAAATGGTGTAGAAGGGAAGAAATAATGTTTGTGTTGTTGTCTTCACAGTTAAGCGTAGATTATGACATTTTGTTACCTCTTAAAAGCGAGTGTTTCTTTGCAGTTAGTCGTGGTCATCAGTGAGGGAGGCGAAGGACGAAGTGAGGCCTTTGAATACGATTAGAATGTTTAATGAGGTGACCCGAGAGGCTTTGCGGTCACTCGCGTGCTCAAATGGGGTATGGAATATCGGCAACGAGGGACTTGAGGACATCATTAAGTCCTATGACGGTTTAAATCCGTGTAAACACGAAGAAATGTGTGCACACCTGCTCCTGGTAGGACGGGGAAGGTAGTGAAAAGAAAGTATTTCGGCCAAGATGATCGGAAAAGGTAGCTTATTCCGATGTGAATTTGAGTCCTACGAGTGAAGCAGGGGCCCTCGTTGGCGATCTCGTCTTGGACCGACGGGAATGAAATTAGCTCGGGCTGTAGACCAGCCGTGGGTAGGCGGCGAGTGATTGGCTTGTTGGTGGCCAAGACTTAGTTGTATTTGTGGTTGTTGGTGAGGGGGTATTCCATGCCGGTTTTCATTCCTGTTGGGTACCCTGTGCTTGTTCTTTTTGCTGTGGTCAGTGGAGTCCTGGTGGCGAAGAAGGGAGGGGTGGTCGTATCTATATTGCAGTGTTCGTGTATGTCCGTAGTAGCTTGTTTTTTTTCGAAGCAATAAAGAGCTCGCGAGCTTGCTCGTGCACTCCACTACCACACCAAATCATTAATTGTACTGGAAACCCGTTCTTTGTAGCCTCAATTGAGCAGCCTTTTCAGTCAATATGTATGTAATAAATCGTGTAAGTCCTTCGTGGGTGAATATCCAATAATACAAAATTGTAACCCAAAAACCAGTTATTTACTTGTTAAAAGCTGAATTACTTCAACATATTAGACCTCTTAGCAATCATTTGGGCTGAAACGTTTTTGGATGAAAAACTCGGTAGTTTGTAAGACTCGGCTACAAATAATTTGCTTTATTTAGTTTTGAATTTATTCAATATATTCGAAAATTTGTGTATGATATATAAGATAGCTAATTAACTTTCTGTTTCTCCATAAACTTTTAATATTCTCGTGTCTTTTGTTTAAGTTTCAAACTCGGGAGCTCTTCACTTCTCGACATCCAAGAGCAATTGAATTCAAATTAACGTTTTATCCATTGATGCTTCACGAGCTGTGTCCAACCCCCCCGACGAATGAGTGAGCAAGTGAGTGACACATTTGCATATGTAGAGTCCTCATGATAACTCATTGATACACGTCGCGTATCCACAAGTAAAAAAAACAACATTTAGAACACATGTTACGTTATACCTTACACTTGCTGTAATAGTTTTCTCGGCATCTGTGACAGTAGCAATAAGTCCTCGAGCCCGAATGGCCTATGAGTCAATGGCCAATTCGGCCATCGGCTTCATAGAAGCTGAGACTAGCCTTGGTAGCAATAAATATGTTGCAAAGAATCTAGAGTAAACTTAAGTGAAAAAATAATAAACTATACCAAATACTTATCATTAAATAAGCAAAATAAAACGTGAACTATTTCTTTATTCTTACAGTCATAAAATAAAAGAATTTTATAATTCAAGTGATTTCCGCAAGACTGCTTAAAAAAGAAAACAAGGTTGGGTTGCTGGAAGTTTAATCAATACTGAAAAACGTTCAAAGTGCACGAAGATGTGCTCTCTTAGTTCATACTCTCTTGCTATAATCACAAAAATTCGCCCATAGAAAGCTAACAATCTCCCCTTTCTCTCTTTTCTCCCCCTTTTACCTCTCCCTTATAATTGATAAATAAATTTATAAATTTATATTCCGCATCACTCAAAACACAGCTACTATACGAATATAAAGTATGTGTAATAAGATGCCTCGTAAGTTAACATTATTATAATAGCAGTTCACAAGTATTGAAATTTATAATTTCATTAATTCGTGTTACCTAACTAGATTAGCTCCTTAGTCACTTACAATTTTTTTGTAAAGCATTTTTTGATATAAATTTATATCATTGTATTGTATAAATATAGAAGTCATATTTTACACAGACTTGCAGCACTTCACTTGCAATATGCAACGACTAGTTAAGTTTATAGCTTGTTATCAATGAGTGGTAAAGACATGGGACTGCGTAGTGAAGTCTGCTAGGTTTTAGAAGGTTTATAAATAAATATGCATGAAGGTACAGTGGCAATTGTAAAACAATTTTTCTTACAATGAATGATGGCATACCATATAATACTTGCTTTGGGAAGGAGTTCTTGAACTTAGAAGAACTTAGAAGAACTTAGAATAAGAAAGAAAGAAACAAAAAAAAGAAAGAAAGAAAGAAAGAAAGTGTAAACTAAGGTAGGAGTGAATATCAAAATTGATGAATGAGAAGCCGTCAAGTTGTTGTTGTTGTTGTACATTGTGCAAGAAAAGACTACAGTAGTATTTAAAAAGAAGCGTAAATATTTAAGCTAAAGAAATATAGTTTGTGGAAAAACTCTGGAGTATTAAGGATAAACAAGCAAAATGGAAGCAAAAACAAGCGAATTCATGTGGATTTTAGCCAAGAAACGCAACCACGTGAACACTACTAAAAGAAGCTTATACGTATTCGGGGAAAAAAAGTAATTTTCGAGGGAAAAAAGCTGTAACCCAGGAAGTAAATGGTGTAGAAGGGAAGAAATAATGTTTGTGTTGTTGTCTTCACAGTTAAGCGTAGATTATGACATTTTGTTACCTCTTAAAAGCGAGTGTTTCTTTGCAGTTAGTCGTGGTCATCAGTGAGGGAGGCGAAGGACGAAGTGAGGCCTTTGAATACGATTAGAATGTTTAATGAGGTGACCCGAGAGGCTTTGCGGTCACTCGCGTGCTCAAATGGGGTATGGAATATCGGCAACGAGGGACTTGAGGACATCATTAAGTCCTATGACGGTTTAAATCCGTGTAAACACGAAGAAATGTGTGCACACCTGCTCCTGGTAGGACGGGGAAGGTAGTGAAAAGAAAGTATTTCGGCCAAGATGATCGGAAAAGGTAGCTTATTCCGATGTGAATTTGAGTCCTACGAGTGAAGCAGGGGCCCTCGTTGGCGATCTCGTCTTGGACCGACGGGAATGAAATTAGCTCGGGCTGTAGACCAGCCGTGGGTAGGCGGCGAGTGATTGGCTTGTTGGTGGCCAAGACTTAGTTGTATTTGTGGTTGTTGGTGAGGGGGTATTCCATGCCGGTTTTCATTCCTGTTGGGTACCCTGTGCTTGTTCTTTTTGCTGTGGTCAGTGGAGTCCTGGTGGCGAAGAAGGGAGGGGTGGTCGTATCTATATTGCAGTGTTCGTGTATGTCCGTAGTAGCTTGTTTTTTTTCGAAGCAATAAAGAGCTCGCGAGCTTGCTCGTGCACTCCACTACCACACCAAATCATTAATTGTACTGGAAACCCGTTCTTTGTAGCCTCAATTGAGCAGCCTTTTCAGTCAATATGTATGTAATAAATCGTGTAAGTCCTTCGTGGGTGAATATCCAATAATACAAAATTGTAACCCAAAAACCAGTTATTTACTTGTTAAAAGCTGAATTACTTCAACATATTAGACCTCTTAGCAATCATTTGGGCTGAAACGTTTTTGGATGAAAAACTCGGTAGTTTGTAAGACTCGGCTACAAATAATTTGCTTTATTTAGTTTTGAATTTATTCAATATATTCGAAAATTTGTGTATGATATATAAGATAGCTAATTAACTTTCTGTTTCTCCATAAACTTTTAATATTCTCGTGTCTTTTGTTTAAGTTTCAAACTCGGGAGCTCTTCACTTCTCGACATCCAAGAGCAATTGAATTCAAATTAACGTTTTATCCATTGATGCTTCACGAGCTGTGTCCAACCCCCCCGACGAATGAGTGAGCAAGTGAGTGACACATTTGCATATGTAGAGTCCTCATGATAACTCATTGATACACGTCGCGTATCCACAAGTAAAAAAAACAACATTTAGAACACATGTTACGTTATACCTTACACTTGCTGTAATAGTTTTCTCGGCATCTGTGACAGTAGCAATAAGTCCTCGAGCCCGAATGGCCTATGAGTCAATGGCCAATTCGGCCATCGGCTTCATAGAAGCTGAGACTAGCCTTGGTAGCAATAAATATGTTGCAAAGAATCTAGAGTAAACTTAAGTGAAAAAATAATAAACTATACCAAATACTTATCATTAAATAAGCAAAATAAAACGTGAACTATTTCTTTATTCTTACAGTCATAAAATAAAAGAATTTTATAATTCAAGTGATTTCCGCAAGACTGCTTAAAAAAGAAAACAAGGTTGGGTTGCTGGAAGTTTAATCAATACTGAAAAACGTTCAAAGTGCACGAAGATGTGCTCTCTTAGTTCATACTCTCTTGCTATAATCACAAAAATTCGCCCATAGAAAGCTAACAATCTCCCCTTTCTCTCTTTTCTCCCCCTTTTACCTCTCCCTTATAATTGATAAATAAATTTATAAATTTATATTCCGCATCACTCAAAACACAGCTACTATACGAATATAAAGTATGTGTAATAAGATGCCTCGTAAGTTAACATTATTATAATAGCAGTTCACAAGTATTGAAATTTATAATTTCATTAATTCGTGTTACCTAACTAGATTAGCTCCTTAGTCACTTACAATTTTTTTGTAAAGCATTTTTTGATATAAATTTATATCATTGTATTGTATAAATATAGAAGTCATATTTTACACAGACTTGCAGCACTTCACTTGCAATATGCAACGACTAGTTAAGTTTATAGCTTGTTATCAATGAGTGGTAAAGACATGGGACTGCGTAGTGAAGTCTGCTAGGTTTTAGAAGGTTTATAAATAAATATGCATGAAGGTACAGTGGCAATTGTAAAACAATTTTTCTTACAATGAATGATGGCATACCATATAATACTTGCTTTGGGAAGGAGTTCTTGAACTTAGAAGAACTTAGAAGAACTTAGAATAAGAAAGAAAGAAACAAAAAAAAGAAAGAAAGAAAGAAAGAAAGTGTAAACTAAGGTAGGAGTGAATATCAAAATTGATGAATGAGAAGCCGTCAAGTTGTTGTTGTTGTTGTACATTGTGCAAGAAAAGACTACAGTAGTATTTAAAAAGAAGCGTAAATATTTAAGCTAAAGAAATATAGTTTGTGGAAAAACTCTGGAGTATTAAGGATAAACAAGCAAAATGGAAGCAAAAACAAGCGAATTCATGTGGATTTTAGCCAAGAAACGCAACCACGTGAACACTACTAAAAGAAGCTTATACGTATTCGGGGAAAAAAAGTAATTTTCGAGGGAAAAAAGCTGTAACCCAGGAAGTAAATGGTGTAGAAGGGAAGAAATAATGTTTGTGTTGTTGTCTTCACAGTTAAGCGTAGATTATGACATTTTGTTACCTCTTAAAAGCGAGTGTTTCTTTGCAGTTAGTCGTGGTCATCAGTGAGGGAGGCGAAGGACGAAGTGAGGCCTTTGAATACGATTAGAATGTTTAATGAGGTGACCCGAGAGGCTTTGCGGTCACTCGCGTGCTCAAATGGGGTATGGAATATCGGCAACGAGGGACTTGAGGACATCATTAAGTCCTATGACGGTTTAAATCCGTGTAAACACGAAGAAATGTGTGCACACCTGCTCCTGGTAGGACGGGGAAGGTAGTGAAAAGAAAGTATTTCGGCCAAGATGATCGGAAAAGGTAGCTTATTCCGATGTGAATTTGAGTCCTACGAGTGAAGCAGGGGCCCTCGTTGGCGATCTCGTCTTGGACCGACGGGAATGAAATTAGCTCGGGCTGTAGACCAGCCGTGGGTAGGCGGCGAGTGATTGGCTTGTTGGTGGCCAAGACTTAGTTGTATTTGTGGTTGTTGGTGAGGGGGTATTCCATGCCGGTTTTCATTCCTGTTGGGTACCCTGTGCTTGTTCTTTTTGCTGTGGTCAGTGGAGTCCTGGTGGCGAAGAAGGGAGGGGTGGTCGTATCTATATTGCAGTGTTCGTGTATGTCCGTAGTAGCTTGTTTTTTTTCGAAGCAATAAAGAGCTCGCGAGCTTGCTCGTGCACTCCACTACCACACCAAATCATTAATTGTACTGGAAACCCGTTCTTTGTAGCCTCAATTGAGCAGCCTTTTCAGTCAATATGTATGTAATAAATCGTGTAAGTCCTTCGTGGGTGAATATCCAATAATACAAAATTGTAACCCAAAAACCAGTTATTTACTTGTTAAAAGCTGAATTACTTCAACATATTAGACCTCTTAGCAATCATTTGGGCTGAAACGTTTTTGGATGAAAAACTCGGTAGTTTGTAAGACTCGGCTACAAATAATTTGCTTTATTTAGTTTTGAATTTATTCAATATATTCGAAAATTTGTGTATGATATATAAGATAGCTAATTAACTTTCTGTTTCTCCATAAACTTTTAATATTCTCGTGTCTTTTGTTTAAGTTTCAAACTCGGGAGCTCTTCACTTCTCGACATCCAAGAGCAATTGAATTCAAATTAACGTTTTATCCATTGATGCTTCACGAGCTGTGTCCAACCCCCCCGACGAATGAGTGAGCA
Source organism: Anthopleura sola (assembly GCA_023349425.1). Classification (NCBI taxonomy): domain Eukaryota; kingdom Metazoa; phylum Cnidaria; class Anthozoa; order Actiniaria; family Actiniidae; genus Anthopleura; species Anthopleura sola. The sequence goes on along the minus strand of JALHLI010000050.1, from coordinate 3,603 downwards.
AGTGAGTGACACATTTGCATATGTAGAGTCCTCATGATAACTCATTGATACACGTCGCGTATCCACAAGTAAAAAAAACAACATTTAGAACACATGTTACGTTATACCTTACACTTGCTGTAATAGTTTTCTCGGCATCTGTGACAGTAGCAATAAGTCCTCGAGCCCGAATGGCCTATGAGTCAATGGCCAATTCGGCCATCGGCTTCATAGAAGCTGAGACTAGCCTTGGTAGCAATAAATATGTTGCAAAGAATCTAGAGTAAACTTAAGTGAAAAAATAATAAACTATACCAAATACTTATCATTAAATAAGCAAAACAAAACGTGAACTATTTCTTTATTCTTACAGTCATAAAATAAAAGAATTTTATAATTCAAGTGATTTCCGCAAGACTGCTTAAAAAAGAAAACAAGGTTGGGTTGCTGGAAGTTTAATCAATACTGAAAAACGTTCAAAGTGCACGAAGATGTGCTCTCTTAGTTCATACTCTCTTGCTATAATCACAAAAATTCGCCCATAGAAAGCTAACAATCTCCCCTTTCTCTCTTTTCTCCCCCTTTTACCTCTCCCTTATAATTGATAAATAAATTTATAAATTTATATTCCGCATCACTCAAAACACAGCTACTATACGAATATAAAGTATGTGTAATAAGATGCCTCGTAAGTTAACATTATTATAATAGCAGTTCACAAGTATTGAAATTTATAATTTCATTAATTCGTGTTACCTAACTAGATTAGCTCCTTAGTCACTTACAATTTTTTTGTAAAGCATTTTTTGATATAAATTTATATCATTGTATTGTATAAATATAGAAGTCATATTTTACACAGACTTGCAGCACTTCACTTGCAATATGCAACGACTAGTTAAGTTTATAGCTTGTTATCAATGAGTGGTAAAGACATGGGACTGCGTAGTGAAGTCTGCTAGGTTTTAGAAGGTTTATAAATAAATATGCATGAAGGTACAGTGGCAATTGTAAAACAATTTTTCTTACAATGAATGATGGCATACCATATAATACTTGCTTTGGGAAGGAGTTCTTGAACTTAGAAGAACTTAGAAGAACTTAGAATAAGAAAGAAAGAAACAAAAAAAAGAAAGAAAGAAAGAAAGAAAGTGTAAACTAAGGTAGGAGTGAATATCAAAATTGATGAATGAGAAGCCGTCAAGTTGTTGTTGTTGTTGTACATTGTGCAAGAAAAGACTACAGTAGTATTTAAAAAGAAGCGTAAATATTTAAGCTAAAGAAATATAGTTTGTGGAAAAACTCTGGAGTATTAAGGATAAACAAGCAAAATGGAAGCAAAAACAAGCGAATTCATGTGGATTTTAGCCAAGAAACGCAACCACGTGAACACTACTAAAAGAAGCTTATACGTATTCGGGGAAAAAAAGTAATTTTCGAGGGAAAAAAGCTGTAACCCAGGAAGTAAATGGTGTAGAAGGGAAGAAATAATGTTTGTGTTGTTGTCTTCACAGTTAAGCGTAGATTATGACATTTTGTTACCTCTTAAAAGCGAGTGTTTCTTTGCAGTTAGTCGTGGTCATCAGTGAGGGAGGCGAAGGACGAAGTGAGGCCTTTGAATACGATTAGAATGTTTAATGAGGTGACCCGAGAGGCTTTGCGGTCACTCGCGTGCTCAAATGGGGTATGGAATATCGGCAACGAGGGACTTGAGGACATCATTAAGTCCTATGACGGTTTAAATCCGTGTAAACACGAAGAAATGTGTGCACACCTGCTCCTGGTAGGACGGGGAAGGTAGTGAAAAGAAAGTATTTCGGCCAAGATGATCGGAAAAGGTAGCTTATTCCGATGTGAATTTGAGTCCTACGAGTGAAGCAGGGGCCCTCGTTGGCGATCTCGTCTTGGACCGACGGGAATGAAATTAGCTCGGGCTGTAGACCAGCCGTGGGTAGGCGGCGAGTGATTGGCTTGTTGGTGGCCAAGACTTAGTTGTATTTGTGGTTGTTGGTGAGGGGGTATTCCATGCCGGTTTTCATTCCTGTTGGGTACCCTGTGCTTGTTCTTTTTGCTGTGGTCAGTGGAGTCCTGGTGGCGAAGAAGGGAGGGGTGGTCGTATCTATATTGCAGTGTTCGTGTATGTCCGTAGTAGCTTGTTTTTTTTCGAAGCAATAAAGAGCTCGCGAGCTTGCTCGTGCACTCCACTACCACACCAAATCATTAATTGTACTGGAAACCCGTTCTTTGTAGCCTCAATTGAGCAGCCTTTTCAGTCAATATGTATGTAATAAATCGTGTAAGTCCTTCGTGGGTGAATATCCAATAATACAAAATTGTAACCCAAAAACCAGTTATTTACTTGTTAAAAGCTGAATTACTTCAACATATTAGACCTCTTAGCAATCATTTGGGCTGAAACGTTTTTGGATGAAAAACTCGGTAGTTTGTAAGACTCGGCTACAAATAATTTGCTTTATTTAGTTTTGAATTTATTCAATATATTCGAAAATTTGTGTATGATATATAAGATAGCTAATTAACTTTCTGTTTCTCCATAAACTTTTAATATTCTCGTGTCTTTTGTTTAAGTTTCAAACTCGGGAGCTCTTCACTTCTCGACATCCAAGAGCAATTGAATTCAAATTAACGTTTTATCCATTGATGCTTCACGAGCTGTGTCCAACCCCCCCGACGAATGAGTGAGCAAGTGAGTGACACATTTGCATATGTAGAGTCCTCATGATAACTCATTGATACACGTCGCGTATCCACAAGTAAAAAAAACAACATTTAGAACACATGTTACGTTATACCTTACACTTGCTGTAATAGTTTTCTCGGCATCTGTGACAGTAGCAATAAGTCCTCGAGCCCGAATGGCCTATGAGTCAATGGCCAATTCGGCCATCGGCTTCATAGAAGCTGAGACTAGCCTTGGTAGCAATAAATATGTTGCAAAGAATCTAGAGTAAACTTAAGTGAAAAAATAATAAACTATACCAAATACTTATCATTAAATAAGCAAAATAAAACGTGAACTATTTCTTTATTCTTACAGTCATAAAATAAAAGAATTTTATAATTCAAGTGATTTCCGCAAGACTGCTTAAAAAAGAAAACAAGGTTGGGTTGCTGGAAGTTTAATCAATACTGAAAAACGTTCAAAGTGCACGAAGATGTGCTCTCTTAGTTCATACTCTCTTGCTATAATCACAAAAATTCGCCCATAGAAAGCTAACAATCTCCCCTTTCTCTCTTTTCTCCCCCTTTTACCTCTCCCTTATAATTGATAAATAAATTTATAAATTTATATTCCGCATCACTCAAAACACAGCTACTATACGAATATAAAGTATGTGTAATAAGATGCCTCGTAAGTTAACATTATTATAATAGCAGTTCACAAGTATTGAAATTTATAATTTCATTAATTCGTGTTACCTAACTAGATTAGCTCCTTAGTCACTTACAATTTTTTTGTAAAGCATTTTTTGATATAAATTTATATCATTGTATTGTATAAATATAGAAGTCATATTTTACACAGACTTGCAGCACTTCACTTGCAATATGCAACGACTAGTTAAGTTTATAGCTTGTTATCAATGAGTGGTAAAGACATGG